>JAJHJA010000809.1:0-583698 GCA_021202915.1 Heliconius himera | reverse complement strand
TGATTACAATTGCTAGCATTTGAATAAATCTTTACATTGAGTTTACTTCGCTTTTAAATGAAAATTGAAAATATAATCAGATCTTAAATCGAAAAATTCCACTAAGTGTTATTGGCGGACACTCTTCAATTTGTTCTGTGCGGAGTTAACTGTTCGTTTAAGAATTAAACTCGAATTATGATTTATATAACGGCGAGGCAAGGACCGGTGTCTAGATTTTTAAATGGTTGGACGTGTTTAAAATTGAAATTTATCACACAACCTTCGGGACATCATGCTGAGACAATTTTTTAATTAAGTTCAAAACGCACAATGTGGGCCAGAAATATTAATTTTCTACGAACTTCAGATAGGTGGACGTGAAGGTCGAAAACTGTAGTCTATCTCACTGACAATCTTCTGAAGCTCATCTAAATCATGTCAACAGTGACTTCTCGCTTTTTTTAAATGATATTATGTCTGTAAATATAACAAGTTTTGTTTTTCGTTTGAGTTGTACGAGATCAATTATATATTTGTTAATTCTATATCATTAAAAGTTATTATATATAGTATATCGATTAAAACCGATCAATTAAATCGATACTCAAGGATTTCGTAGATGTCTCTAGACAAAATAAGATTAGCTTTTTTGCCTTGTTTTTAAATATTTAATAATCTCTTATAATATAAAACATCTATACTATAAGTACATAAAAACGTTATTGAAATATATAATATTTATAGAAATTACAAGGTATTACGCAACAAGTTCCAAAACCCCTCGTCTAATTAGTGAAGAGGCACTTGACTCCAACAATATGCAGACGGGTCGTGTCGCTCACGGACGTGACGACATGATGGTGCTTTCGCCTAATTACAGGCATTATGTCTCCAAACGGAATAGATGAATAAGGCAATTTATATGAACGTGGGCATGCTAGGGTTGCGGCTTTCTAAATATATTATATAAATGTATCTTCATATAATGTAAAAATAATATATTTGTTTCTTTCTCATCTCATACTACTACAAGTGATTCTGCCTTTTTTATAATGATTTTAAGGAATGAAGAAAATTTAACATTATTTTACAGTTTTTATATTTTTATATTAGTTATTTTAATATCTTAAAACTTTCAATGGGCCGCTAATGTCAGCGGAAGTGATGACATGATCGTTTCCTAGTCACTTTCATATGAGTGTGTACGTTTAAAATGATGTAAATTGAATATGGAAAACACAGTATTTTACATAATTTTACCATGCAACCGAATACTGAGAAGATGAAAAACAAAGGTTCTGTAAAGAAAGTTTGCGGTTTCAAATCAATTTTAATAGCGTTATGTAAAACGCGTAAAACTTATATAACCTAAAGTGTGGTAAATTTAGAAACAATAACATAACACTAAGTTTTAAAATATTAAAATATATGATAAAATATAATCGCCAACCCTGTGGCAGCCTTTTGCGTTCATTATCTCGGTGCGGCATTAATCAAATGAGCTGCACAAGTGGGTTACCAGTCGAAAATAACGTCTAAATAACTTGCACTTCAGCCCATCTCACGTTCACTTTCTTTTTGATATCGTTTTAAGAGTTACAACACGTGAATTATTATTATAAATGATTTATATCTACATTTAAGAATATTTTTTAGTGATATACATACAGTGTATAATAATGTGTTTATGTTAAAGATTTCTTTGATAATATTAACTATATTAGTGTATTTTGTTAATTTGATACTACTCGAAAGATTGTTTATATTAAAAAAATATAGTCTGACACGGACAGAAGAGAATGTAGTGATATATCACTAGGCTTTCTCTTCCAAATTTACATGTGAGCGATCAATTTCTTTTAAAACAACTATAGCGAGTTAGTTAATAAGACTCATATATTCGAGTGAAATATTGAGATGAAATCGAGAGCGTGCGGTTTGTTTGCCTTCCAGCCACGTGTTGATTTTGTGGTTGATTATATACGTCTTTACGCAGATTGCTGTAATAAAAGTGGTACGCGGAAAGTAGTATACTTTGACTTCACTACTAGGAGAACGAATTGACTGGTGCGAAAACGACTTCTAGTAATGTTAAGTGTATTATAAATATTCATTTACTAAGCCACATACTAGGAAAAAAACGGTAAACATGTGCTTCTTTGCACATCTAAAACAAAATAGGAATTACTTAGCATGTGCTTATTTTAATTCTTTGAGATAATATGTTTTTTAGTTTCACGCTGTATTTCGCAAATAGCAGTGTAGTCAGAGGGAACCTGGAAACCTAGCGTTAAGACACTCCATTCTTATTAAGACACTTCCGTTCCCCATTTTCCGCCGAATTCTGTAGGCATTCCGTGTTGAGTAGCGGAACACCACCGTGTTTTGTCGCGTTACCAGAATGAGGAAATTAAAATATTAAATTCATTTGTTTGGGTGGATATCAACACACAACCTGTCACATTTACAGTCACACGCATGTGTCATTGGGCCACGACTGGCCTCTGAGGTGATATCTTAATTTTAATTATGCGAGAAAATCGATTCGAAATTCGATTGTCTCCAAAATTACTGGTTGCGATAAGAAACTAAAGATTTATAGCGTCTGACACACTTTTAATAAATATTATGAACGTTTCGTTCTTGACCTAACAGATGGCTGTAATTAGAGGGTCAGGGGACCATGATCAAACAAAAGTGGTTCGATGATATAACAGACTGGTAAGAAATTTACATATACATACATACGAAGTGCCGTTACAAGTTACACGTGAAAATTTATGCTGAGATAACATAATATTAGAATAATAATGAACATCAAACCTTATACAACATATCGACATGTAAATTGATCTGATTTCTAATTTTCATTTGCCTTCGCAATTATGAAGAAAGTCATATAAAATTTTCAAATTACACGCAAAGTGATTGACCCCAATTACTTAAATAAAGAGCCTCTAGCTACGGACAGTGATGTATTTGTAGGTCAATCGTGTTCTATCAATAATAATCTTAAGAATGAGATAGATGTATCGATGTCCATATCGAATGGTGCACCAATATGGTTTTATGAGTTTGATGAATTAATTACATTCTCGATGAAGGATTTTACAAATAGCGGTAGTTATGTTCCTGCCGGCTACCGGTTTATTGACGCACTGATTGAGAAGTTCATTAACAAAAATTGAATCGATCTCAATTAATAAATCTTAATAGCTGGGTAGTCTAAAGAAGATTAGTGACAGACGATTTAAAAAGCCACAGATCCACTTTTCTATGTTGAAGATGGTCATGACCATTTAACATTTAAAATCTCGAATGCGTTTAGTACTATATGCTATGCTGCTATTAAATTTTGCAATACATTTGTTAACGTTCGTGGTTTAATAGCTTGGTAATTTTTTTACACAACCTTCGAGTCTCTCTTTCAAGCGTATACATTTATGAAATTCAAACACTCACATTGCCAAAGTTATTTGCGGTTATGCATCATTAACACTAAACAATGGAATTATGTCATGATAATATAAAACTGAAACACAAAGTTACCTGTATAAACATTTTAATCGTAATCGCTGCGGCTGAGATCACAATTGAAGCAAATTACACTCAATCAATTGAAACGATGGCTACTGACCAGCCCACCGGAGCACCGAACTAAAACCCGTAAAATTCTTTGGCATCGTTAAAAATACCACTGGGAAACAAGATAATGTTTACTCTGCAATAAACGAAATACGAATAAAGCTTACCAGTATGTCGGTGTACCAGAGCGTCATGGTTTGGCTGGAGTCCATTCGTATCAAAGCCAAACGCGACGCGTCTTGGTCATTGTCAACGCTTGGCATTAGCGATAGCACAACGATATATGTAAGTATTTCAAAACTATTTACAACACTCACTGGTCAAATCACTTCTTTAATTTTATATATTTCCTAAATAGTTAAATAATTCAACACGATGCGATAGAGTAGAAAGATTTTTTTCTTTTTAAAAACAGTTTATGATGGAAATTTACAAATTTTATTGGCTTAGAAAATGAAGCTCAAGTATTCAAAAACTAAGACGCATCAGAGCACAGCGTGGTGGCGGGCGGGCGGCGCTCGCGCTCGCCTGAAGGACTATGACGGCGAATGCGTGCGCGCAGAGAAAGTGCTCCCGCGCAGACTCCGCGGCGTCTGCCAAATCGTCGTTTTTACGGTTCGGAAATTGATAGTCTTTTCCAAAGTACTCGTTCGGCACAATGGGACCGTCGTCTCGGCGCCACTTTCTTTTGTGCTTTAATGAAAATAGACAAATGGAAAATCATTTATTTTCATTTTACTTAGAAAATTACTTTAGCTGGTTAGGACCGGCTAAATATACATTTCACGATGATTTCTCAGAATGAACTGAGCTAGAATACATTATCAAGAGAAGATAATGTGAGTGTTGATGACATAAGTTAATGTTTGGTCCTGTACAACATGCCTATAAACACGTAACATCATATAACTGTTTCACGATGATTTCGACGCCGATGTATGTATTTCTTTAGTCATTAGGATTGAGTGTAAAATGTACATTTTATATAAAAAAATGACAGTAAATAATGCAGTTAGAAGAATGGACATCGCATATTTACTGCGAGCGTTATCGTATTGATTCGTCACACTTTCTTTTGCCCTTCACGTTGTAGAAAGATATATTTTTATCTTTGAAATTTCTTTAAAGACAAAACTATTTTGTATTTCTACGCTTTCCTCTATCATATTAATATAAGAAACATAAAAAAATAAATGTAATCCATGTACAAAAACTACTGGAGGGACAAGATCTTTACGAGTTCAGCGAAGTTTCAATATCTGACACACATGACATCCGTTCCATATTCGTATTATATCCTTTAAATCTTTTCTAAGAATGATATATTAATGAGATCTATTAGAGTTCGGGCGGTTTTGGGGCGTGTGAGTTTAATGTTAGTAAAAATGTGGCAAATGACACTTTTGCATCCTCGTTTTGCCGAGAACATTCATCTTGCCAACAATTTCGAGGAATTTATAATTATTATTTACTTTCTTTTCATTCGTTACGGATTTAAGAATTTAAAGAGGTTCCTGATAAATCTTTCTCTTGCGACAACGGATAATTTATATATTCGTATATACATTTATTGAGTTTGGAGCGTCGTGGCGTAGGAGCACAAGCGTGCGACTGTAAGACGGTTGTAGGTTTGTTTCCTATTCGGGGGAATGAAATATTTATTTTGATTTCTTTGCTCTGGTAACGCAGTGCATAAATAATTCAGCGGAAGGTGTCTTATTGTGGAAAGAATTGTCACAACATTCGGTTCCTATGGCTCATTATATTCCTTCTGCCTACCCTGATATATGCAGGTTACAACTTGAAGCTAAAAAAATTGATATAAACTTAAAAATTTAAACACGATAGATGAAGAGCTGCATTGGAGAAATTTAATAACACAGTTATTTATATTGAAATAAAGTTATTACGATTTACTAAGTTGTTTTGACACTTAAAGTTTTTGCGCTCTGCAGCAATGAAATTGGAGCATTCTAAATCGTTCACTCAATGAACCAATAAGTGCAATAACCTGTCACTCCCACCTATCGCATCAGCTAATTTAGGCCATAGACATCTTTTTAGTAAATATATTTGGAAAGTATAGGTATTGGAAGTCAATCAACGGCACAAAGACGACAGACACAATTGAGTAAATACGAATCTGATGAGTAATAAATGTAATGAAGAAAAGCAAAAAAGGTGACTTACTTTTTTCGAAACAAAAAATGTGAAATCGTACCAGATCATTATTTTTATCTAAATATTTTTAAATATTTCTAAAATATAAATTGAAATATAGAATATGGCCAAAGCATTACAAAATTAAATAGCAAAGTAACTAAACCTGCCATGCTATTGAACTGCTTGTTTTATCTGTACCGCTACTTTCCGTATATTTATAGCGTTTTACATAACAAAACCGCAATCTTGTAATCAAATTGCATCCACCAAATGTTATTATCGCGATCAAATGACTAATAAACAATGAAAGCTTGACCAATCCGGTAATTTAGTTCGGAAACAATAATATTTTTTATGCACGACAATAAAAATAACTAACCATTACTCATTTTACTTACTAAGTATATTAAAAAGTTTATTTTTATCTTTTAGGCATAATTTCGTTTAGTTTCGTTTAGTTTTCGCATATAGAACGACACGCAGAGGCTGTAGTAGGAGGTGTTGAGACGCACCGCTCATTTTCGAGACATTGCGTGTTGAGTGGCGGAAATCAACGTCGCGCTTTATATTGTTACTAGAGCGAGGAAATGAAAACAATTCACTTCCCCAAATGGGAATCGAGCCCACAATCGTGGCGAAACGTATTCATATATATCGTATTAAATGAACGGCAACAAAGACTATTAGATACTATTTATTAATTTAATTTAAAAAATGGCTGTTATTATTGTATAAATACTGTACAAATATAGAAGAATTTTTATGTCATGTGTATGTTTATCACCATTTGTTCGTCATTAGGTATACATATAATATATAATTTTAATGAAGTGATGCGAAATTGAAAGATTTACAAATTAAAAGCAACTTAAAGATGTAAATTTATCCATCTATATTACACTTATATTTCACAAAACGTTGCTCGAATACTAAATCGAGGATGAGCTTAGCCATTACGCGAACATATCGTAACAGAAATCAGATCAGTTAAATAGAACCAACGAAACGGGCCCGTTACATGTATTACGGCTATACGTATTACGTCAGGTACGGACGTCATAACGACATTTGGGTCAGATTATTAATACATTGATGTTTACAGCCTATTTAAATCCTATTTATGTCGATGCAGAAAAGTAATGAAGATATATTGTCGAAATCGCGAAATTTTCATTCAGCACGTTCGTCGGGTCGATGCGCGTGCGCTGGAAAAATGATTCTTTTGATGTCGATTATGAATCCGACCTCGACCCAAATGCGACTGAGCCACTAAACTCTGCAGATGAATTAAAGACATCGTAACATAAGTAACGTTAAAAGTGAAAATGTTTGTTTTAAAATTCAAATTGTAATAAAATAAAAGATTATTAATATTTTTTTTATAGTCTGATTTATAATGTTTACATTAATTATCTATCATATATGCTTTTTGATACTTGCTAGTTGTGTATATTTGTGGCCTAAATTACAGTGTTGATGTAAACAACAAAAATAAACAATGAAAGTTGAGCTCAATTTCTATACTAAATGGTGTGTAAGCGTGACCGTTATACCATTATCTAAGTAATTATCTTTGTACGGATGTGTGTAGATATCTGAGAAATTAACTTGAGGTTGTCAAATTCTTATTTGTTATTTGCAATAGGTTGCAAGGTCGGGCTAGGTAGGCTAGATTTATCTTATTCATATTTTTCTTAATTTGACTGCAGTTTAGACTATGTATTATACAGAATATTCCGTATTTTTTTATTTTTGACAACAGAAATTGATATACTATTTTAAAATATGTGTATATAATTCAAAGTACACTTAAGTAAAGCTTACTGTTTCCTAAGTAAAATATAATTTTAAGATATTTTTCATACACTATATAAAATAATTTTAAGCTTACTTATTATGAGACAACCCTAGATTTCACCTATATTCACAATCAGAATTGGGAGGCTTCGATACCTCAAGAACCAATCGTGTGGAAACTTGTACTACTTTTTGATAAGGTATTTAATTGGATGCTGTTATTTTTGTTTTTTAAAAAACTAAAATACTTGATACAAAACATTGATCTACAAAGTAGATAAAAATGTTATTCTATATAATAATATAGAAAAAATTAAACCAACCTAATTTTATAGACGAGTTATTCCGCGAAAATAAAAAAAAATCAGCTTCACGCTGTATCCCGCACACAGCAGGTTAGGTAAAGGGAACCTAGTGTTAAGACACTCCGTTCCCCATTTTCCGCCGAATTCTGGACGCATTGCGTGCTGAGTGGCGGAGCTCAACGCCGCGCGATATCAGAGCAAAGAAACGAAAATCTAAATGTAAATAAATATTTCCCTTCCTCGAGTGGGGATTGAACCTACAACCGATTCGAAAACGAAAAGTCGATTTTACAGTCACACTTTGTGACTGCGCCACCACCGGCCTCAACTTTCCGCGAAAATGATTCACCAAATTAAAAAGTATATTACGTTACACCACCATAGCATTAGATAACTATACTATAACAAGTGATTTTAAACTCAACTTTCAGACAGACGCGTACCAAAGCGTCGCATGTGCATAGACAATAGAAAATCGATTTAGGCAACCGACACTTTGTCTATGAATCACGGTACGCTTTCGAGTAAACGTGCAATTAGCCATAGAAAGTAAACTATTATAATTGGCGACCGTCCGTCAGCCCACGTCTATTGAGCGGGTGTTTGACGCGGAAGTAGAGAGCTCCTGGATGCGTTGCGTGGGCACCGGGACGACTGCGTAACGAGATTGATACGATGACTTAATATTGATTATATCGTAGGTGCTAATCTATTGCGTTTGATGATGATACATTTATTTGACTCATGTTATAAATATTAAATTCAATAAAGAAAAAAAATAGTTATATATTAAGAGAACTTTTAAATTATTGTTTATAATCATCCACTGCAAATATAATAGTAGAAATAATTTTAGACATAATAACATTTTTATAATACAGATTTCTTATATTTTAATCATACAAATATCAACCTAGAATAGCTGCTATGTTTCACAATCGTTATATAAAAACTCCTTTATTATCGACATTGTGATCTGGTAGGTATCTAATTATTGTCAATAAAAAATTACAGTGCGAGCATGTCAAATTATTATAAATCAAATTTACAACAAGTCTTTCTGTTGGCACGTCAGTGTGTAATTTCTAGTAATTTTATGTCTTGTTATTGGCAATGTATGCAAAAGGTCGTTAACCCCGGCAGCGGATGGACGCGAATTGCAACGTGCGTATGCACATCAAGATGCGATTGAGGGATAAGGAGGAAGAGCATAGTAAATATACGTACAATATGTGTGAACAAAATTTACTTTCGAAATTATTTTTCTGTCAGCTACATTCTATGTCAGTTGAAGGAACCTAGTGTTAAAACAATCCGTTTCTTATTTTCCGCCGAAGGTATTGCGTGTTGCGTGGCGGAGCTCAACGCTGCACTTCGCCTATTCGCCAGAGCGACCAAATGGAAATATTAATAAATAGTAATTCATTCCCCCAAGTGGGAATCAAACTCATAGCCGTCGCGTTTAAAGTGCCACTGTGCCACGATGGTCACAAAATTCTTGAGTTTTTGTAGTGTGTTATCATTTTTGTGTTAAACTTTCAAGTAAGTCTATTAGACTGGACATGGAATTAAGACTTATTATAAAGACAAGTTTCAAGAATATCCAAATTTTTACAAAAAAATTAAGAGAAATATCTATATATAAGAAACTATATATTAAAATATATATAAAGAAAGAAAGGAATTGTTATACTCTATTTCTTTAAGGAGTCAACGACATGTGTGTAATAAGCGCTCACGTACATACATATTCGTTTCGCAGAAGCCAGACACTCGGTCTGCCTGCGCAAGCGCAAGTGCGGCCATGTGGCCGTTGCATTACGCGTACACACAGCTTAGGATGCTCAACTAACGATCTGGAAAGGGCCTATTAAATCAATTCGCTTGAGATGTTATGATACACCAGATATATTGTTTGCCTTCGTTTCATCAGATGGGCTCTTTCATTGTATTATTTGCATACCTATTGATTTACTACTTGTTGAGTTCAAGGGATATGTTTCTGTTTACATTCGATTTTAAATAAATATTTTAATAACTTATTTGTAGTCTGTGTCTTGGATATTTTTTTATTTTATCAGCTTCACGCTGAATCCCACACACAGCAGGGTAGGCAGAGGGAAGCGTTAGCGTTAAGACACTTCGTTCCCCACTTTCCCTTTCACTGCCGAATTCTAGAGGCATTGCGTTTTAAGTGGCAGAACTCAGCGCCGCGCTTAGCCTCGACACCAGAGCGAAGAAATGGAAATATAAATTTAAGTAAATATTTCATCTCTCTATCCTCGAGTGGGGATCGAACCCACGACCAGTCGGCTTTACAGTCACACTTCGTACCGCTGCGCCACGACTGACCGCCATTCTCTGGATATTTTAATTGGCCTTATTTTAAATTAGTTGGATTTACTATAGGGTCTTCAATGTACATAAAGTGGTCGTTGGTGGTTAAAGGGACATTCATCATTTGTATTCGCCTACTGTATGGAACAGTAATTGCAATTTGTGACCGTTTGCTTTGTTCAGTTAGTTATCGAGGGAGTACTATTGTTTGTTGTCAACGTGCTCTTCATTCTGTATTGCTTCCAGACTTACGTAATACTATTGAAATAATATATCTAAATTAAAATTAAATTAGCTTCACGCTGTATCCCGCACACAGCAGGGTAGGCAGAGGGAACCTAGTGTTAAGACACTCCGTTCCCCACTTTCTGCCGAATTCTGGAGGCATTGCGTGTTGAGTGGCAGAACTCAACGCCGCGCTTAACCTCGACACCAGAGCAAAGAAATGGAAATATAAATTTAAGTAAATATTTCATCTCCTCGAGTGGGGATCGAACCCACAACCAGTCGGTTTGCAGTCACACCTCCTGCCGCTGCGCCACGACCGGCCTCAATAATAATAATAATATATCTTATTTAGTAAAATTGTATTATCTATAATAGGAGTATATAGCTTTAAAACTTGAAGCAATTATTGTTCTCAAAACAATGAAATAATTCTTAGAAGTACTTAATAAATTTAGTTATCTGCAATTGTTCTGTTTTAATCGGCAGTTTATTTGTTAACTAAGGTATTAGCGAATGACGAATACTGACAAAGATAAGATTACATATTTTCTTAAAAGCATTGTTTCCAGATCGATACGACCTGGGTACCTTGAAAAAGCGCTTTCGGTCACCATCAGACGTACGCTCGTTTGTTTTGTTTTTTTTCATAAAAAAAAGCGAAAATTACAAATAGATGGTTTTAAAATATAAACTAAAATAGCTGGTGGTCAGATGTGTCGGAAGTGTGATACAGTCGGTGTGTAGGCGATCGCAACGTGACTAGATTCCCTTATCACGTGCAATAAAATTCTATCGATCTTGGTTCCACTACAACGCCTAGCAACTACCTAGCGCTGAATTTGGGTGGAACTAAACAATTTAGAAAAAAAATAACCTTTGTGATGTATTACGGCAAAGTTAAGATTAAAAGGCATTTTGCTTTTATATTTAAAAAAATAATAAGAAATGTAGTTTAAGTAGAACATTCATACAGTGCATTTTATACAAAATGTTGATTACGCAACAAAACTTATAGTAAATTTCCTACTAACTACTACAATTATTAAATCTGACAAGAAGTGAAAAAGTACTACTAGAAATTTATATGTAAGTATATTACAGAAAAAAAAAAAACAGTACGAAGTTACATTTTAGCAGTTATTTACATACAACACTTAAGTTTGTCAACTTTTATAATTTGTATTTCCAATGACCTATTGTCTTGAAATTGGCACAAAACCCTCGACCCGACTCGCATTTGACCATTTTTTTTTTATAAATTACAAAAAGTTAATTTTTTTGTATACATTAGTATATTTATTTTAATTATAATAAATTGCAATATAACTAAAATTGTGTGAACAAACACACAAATACCTATTTAAAACTTTGTATAGTTAGTTTAATACAACAATCATTAAGCTAATATAAGAATAAAGTAATTTATTTTTGTTTCCTTTTAGTTTCGTGTTAGCTGTCTATATTACTATCTATTATAATCACATAAATTCATTATAGTTTATATTTTTATGAACTTTATAGATGGAAGATACGAGATGGATGCGGAAAGGCGTATTGCTGCCGGTGACAGTCGACGAGGCGAAAGAGGTATGCGGAGACCGTAGCGTTCGGCCGCCTCGCTAGGGATACAGCTAGATTAGATAAGATTAAATTATTGTTTATGAACTCAAAAAAAACCGTCTCTAGGTGAGTTACCCGATACATTACGCAGCCCCATTTTGTTTACAGAACGGCGTTGCGTTGCGAAAGATTTAAATTTCGACAACGCGCCCGTGTCGAAATCCACGAACGCCATAGCACTTACTAATGTTATTGTTTGGTCGTCTGTGTGAATCATTGGAGCATTATTGGTTTTTATATATTTTTATCCTCTTATGTTTTTATGTACTCAATTCTACCAGTTTGCAAGATTGCGCTAGTACTGTACAATATATAGATAGATAATTGTTTAATAGTAACAAGTCCTGCGTTGATAATAAGCGGAAATTCACACTTTTAAAAAAAAGTTAATATATATTTTTTCTTATTATTTGACAAGTAAGCGATTTGAATGTCTTGCACAGATAAATAAACTTGATAAGTCCACTCGAAATAGCATAAATCACAAGATTATTTATTTATAGGTATGCATAAAAAAATATTATGTATAGCTACTATTTTCACACAAGGTTATAAAAAGCAATTAAAACCATAGCTTCAAATAACCACCATTGGACAGTTCAATGCCTTTTCTAATAAACTTGTCATATAATGTCTTTTTCAAGGTAAAGGTTACCATGAGACCATCGTTTTTCAAAGCAAAACTATTTTCTGTTACACGGAAGTGTTTTAACTTTTAACGTAAATTAGTTAATTTTTTGAACTGAGTTATACCATGACTTTTGATTTGTTATTGCTGTCGAGCCGTAAACAAAAATAAGGGTGTTATTGAATAGATGAGATAAAACTTCTTTATAAATTTCTAATTATAATTGGCCCAGTCCCAATCGAGGCGTCTGAATTAAATTGTTGCGGCTTCAAATTCTACTTGTGGGAACATATTTATATACCATATACATCCATCGCACAAAATATAAAAAAATATATCTCTAAATTTTCTACTACACGTAGAAGACAGAGTGACAGGTTTGCCTATCAAATTCTATCTCCATTATTCGTAAAATCCAAGAAATTTTCGAGATAAACTATTCAACACGAGAATATAGTCTAATATTGATTAAAATCGTCACTTTTAGGTGACAGGCTTAGAATAAAATTTCATAACAATTGTTTTGTTGTAAGTACTTGCAGCGCCAGTATAAGGTAACAGCACCAAATCATAAAAGGTAGGATTATACTCTGATTAAACGATAAGCATTGTGTGCTAAGGACCAAATGGACTCGGCCATTGATGGCACGCGTCCACCAATAATAATATGATTTCGAGTTAGAGTATTCAAGGATGAATAGCGATTGCGTGCTTCAGGCTCGATTTGCAGGTGGGTCACGCGCGTGCGCCGCCGGCATGGCGTCACATCCTCCACCCAATTGGCCACGATAATTAATAAAAGAATTGCGCCTGCGCAAGGTAACGCTATGTTCGGTAATGGTCGGCGTTTTGACGCATCGTTGACGTTCTCGACGGAGAACTGGTCAGTGACAAAAAGTTGCAATATCGATTCAAAAGAATAAATTGAGGAATGCGGAATGTGGGTGATTCACCGGTTTCCTACAAACATTAGTAGAGCTTTCAAGCTTTTTATTATTATAAACAATAGTAATGAGCAGAACACCAGTTTTTTGCCAGTTATTTACCAGATGCTATCGATATCTTACATTCTTTACAAATGGACTATATAGCCAACATAACACACGATAGTGATTGTGAAATATCAAGTGAGACGTTTACTTCATATTTTTTGTAATGTTAAAACATGATTCGCCGAGCTGATGTGCCTTCACATCCAGACTTGACAGGGATCAGCTGTCATCTCTCGCCCATTGTGCGCTGAGAATAGACAAGTGACCTCAGCAGGTTGTTGCAAGGCTACGTGCATTCCTAACCTTTCATATTGAATATCGATGGGTTGAGACCCCGTCGTAATTGTTTTTTAGATGTATTCAATGGGCATTCAATGTATTCAATGTTGACTGTGCAAGATAAATTACTACGTAGATAATATTATAGCTATTTAAAAATAAACGCTCACAGTCCTAAATTACACAGTAATTTTTAGAAATTGCACTAATAATATATTGCTTTTGACACGTTGAGAATCATTTGTTTTAACGATATGTATATGGATGAATACATGAAAAAGGCAGATCGTATTTACATATATCTTCAGAATTTCAGATCAATGTTCGTAAGATAAACTGCAGTCGCCAGCGCGCGAACGACAATCTTGTATACAAAGTTATGATTTATTAACAGCGAAGTACTTGTGAACGACAGCTGCTTTATATCAAAAATAAGAAAACTTCCGGTCTGAAGCGTTAGTAGGCTACATCGTATAAATTATAATCGTTTTTTTTTTTTAATATAACAGTTATGTATTTACATTATACTAATATAATGTATTTGTAAATTTGTTTTCATATATGGAGGGACAAAGCGCGGCATTGTTATCGCCGCTTTACTGTAGTTTTACGATTTGAGTGGACGTGAACAAGGAATCGACGAGTCAGTGGTTACATTTTTTTTATAAAGATATACTAAACGTTTTAACTACTTTAATCAGATTTATATCAGAATGAAAAAAAATGAAGGTTACCATGAAATTTTTGTATACCATATAAAAAAATCAGCCTAAAATTAATTAAAATCTCCGAAAAGAATATACGTATACAAATTATCATTACTAAACTATATATTTCCGGTTGTATCAACTGCCGACTTTTTTTATCCAGTAAGTACTATAAATTACGGAACATCTTATTAAGTGACGACAGTTATTGTTTTATTCATACTTTTTTATTAACACACCAAAAGAAGAACCTTCAAGGCTGTGATTCACTGGTGACTGGCTTACATGTCAATTTTGTAGGAGCTGTCGCATATATTATCAACACATCCTATGTGTGCATGTAGGTATGTAGATTGGAAGGTTTTGTGTTATTGAAAAATTAAATAAATTGATTGTACCTAAAAACATTTTAATAAATTTTTTTTTATTAAGCTCAAATATTTTTATTTTATAAATTTTGTAATCACTTGCTTAAATTGTATTAATAATAATAAACACAAAACAAATACATTAGTTTAGAAAACTGAAACATTCTTAGTATTTTATCAAGCTTCCAGTTTCATCATTAGGTCACCAGGAGAAAAGAACAGTGTCACAATCAACGACGTATGATTGTACTAGTGACCGTCCCCTGGGTTTCAGACCAGCTCGATGGTATTATATTATTGTCTAGAATTGTCAACTGATTTATTTACATATAAGTGCCAAGCGAGGCCAGTCGTGGCGCAGGGGCACAAAGTGTGACTGTAAAACCGACTGTTTGTGGGTTCGATCCCCACTCGAGGAGATGAAATATTTACTTAAATTTATATTTCCATTTCTTCGCTTTGGTGTCGAGGACAAGCGCGGTGTTGAGTTCTGCCACTCAACATGTGTGTTGAGTGGCAGAACTCAACACTGCCTCCAGAATTCTGCAGGAAGTGGGGAACGGAGTGTCTTAACACTAGGTTCCCTCTGCCTACTGTGCAGTGTGCGGGATACACTGCTAACTGCGGGATACACGGGAACTGTTTAAGTGCCAAGTTTTATGACTATTAGAATATATTTAATAATAATTAAAAGTGAGTTAAATTAAGTTTTGTTTTAATTTTATGTGTAATAAAGGATTGACCTAAATTAAATGTGTAAATAACCCTATAATATTTTACGAAATAAACTAGGGCAAAATATAATTAATATAGTACCTACTCATAGACGAAGAATTTGCTAATAGTTTACCTTGAACTTTCTGGATATTATTTTGTATGTCGATTTCTGCGAAAATCATCGCAAATCTGATACAAACAGGAAAATTAAACAAGTATTTGGTACACTGTAAATAATATTAAACATCTAAATAGTTAGGAACTGTGAAGCCGAAGTTATTTGATGAATGTGATAATTTTAGGCAAGATTGTATTGTTTATTTGAATCGTAATAAATCTTTTTATTTCCGCTGTTTATAGTTGATCTAATATCACCCTTAGGGCAATACATAATGCCTGAAGAAATTATATTCATTAAAATGTAAGGTACACTGTCAATAGTCGGTAGCTTTCACTACAAAGAGAAACTATTATTATGAATCGTAATGAATGATAGGTATTCGTAATAAATAAAAATATAGGTTAGCTTTTTTTTCTTTTTAAAAATATATGTACATTTTATATTTGGGTAGTAATTTGTTAGAGTAAAGATAAAATACATATATTTAAATTGACATAAGTTATTTAAAATAATTCCACATAATGTTATCTTATAAAGAAATATTTATTTACATTTATATTTTCATTTCTTCGTTCTGGTGTCAAGGCAAAGCGTGGCGTCGGTGAAATGTGCGAAACGGATTGTCTTAACACTAGGTTCCCTTTACCTACTCTGCTGTGTGCGGGATACAGAGTGAAGCTGATAAAAAATATTTATATATGTTTATTTGCTAATTTATAAAGCTGTAGAGATTGCAGTATATGTTTATACAAACAAGAGAATAATTATATATAGTTATATAACTTAATCGATTGTCATGTATAAAGTTGGATTCAATAAAATAATAAAATAAAGGCGTAACATTTCCTAATAAGGAATACATATTTATATAAAATGTTAAAATCATAATTGGCACATACATTCATGTTTATATTTACAAATATATGTAATAAACGTATCGTATTTCAATAAATATTTAAACAACGAGGTTGTTGACTCCTTTAATTGTATACTTTTACTTTATATTACAAGCGTTTAGAATTTGAAAGTTCTTTATGATTGCTATTAGCGATGAATTCGCATTTTATGGAAATACTTTAAAAGCGGTTGTTGGGATAAAGTTAATTTAGTTATTATTGTTGGAATATTCAAAGGAATCCCCGGACGTTGCCCCACAGTATGAATTGATTAATTTTAAAGAACCTTTTAAATTTTTCTTTAGGTGCGTCAACAATTGTAGAGCGATATTTTCAGTTTTCAGAAGATCATGTTTTTTAAATGATTGCAAAATAATTTAATGTAGGTATTTGTAGAATACTTTAGTAATGTAAACTATTTTTATTGTCATGTCAAAATACAATTACAATTTAGCATTATTGAAGGACGATTTTATTAATAAAAACCTGTTATAATTATCTCAATGAGATGTTAACTATTTTTGTTGTTATGTGGAAGGAACCTAATAATTTCAATACAATAATTTGTCATGGGAGTTACAAGCCTGCCACCCTCTGACAGAGTTAAATATATATTATGCGTAATTATCTGCATCAAATTGGCATTTACCTATATGCTGTGGTAGAAGGTGTTAAAATTGCATTATTGACACATATTTAGATCTAACTTGGCTATTTTTTACCATCACCTACCAAACCAAATATCAACCGTTTAGTCCAGTACAAGTTGGGAGTACACTAGCAAGCAAATATAATAAAACCTAGCTTAAATTTTATCCCGAGTATACACAGAACTCAGGATCTGTACAGGTCTTTTATTGTTTTGTCGGTGCAGCCGATGACGACGCATATCTTGGCAATATATTTAACTTGGCGGTCATTTCACATTTATGTTTTTGATGGGATCATATCACATACCTATTTCACTGCATCAATTTGACATTTCTTGATATAATATTGGTTTACGCAAATTTTAATATTACAATTAAGTCGAAGGTGTGAAAATTGCATTATTGCCGCATATTTAGACCGAAGCCGCATAATTGCACATTATTTACTATACAATACAAATACCTACCTTATTTCTTAGTACTTAAGGGCTATTATAATAAAAAAAAACGTTTTGTATTTAATTATATTTTAGTACTCAGATTATAGCAACGGTTCATTGAAAAATAAATCTTATTAATATGAACATAACGCCCTCTGGAGTGAAATAAAGTTTGCGACACATGTGCGTCAAGTAGGCCGTGATAATCGTGCAAGCCTTCATCTATGATGTTGTGCAACCAAGCGATTTAATTTTAGGGGAAAATAAAATAATTATCTTGAAAAAATATTATTTTTACATACATAGATTATAATTATATGATAATTATTTCAATATTGCTTTATGATTTTATATTTTATTGCTTTGAATGATAACTAGTATAATTTCGATTTTGTTACCGGACTTAAGAGGTGTTTGCCTGTAACTAACCAATGGCTGTGTGTTGAAATCCAATTCTGGGAAATATTTTTGTATGCTTTAACCAAAGTATGACCATAGGCTCGATGTCTTTAAAATAAGCAGTGGAAAGAAGCCACTAACTAGCATAAATTTTACTTTAAATAAATATAACAGAATAAATAAGTACCTATTTAAATTTTAATGATCTAATACTTTATTACATAAAATATAAGCCGTAGATGTATTGCTCCTCCAGTTCCATGTTAACAAACTTAAGAGATGACAAGCAATATTCGTATATTAAATATTCGTAACAAGTAGGTCGAAATAATAGAGTTATATAAAAAGTCTAGATTTGATTCTGAAAACAGTGTATAACTTATAACATATAATTACATAATAAAGAAGTGCATTTACCGTACGTTAGCATAACGTTGCTTATAAAGTGCATAAAGGTGTAATTGTATAGTTCTAATATAAATAATAGAAAATAGCATATTGTGAAATATCTATATGTTGTTTAAAACATATATTATTATGTATAGAAGATAAGCACTAAGGTGCCTTTTAAGTTTTTTCTTAGCTAGCATAGGAGAGTAGGCAAAATGTAGAGCACAAATATTACTTTCTCCGCTTCCAGACATTGAAAGACTTGTGTATAAAGTACCACTCTACAACACTTCAACGCGGTGTAAAAAATATAGAGATATATAAAAACATATAATCTTATCAAAACAACCATATAATTTAGCAAATGGTTTTAAAAGATAACGTTACTCATAAATATGTTTTGTTTAAAACGCTGTGCAAAAAATATTTCAATTCAATTACCATAATTATAAATTCATTTCTACAAATCCACATACTGGTACAACATAAACGCCCGCATGTGCCCGTATAATATGAATATTCAACGTCTTGTTCCAGCCGTTGACTTCTCGTGTGGATAAATAATAAATATATGTGTGTACTAGGAACACCTGGAGTGGTGTAATGTATGTATGGTAGAGCGTGTGGGCGCGTGTCGTGGTTAATATTATTGATCAAGATCATGTTTTAATGTATTTTCAGCGATTCCATTGTGGCATATTAGGAACGTGTTGTTTATACAGGTGGTAGTGAGTTTAAAATAAATTTACCGAAATGGTTTTTTTTTAAATATAGTCTATTATAAATTAATATTATAGTTGAAGTACAACTTGAATTAATTGTGTAAAGTGCTGAGACACTTTCCACGTTCTGTTCAATTTTAAAGGCATTGCACTCTGTAAGTTTTGAGCGGTGGAACTCATAGCCGCGCTTTGTTTTGTTACCAGAGCGAAGAAATGAAAATAGTAATATTATATTAGTATCAGTAATAGTAATATTATTATTTCCACGAATGGGAACCGAACCCACAACTATCACGTTTACAGTCACGCTCGTACCACTGCGCCACAACGTCCTCATACAAAGTTTGAAATAGACAAATTGAAGATAGCGGAGAGATATATCACATCTTTCCATTTATCCATCTTCTTTGTCGCAAACAATGTATTGCATGAACAAGACAAATACGGATAGACATATAATATGTTATATAGAAATGTAAATATACTCAGCTCGTCGATTTGAGATACGGTTGTTTGAACTTTTCAAATGTGAGTAGATTTTACGATGGTGCCTGTTTACAAACAATATTGTTATCTAATTCTGTTTGGACAGCTTTTAGACGCCCGTATCGTTACACTAAATCTTTGTTACGTAACTCTGTGGACGGATTGACATCGTTGGCCAATCACAAAGTGGTCACGTGGCCAATAAACATTGATTGCTGTACGAAGATGTGCGTGGGGTAGAGTTCCGCGTGGACAATGTTTGCATCTTTTTTTCTTCACACTGTATGCCGCATATACATAGCATAGCACATAGCATAGCAGGGTAGGCAGAGGGAACCTTGTGTTAAGACGCTCAGTTCCCACTATCCGCTGAATTTTCAAGGCATTGCGTGTTGTTTGGTGGAACTCAACTCCTCGCTTTTGCCATGATACTAGAGCAAAGAAATGAAAATATTGATAAATAGTAATTCATTCCCCCAAGTGGGGATCGAACACACAACCGTCGCGTTACAGACAATCGTTAGTGCCCCTGCGCCACTGTAAACATGAGGACTTTTGAATCATAACAAAATATTCAATTCTTCCCAGCTTAGGCTTAGACACGTTGCAATGTCGAGTTTTACTACGTAACGCACAAATCATACATTCATATTAACTATTTCAAAAGCGGGATTCAACGCCGTGACTGTCTGCTTACCAAGCACGTTGCGATTGCGTCAAGTACAGTCACCTGCATTTATATTACATTATAATATGTATACAAGTATTGCTTATATAAAACTTGATTACTTAATTTAAAATCGTTCAATTATACTATTTATGAGCGAATACAAACAAAATTATTCTGAAATAAACCTTGACTATTAATAATATTTCGCTGTGTAGGAGCTAATTGTAATATATTTGTTACAAAATTAGTATGTCAGCCATATTTCTGAAATTAAATTAAATAGAGAAATAGAGGGGATGTCGTGGCGCAGAGGCACAAGTGTGTGTGTAACACGACGGTTGTGGGTTCGACGCTCACTCGAGGGAATTAATTATTATTTATTAATTACGCGGCGTTGATTTCTGCTCAAAACGCAATTCTCTAATTCCACAGAAAGAGGGGAACAAAGTGTCTTATCACTAGGTTCCCTCTGTTTATGATGCTATACGGGATTCACGGCTTGAAGTTTACAAAAAAAATATTGTGTACAGTTAATAAAATTACAAATGACATACGTAGCTACATTGGTTTTCTTTCTTTATAAGACAATCCGTCATGTCAATGTAAAATATTCTAAAGCACCTTTTTAAGATCACAAGGTCAGATACTTCTTTTGATTGATTGATAACAGTCTCGCTTTTTAAATTGGAGAACAATTTTCCTGACGAAACCGAAATGTTTTAATACCGACAATGACTTTATAAGTCCATAACAGTGTTGCGAATTACGTAAAGGAGCTTGCAGCACTTGTCCGAAACCAGTTCGGGTACAGTGGGCGACAAATACATTTAATATATTCAAATATAGTCTCTATTGTTTGGGCATTAAGTGTTTAATGTTGGTGAGAGAGCGTACAGGACCAGTTTAGCTCCAAGCAAGGTCTCGCCATAGACCCGGTCACAGGGCTGGGGAGCGATACCCTTTAGGAACACGTTTCATATTTTTGTATGCAAAATGCAAACGACGGTAATGGCGCGATTGAATTTGAGAGCTTATAAATAAATGATAAATTTGAGGCCAGTCGTAGCGCAGCGGCACGAAGTGTGACTGTAAAACCGACTGGTTGTGGTTTCGATCTCCACTCGAGGAGATGAAATATTTACTAAAATTTATATTTCCATTTCTTCGTTCTGGTATCGAGGCTACGCGCGGCGTTGAGTTCTGCCACTCAACACGCAATGCCTCCAGAATTCGGCAGAAAGTGTTTTAGCACTAGGTCCCCCTGCCTACCCTGCTGTATGCGGGATACAGCGTGAGCTGATTTGATTTGTGAATAAATGAATACTTCAGAACGCGTACGTTCGCTTTTAGACTTCAATCTATTTATAGAGTTATTAGCTATGAAAGCTAGGTCGGTATGGCAACTAAGTAAGGTATTAACTTAAGACGTAGTTAGGTCAAGGTTAATAAATATGTAATATTAATTAAAATGATGTTATAAAATTTTTATTAATATTATTTTTGTTTTTAGAGTCACGTTGTATTCCGTATATAGCAGGGAAGGCAGAGGGAACTTCGAACAATTCGTTCCCCGTTCCTGTCCAGTTTAAAAGACTTTGCGTGTTGTGTTGCTGCTGTGTTTTCTTTGTCTACTTACTAGAGTAAGGATATAAAAATATTTCAGTCCCTTCTAAATCGAACCGAAACCGACGCTTTGCGTTTACAATCAGACTCTGTGCCGCTGCACTACTACAGCCACGATTGAAATAACTTTAAAGAGAAATGTTACAAAATAAACTAATAATTTAAACTCTCAAGAAACGACTCATTCAAGATTATAGAATTTGTGTTTCTTTTTTTCAAACTTTCTATCAATTTTGATTTCTAGAAACCCACAACCATCGCTAATTTATATAAAAAACATTAACTTAAATGATCACACAACTCATTTTAAAACATGAAATTTAATATGCAATTACAGTTTTTTTTACATCGATCCTTTTCCGTTCGTAATCACGAAACTTTACTAAAGCACCACTCGAAGTTTACCAAATGTTTACTTTTGATCGAAATCACCCTTACAAAGCTCACCACAAAAGCTCTATTTGCTTGCGAGGCGAGTCACGCGATATTCACGCGGCCGGCACGCGACCGCCACCCTTAGCAATTTGTCTTTTATATGTTTTCAATACAATCTTGATTGTACAAACTTTTGCGGTATAAGAACGTTGATCTAATTTTATGGGTTTTACATATGGGTAAATCTTTTATAATTTATACTATAGACATCTATGATAATAATATTTCTACATTTTTTTCTTAGTTTTAAGCTTACAGTAGGCCAGTCGTGGCGCAGCGGCACGAGGCGTGATTATAAAACCGACTGGTTGTGGGTTCGATCCCCACTCGAGGAGATGAAATATTAACTTAAATTTATATTTCCATTTCTTTGCTCTGGTGTCGAGGTTAAGCGCGGCGTTGAGTTCTGCCACTCAACACGCAATGCTTCCAGAATTCGGCGGAAAATGGGGAACGGAGTGTCTTAATACTAGGTTCCCTCTGCCTACCCTGCTGTGTGCGGGATACACCGTGAAGCTGTTTTTTTTAATTTAAGCTTACAGTAGCAATTAGCTCACATACAGTAGTAGTAGTACAATAAATACCCTTTCACTTAATTAGCGAAACTGTCAAGTTGCAGTACTCAACGCTGCCCTTTGTCTTAGAAGATCCGGGAAATGATAATAAATTATTATATATATACTTTTTCTCCAAGTAATAAAGTCCGTCAATAAATTTGTCTTAAAAATCTTTATAAGAAATTAATTTAGTCTTAGATACTGAGTTCATTTATTTGCCTTTGTAAACCAACCTTTAAAAAAACTTTATTGGCTCTTGTTAATTTGTTTATAAGTTTATCATTCAATGTATTATAACGCTGTATATTTTGTAAACTAAAAATAATAAATAAATAAATATAGAATCCACAACTATGCATATACGACGCTCTACTATGATGATATCGTGAAGAAATATGGTATATAGTATAAAATAATATACCACATTTAATATCATCAATGAACCCAGCATACGATTTAAAGTTTACAAAAGCATCATAAAAATGTTTCCTTCCGGAATAAATTATGTCTACTAGTCGACGTTACTATTTTACTATCGTCTCGTATAATTTCTTATTTATGTCTCCTTATTTCAGATCAAACAAGTCGTAAATTTTGTTGTAACATGTGACTGCGCGGGAAGTTAAATTTATGAATTCTTATAAAATAGCGCACAATAAATATATTTACATAATTTTTGTTGTTTAGGTCTAAATCTATTGTATACAATTTTTTATTTGAACGTAGCTTATGAGTAATAAAATGTAATTAAATAGAAATCATTCAAAATGTTTCGCGCAACAAAAGTTAGGTAACAACGAACCTAATTAAAAGTTGCCTTATTATGAACTTTCAATATTAAAGTAGGCTTTACAGCGAAATGTACATTTGGCTACAATCTGATTTAATTAAATTATAAAATTAAAATATATTTCTATATAATGGTCCCTTACCCACGATCCTGTGGAGCCCCAGCGTTTAAGCCTCTTTCCGAAAATGTTCTGACACTGTGACAGACAGGAAACAGACGCCGCAGCTTGAATTTTACCACTAAAACTGTCTACCCTGTCCAGAGTCATTGTTCACAAGCACATTAAAATCCCCAGTACTAGTAGAATTCACTCAAATTCCTATTGAATGCAAACTTAAGTTAGAAAATATTATGGTTCGCGTATCGTGAGAGGCGTTAGGCGTGCGTGCGTTCGCGACGCCGCCTGCACAGTAAGTGTTCGGTCCTGTTTTCCACCAGCCGGGAAAGCTGCGCCCGCCCTAAGCAGATGCGCGTCTAGAGTAGGCCCACGGACCGATATTGGTGTCAACGTCGACATGATATATGTTGTAATTGTGACATCCTATCAAAACATTGGACAGTCCATTTTTAATAGATAATATAGAAAAGAGAGAGAGAGAGATAATGTTGAATAGATAATATAGAAAAGAGAGAAAGAGAGAGTATATATATGAATGTTAAAAATATTCCCTAAATAAATAGTTAATATGCCAAATATTTTATCTAAAATTTTCTAACAGAATGCCTTATCATTTCTAAGTACAATATCGGATCGCCCAACATCGTTTATGACTAACTGTCCAACAACTTTTGTTACGCATAAAAGCTGTCACAAATCAACTCGGTAAGAATTCGGTTTCCCAATCTCTCCTGCGGTAAACATTGTTTGAACGTCGTAAACTTTATAAATATAGGTACCAAAAAATCTTGAGTATTTGACAGTCAGAGTAATTTGGGTCAAGGTCATGAGTTGGGACACACCCTTATTGAAATTTCTTGAAATATGTATTATGTTATCTAAATATGATAAAAAATAGTATATAATAATTAGTTATATTTTTAATTAGTTAATTTAAAATATAACAATTAATTCATATTGGAAGTACCTCTAAAAAGATATCTGTTGAATGATCGTACTCATCGACTATACTAATCTAAACTGACAAAAGGAAAGTTTATAAATCATAAATGCACAATATATTCTCCATAGTAGATTTAATTTCTTTAGTTATAATTATAAGTATTACGTTAAATAAGAAATAGAATCTATTGAGTATATTGAACAAAATAAACAAATAAATAAAAGATACTAAGCTCTGCTTCATTGATTTCCTATCTAGATTGAACTTTCGTGTGCGGACCCATTTATTTCTCCGACAACCTTGGCCTTGTGGCGCGAGGCGACCTCTAAATCACCACTGTACATAATAATTAATTAATTAATAACCAAAACGATCCGCACTAATTACTGCCATCTGATAAAACGGAAACTTACAAAATAGATAAGAGGAAGCCTTCGCATCACATACATATCTAGGTGTTTGTAAAATTTGTTTTTTTTTTAATTTTGTAATATCCGTATGTATGTAACGTTAGTGTGCAATTTAAAACTAATGTGAGCAAATTTGTTGTACTAAAGCGTTATTAAATTAACGATAGTGGTTCTAAGTTGATTGATCTGGTTCTTTTTCGTAATAATTTCGCTAATATTTTGTAAGTATATTTGTGTAGAAATCGTTCAATTAATTTTGTTTATCGCCACCCTGAATTAGTCTAGTCTATACGTACGTAAGAAATTAGTAAAAAGGTGAAAAAAGGAGGTTCATTTAAAAGAGATAATTTGTAGTACTTACGGAACGCACATTTTTTTTTAAATAATGTTTTTTGTAAAATATGGTTGAACACGATTTTTTAAGATTTATACTAAATTAGATCATTCCAAGACTAGTTAATTAAAGTTCTATACAAAATTAATTATATATATACCTATAGCCATCGACAAGTAGCTTAGTAATTATCTAGGTGGTTCGCAAAAAACGACAAGCTGACCATAACAAATCGGTTGAAGACAGTTATTTCCTTTTAAAAAAAATCGATCCGCATCAAGTAAATTTAAAATTAGGTATACAATCTCCTTCTTACATCGAAGCATTCACCACAAGCTAATTTGACAGCTTCACGCGCTTTCAAGTCACGAAAAAGGGAAATCGACGAGACACCGCTAGTAAACATTATCACGATCGCGATATTCTTAAATTTTATATACTTACTTATAACAGACCAGTCGTGGAGCAGGGGTGCAAAGTGTGAGTGTAAAATTGACTGGTTGTGGGTTCGATCCCCACTCGAGGAAGTGAAATATTTATTTACATTTATATTTTCATTTTTTTGCTCTGGTATCGAGGCAAAGCGCGGCGTTGAGTTCCGCCACTCAACAAGCAATGCCTTCAGAACTCGTCGGAAAGTGTACAGTGTCTTAACACTAGATTCCCTGTGCCTATCCTGCTGTGTGCGGGATACAGCGTGAAGTTGATTTTTTTTAAACTTATAATATAAATAAACATCGGTGCATTATTTATTCATGGTGGGGGGAAAAAAATTAAACAAAAATTTCAATGGCTTCTTGTATCTCAAAATATCTCTTCCTCGTCTGATACTTGCTTCTTGTATAAAACTTTACTCATACTTCCATTAGGCCTGATTACTCATTAAATTTAATTCAGCCAATATCAGTCAGGTATTTTCAGTTTAACGACTCGACGTATTAGGAAAATTGTAAACATATAAAATTTCAACATCTTTTGTTCGATTTTCCGTAAAGTGTTTAAAATAATATACGGCAGTTATCTTCAAAGACTATTTATCTTACGGAAATTAAAAAAAAGTATAATATTTTTTACGGTAAAATCTTTATCAAATCGTTATCTTTATTTATCTTACGGAAATTAAAAAAAAAGTATAATATTTTTTACGGTAAAATCTTTATCAAGTATAATCTTGCCGATAACCCTAAATTCCTAAACGATGTAGTATGCGCGGCCGCAAGCTGTAAATCTGAGATATCATATGATCTGCGGCGAGGAAGTGTTTATCATGAGCAATGGGCATGCCGCGTGCCTTCTGCAGCTAAGAGTTTATTATTTCTTGAGTGACTTGATTTGTATGATATTAGATAGCTTTGCAAAATGCCATTTTACATTCACTTCTATTTATAATAGAAGAGAATGCGTCTGGCTTAATTTATTTTTTGTTTTAAAATATTTCTTAAGCACTGTTCAAATTAAGGCCAGTCGTGGCACAGGGGTAACAGGGGTAACGAGACAAAGCACGGCGTTTAGTTCCTCTACTCAACACGCAATGCCTAAAACTAACTAAAATAAAATTCAATTAGAAATGTCAAAAGTTAATTGGATACTGCAGATTAATATAATATTTTTTCAATTATCGTTATTTGTGCGGTAATAGTTCTCGTGTATAAAGCCTAACTACTCAGATTTAAAAATAAATAAACTATAATGTAAATATCGTAATGCGTATGGGAAAATTTGTATAAATTTTAATACCGTCCAGTTCCTAGAGTTGAGTTGAATTTTATAAACATAAATTGTATATTAAAACGGTCAACATCTCAAATGGTGGTAAACTATTAGTTTATTTTGAATCTATTTTTAAAGGCTATTTTAAAAATAGATTCACAAACATAGAAGAGAAAATCTTCAATATCATGAGAGCTTCCAGAATTAGATAAACAAGTTCAGATTTGCCGACTTCATATTGAAAACTTGTTTGAGAAGCTATTTTAAAAGCGGGTCCAATTTGCATGTGAATATTAAGTGGAACTATGTTAGGTTCTGTTTCATGGCGCTGCATCGCGTCGTACAAAATCACGTTTAAAAGAAATAAAAAACAGCTTTACGCATTCTGGAGGCATAGTATGTTGAGAGTGAAAAAAGGAAAATATATATTTAAATAAATATTTCATATCCTCGAGTGGGGCTCGAACCCACTACCAGTCGTGTTTACATCAAACACTTGTGCCACGTTCAAGAGGCGAGGATGGATTCGTATGTACATAATATATCTCAAACCGTTCAGTTGCACCCACTGACGTCGATGCGTCTATAAATAAGGCCACTCTATTTGTGTGACGAGACGCCCTCGCAGACTCGCAGGTAATCATTTTACACGATAATCTATACTACACGTTGGATGTCGTACGCGATAGTGGTGGCTAGTGACTAGTGACTATTGACTAGCGAGGACGTAACACCGGAACATTACGATCATGATATATCACTGTTGTGTCATATTTGTTTAGTGGGTTTAGTATCAGTTTTAGAAATGTTTTTTGATGTTTGCTCTTTAAACTGTAAATTTTTAACGTTTTCGACAGTTTTATTATTTAACTAGTATTACATACGTTCGAAGTATCCAGAAGAGTCGCTTACCTGGAATTAATAAAAAAAAAATATGATTAATTAGAGAAACAAACATGACAATATACAAATTAAATAAATCAAAAATAACTAAATAATAATCGTTGAGTTCAGTGTGGACATTAAAATGATTATTTTTCATAATTCAAGTTAATGGCAAACATAAACGCGATATAGCTTTGCAAAATGCGTACGCTTCATAATAAAGGTGTCACCGACACTTTTGCCCTGAATTTCATACATTATTGACTTTAAGGAATGTTCGTGTGCAACTTAGAAATATTTACATTGCATTTGTCAAAATCTATATATATATAAATATATATTTTTTAAATGTTAAATTTATCGATGTACTTATTTCCATTTAAGTATGTTTACCTCAAGTGTGTCACAATATTGTTACAAACTTATGTAATATGTCCGCGACGTGACGTTGCTTTTGGGCGCCTTAATTAAATTTAATTTCTACTCGATACTCATAAATATAAAAGTTTGACAATATAAACACGTTATAACTTATAAAGTTTTATTTATATATATTATATATAGAGAATATGTAGGTTTATTTAAGGAAATCAATAACCAAATTAAGAAGCGTATAGATTAGTTGGTATCATTTATGCATATTACAACGGTTCTTGTGAATGAGGACGTGGAACGGGATTCCGTCCTGTTTTAACAACTTTGATTAATACCGAGCATCAAACTTGGGAAATCATATGTATAAAAGCACGATGATAGTTGATATCTAAGGCTATAAATTAATTTCAGGTTAATTACTAGTTACTTAGACTGTTAATGTTTGTCCGTTATAAGGCTCCTTTGGATCAGTTATATATTTATGTTGTTTGCCAATTGATGCTAGTTTTAACTATGTAATTTAAGAAAAAAGTGCAATAATATAATTTTTTTATTATAGCTTCACTCTGTATTCCGCAGGATAGGCAGAGAGAACTTGGAACGCGTAGTTAAGACACTCCGTTCCCATTAAGACACTTTCCCACTTTCCGCCGAATAGTTACTGGGGACATTGCGCGTTGAGTAGCGGAAATCAAAGCCGCGCTTTTGCCTAGTTACCAGAGCGAAGAAAATATTTCATTTCCTCGAGTGGGAATCGTACTCACAACCTGTCTGTCGCGTTGCACTCGCACGCTTGTGCCCCTGCGCTAATACCAGTCACGATAATAACATTTATGTACAAAACAACAAATAATAATTTAAAAAATATCAGCCAAACAGTTAAGCATTTCAAAATATTAAATTATTCATATAGCTTCAATAAGAAAAGCAATCTAGTGTTATCCAAGTAGTATACGCCGGGCGTCGGCCGACCGCGACACGCCGTCCCACTTCCGCAACCACCCACACGCTCGGCTTCTGATCTAATGCTGGTAATGCGTGTAACGCTAGCCGAACCGTGAAATGGTCACTGTATCGCGAGAATTTGATATGGATAAGTGGAAATGTGTTAATGTTTTTTAGTATATTTAGCGTATACGTGCTTAGAAATAGTGTTTGTTGCAAATATGCCGCAGCAACTAATGTTATAGGTGTATAGCTTATTTGACAATTTTAATTTTATTTATGTTTAGTGATGTTTTAATTGTATAAATTATTTTTGTTTAGCTTTTAGTGAAGATATGAGGCCACTTGTGGCGCAGAGGTACCATTGTGTGACTGTAAAAGCGACAGGCTGTGGGTTCGATTCCCACTCGAGGAAATTAAATATGGATTATTTTCATTTTTCTCGCCCTCATGTCTAAGCATAGCGGTGTTGAGTTCCGCCGCTCAACACGCAATGCCTCCAGAATTCAACGGAAAATGGGGAAAATTAAGTAGAAAAAATTGTTAAGATCACGAAGGGGGCAATTTTTCAAGATTGTCTTTTAAAACGTTAACAGCAGGTATAACTAACTACGTCAAGGAACTTACTTTGTTGTAGTAGGCACGTATCGAAACAAAGAACCACTTTTTGCAACATTGTTACTCAAATGTGAGCAAGAAGCGAAGACCAGTACAACTGCGGAAATTCCATTTAATGAAGTGACGGTCTTCAATCAATTTTTTTGACAGAATAACAAAACATTACAAAATTCTGGATCGAACAGTTTATAAGGTTAATGTGATCGCGGCACATTGTCAAGGAAGTTGTGAACTCAAAAAAATTGCAATGAGTTTGAAAAGAAAAACCGTATTTAAAATTATGTAGATATTATTGTATGAGATGATATATGACTTGCAAAATAGTTTTTTTTTTAGCTTGGAAGCATGGAAGGCAAAACTTCGTTCCTATTAAGATATTTCCAATCATTGCGTGTTGATTGGCGGAATTCAACACCGCGCTTTGCCTCGTTACTAAAACCTCTTACCCCAAACTGGGAATCGAACAGACAACGGTCGCGTTGACCGACGCAAGCTTCAGCCCCAAGGCCACGGTCTCTAAGACAGAATGCAGTGCAGAAATTATGCAAAATGAAAATATATAAAAAAAAGTTATAACATATATATTTTAAAGAATGTATAAACTATAGGTATATAGATAACTCTTAGTTCATTCAAGAGTCACCAACACCCGTGACTTGGCAGAGCTACTAATTTTTAAAGCGAACATCCATTGTCTATGTTCTAACGACGCTGTATTCTTCCAACACTTTTTATGTTACAAAGTTGTTTCAGCTTTTGTTCCGGCTACGAAAAAAGGTGTTATATTTTACACTCATCTCATCTCTCTTTGTCATATAAAATGAGATTTCGCTTTACGTCATCCAGATTTAATAAATAGCTATCGGGGTGTGACGCTCTATAAAAGTAAGTCACTTTACGACCTACGATCTATGACACTAGGTCATTGCTATTTTTTAGTGGCTATTTTTTTGTAAAGAAGCACCAAGCAACACGATATTAAATATATTTGAGTAAGAAATACAGAATAAAGTTTTGTAAATGCAAAACTAATACTATTTACGTGTGGTAAAAAGGCGATTGTCGTATAAATTGAACGTCGTTAGGTGTTGAAATGGTTTAGAAATTTATTTTATAGTAGGTATTGAGGTAACCAAAACTGTAATAGTTACGAAAAAACACACACATAATCAGGTGCTATTATCGAAAACAAGTTCATTTAAGTAGGCAAATGCTATAAAGGTGAAGAAATGTGGCTGCAGTATTATATCTGACTAATGATAGTAAAGTTCCTATAAATTAACCACGGGATTGTCAGCGCTAAGTGAAAACGTTGAGTTACTGAGTCCCAGAATAGTATTATAGTATAAGATGTAGGTTTATAGATTTTCAGAATCGATCTAGTGGGACCACACTTAACTGCAAACTCGTAAAGTTTTGGTTAAAATAATGTTACGACTTCAGTATCTATAGTGTTCCTGGTAATTTATAATATGCAAAAGTATTTTAGAATTCAGAGGCTATCAAGTGGGTCAATGTTATTTGGTAACAAAAGAATATTGTGAGACTTTAATTGTCCTGTATATTCATAGGATATTGTAAGAAAATAGACATATTGGCCGCATATAGCGTGGTGGGCAGAGGGAGCCAAGTGTTCAGACATTCCGCTTCCTACTTCCCGCCGAATTTTGGCCGGATAAAAATATTAAATATTTTATTGTAATAATTGTATTTTTGGAATATCAAATCTCCGTCGTACAACTTAAATAAATCCAAAAAAAACTGGCATGTTGAAAAAATTATCTCCATTTGACCAGGAAACGACTTATTTACGATGTACTCGGCATTGACACAAGCCAAACAAAGCTGAAGTGTTAGTGCATTCTTTAAACGCCCTAATTTCTAACTTACTTCTTTGTTGTGGCCTAAATTAAATCTTCATATATTCAGGTTAGTTGTTACGTATATATACTTTCTTGACTTTAAAAAGTTACGTATGAAATTGTCGCGACGTCCTTGATTTGGCCGACCCCGTTCAAGTTTCCAGATCTCTCTCATATAGGTTATGTTTCGCGAAATTGAGCATTTATCTTTGTAGGAGTGTGTCACAAAGGAATGTGAGTTACGCGGGCGAGCTGCTCGAAATTTAAAACCCAATTAGCGGTTAAAGACACCGACCGTGCTATTATTGTAATGAACGGGTAAAATAAAACGAATATTTTGGAAGAGCGAATAGTAGCTTATTAATAGATATTAGTGTTACAAAATACATGGCCGAATTATGTCAGCAGCATGTGAATACGCGGTTTGATAGGATGGAACATATTACGAAATTAGATACGCCGTATCGTATAAGCAGAAAGTTTTAAAAATTATAGCGTAAGAGGATTCAAAACAATGCACTTTGGTACTATAAAAATAATTTCTATTTTGGAATACCGCAATGGCTTTCGATCACGTTGTTTCTATATTTACTCGTAGTATTGGTAAAACGTTTTAGTCCATGTGACCGCGACAATGTTATAAATAGTTGAAATACTCTAAAACGTAGGTAAATATATTTATTAAAAAGTAAAGCACGTCATTTTAGGTTAAAGCTATGTAACATTACATACAATTTAATCATAATTTCTACTTATATGACTATTTATCTTTTTAATTAAAATTACGTAAATGAAGATGAGAATCTAGTGGCTCTGTTAATATACTTAAGATACTCCCATTAAGATACTTCCGTTACGAAGCCTTCACTAATAGATAGCTTTAATATAATCTAATTTCTGGTTTAATATACACATTTAAAAAATAGATTAACACTACTCTATATCAACAACACAAAGTAAAATCAAAACAACTTATTTGTTGTAGCGCGTGCACAGTTTACACAATGTACTGAAGGTAAAAAACAAAGATGTTAATCTTTCAAATATTTACACACCCCAGTTTCCCCAGACACTAGTGGAGTTCCATAGAAAACGGATGTTGTGCAAAATTGCGATTGCATTTGTAATGCTAATGTTGCAATATAACAACGGTAGCGTCGACGTTTGTAGTAAATACGGACGGGATTAGATATAATTAGGTTTCATTGAAAATTATAACGTTAAAGAGATAAATATATCTTCTATATACGTAGTCTACTTCTATTCGACTTGACGCACAGTTACCCGTAAAATTGATACAAAGCGAAGATGCTCTCGTTTTCATTTGCGTATTTCTAAGTATTATGTATTGTGTGTGGTAATGTAATAGAGTTGTGATGATATTGTAATAATTTATGATTGTCGATTTTATAATAGCATAAATGTTCTTTGAGTCTCCGGAATTTTCTAAGGTAGGCAGGGAGGGCTTAGTTGTGCTATTATATTTTTTTTAGCTTTACGCTATATCTCGCACATAGCAGGGTACACAGAGCGAACTTGGGAACCTAGTATTAAGACACTGAGTTTTGGCTAAGACATTTCTATTTCCCACTTTCTCCCGAATTCTGGACGCTTTGCGAGTTTAATGCACTTTTTTAATTGCAAAATAAATATATTTTCTATATACGTAGTCTTCTACTTCTACTCGACTTGACAAATTATATCCACAAACAACTACAACTTATATATAATTTACATATTACGAACCTATACGTACATACATACACACAAGCGTCCTATATGAGACAGCACATTAGAAAACTTAAAGATTCTATTATTTTAATATTAATGGTACAGTGGGCGGACGAAGTAGGTACTGCAATCCCTCACTTTCTGACCTCGCGGAATATCCGCTCCTTCATTCATTCCGACCACGCGTCTAATTAGTATAATATGCATGGCATTCATTTGTTATTTTAGTATCAAATAACAAAGATTGATAGTTTGCAAAGTTCAGACAAAATAAATAAGCAGTTTATTTAAATGGTCAGTCCAGTCATGGTGCAGGGGTATAAAGTGTGACTGTAAAAGCGACTGGTTGTGGGTTCGATCCCCACTCGAGGAAAATAAATCAAATTAAATCAGCTTCACGCTGTATCCCGCACTCAGTAGAGTGGGCAGAGATAACATTGCGTGTTAAGTGGCGATTCGCCTCGACACCATAGCGATTTCCTTTCGAGGAAATTAAGTATTTATTTCAATTTATATTTCCGTTTCTTCGCTCTAGTTTTACGCAATACCTCCAGAACTCAGCGGAAAGTGGGGGGAGGAATATCTTAACACTAGGTTCCCTATGACTACCCTGCCATGTGCGGGATACAGCGTGAAGCTGATTTATTTGATTTATTAAAATGGTATATACTAAACGATGCTACGAAGGTTGTATGGAATATAACCTTGGTAGTGACATCGAGTATAATTAGAGTATCAGTCTTTAATTATAGTTCTTTTAAAAATAAGGTTGAAGTTTTAATCTAGTAAGATTAAGCTGCTTTGAAGGTTAAATGGATTTTGAGTAACAATTAAAAATGTAAAGCTTAAGCTTTTTGAAACTTTTGAAAATACTTTCTAAAAGACAATTATAATAGGTCTAGGTTAGGCATAATTCAAATTACAATAATTAGTAGTAATTACATATTATCTATATCTTTCTATATATAAACGGACATATGCTGACTGACTGAGGTAAGACGCACGCACAGCCGTAACCGCTGTGCGTGGAAACGTGAAATTTGGACAGATGTTTATTTTCATAATCTGGATATCCACTAAGAAGGGATTTTGAAAAATTTTAACCCTAAAGGGAAGAAATAGTGGTACAGAGTTTGTATGGAAAAAAATTTAAATCGGCACCGATTTTTATAAAATTTGAAATTCGGACTCTTAAAAATATTTCATTGAACACGTGTTTCATGATTTTTTAGAATTCACCCCCTAAGGGTTCAAATAAATAATTTAAATTCCGACATAAACTCATATTAGCTCGGAACGCCATAATAAAAAGAACAGAACAAAAATCCATGTAATTCCTGATTTTCTAAAGATTGTGCCTTTAAACTCAGAAAACAAGACAAAAAATAACGATTCGATAACGATTAACATCGTAATAAAAATAACATTTTTTCCTTTCATATATGAAGCCGAAGATGCCACAGATGAAGCCGAATATAGTCATATTGTTATCGATATTGAATTACAGTAAGTTCATAAGATTTGTAATTTTACTTCCTTGTAGGATGCGCGTTATATAATTAGCACATGACGAAAGATGGCCACATATGAACAAAAGAATAACAAGGGAATTATAAACAAACCAAAAAGCCGATTAAATAAACTTATGTATCCAGTAACATTTGCGCCATCAGGACAAAACTCAATGACGTATCACTTATCAAAATCGGTTCACTGGTTTAACAGTTGCAAAGGAACAAAGGATAGTACTTACATACATACAGGACATATATATAGGAAATACATATATGACATACGTACATATATACGCGTTAAAAACATAACACTCCTTGTGGGCTTACCACAGTCGGGTAAAAATACCTACCACAGGAAGCTAGCATTGCATAATATTTTATTTGTTATGACTAAAATATATATTTTTATAGACATTTTGGACTAGATATGTTAAATATGTATTTTATTATGGTAAAGAAGACACTTCCACAATTTATAGTACCTAATAAAGAAAGTTAATATATTTAGACACCTTATTTATTTGCTTATGTACACTCACAAACTCTACGTAACCTCAATCCTAAAAATACATATGTTATTTATATTTCTTTTAAATATATATTCAATTGCGTTTATTTGACAGAGAATTCAAACTTATTTGCAGTTCCTAAGTTGGTAAAACTTTTGAAATTTCGACGGTCCCTAGGAAAAATATCAAAAGTAATGTGTCGAAGTGATTCTAAGTATCTTATATTGCTGTTTTGAACTACTAACAAGGGTAGTTTTTGATTACATAGATGTTTAAAAAACGCGTAAATCATTTCTTTTTTTAATTTTGAAAAAAATCATCAAAATTACACTTACTTATTTAGAAATCCTTTCTAAGTGTGAAACACTTTAAAAATGTCAAAAACTACATACACTTCGTAGAAGTTTAAAAGAGAGCTAAAAACCATAGGGGCATTCCATTTTCTTTCCAGCTTTGAAATAATAAGTAATATTAGTTTTATTATAAGACATTTTTTATTATTCATACATTGGTTGTATATTTATTAAAACGCTGAGTACCACCATTTAAGAAACATCTTTTAATTATAATCGTTTTAACCTTTAGATACGTCGCTGATTGACGTGACCCTCTCTAAACAGAAATTAAATTTTATTACAAAATTTCATTAAAAGTGATCCCCTTTACGCACATTCAGAAAGGTCATAGATCGATGGAGTGATTTATTTCTAAAATTGAGACGAAGTGAGGGTTGTTGATCCTAAAACAAATAACTCCTAATCGAGTAATTCTGATGGATTATTAAGTTTTTGGGGAAAACACAGTTCATAAGGCTTTAAAGTCTTACCCGTACGTCGAACTCGCTTTGACTTGTTATCGAGATTTGCTGATGCTTCCATCAGTTTTGTAACACGTGGAGGAAATCAAATTCAATATTAGTATTAAAAGGAAAATTTCTGCAAATATATTTAAATTAATTTAGGATTTTCAATATTATTTTCTCTTTACTACATATATTTTTTATATTTCTATGTCTTTAAATTTAAGCAAAAACGCGCTTTATTCTGTAATAGCTATTCAATGACGGCAGCGAAAAGTTGACGACGGTAATCTTATTGTGCGGTTAGAATTTGGAGCGAATAAATTCACATTCACGACATTTTTAGGAGATTCAAATAAAATTTTGGTATTTATTAAATGTCATTCGTGGTATTGGTAATTTCCTTTGAATCTTATATTAAAAGCATTTTCTTAATCTCCTGTAATTTTATGAAAAATGGACAGTTATGCATTACTTCTCAAGTATTATAGATTTAAGAAAAGATGTTGTGCGTGGTGTGGTGGAGTAGAACGCTGGGAAATATTTATATTTAAATATAGTTGACTGTGAATGAAGATTTTAAGAGTCAATATCATTTGTAGGAAAGTTCACAGGTACTAGACATGCACACATAAATTATAGGTAGGTGTATCAAAATAATATAATGTAGAATTGAAGGTTTGAATTCCGCAATGTCTCGAATTTAGGCGAAAAACGGACAACCGAGTGTCTATATGTCTGCTTACATTGCTATATGGGTGAAAACGTGAAGCTACGAATAGACATTAAGAAAATATAACAAAATAAGAAACAAGACACAAGCTATACCTATTTTCTAGTAAGGATATATTGAAAGTTCAAGAAAACAGCTATATCCATATTTTAATTCTATTTATATAATACTAAGAGGACGCGTCACAGTGCATAGCGTGTCGTGTCTGAGAGTAATTTACATTTGTGTGATATCACAAAGAGCTGTCGACTTGTGATGACGGAACTGGCGCTGTGATAGCTTCACGTGATGTTAAAGTTTCAATTGATGATATGTTTTGAAATTTATGATGAATTTATTTATTTCTAAAAGTTTTGTGTTGTATAGTGTGCTATATTTTTTATGTATTGGTAGATGAAAAAGAAAAAAAATATTATTATTATCAAAACTAATAATTTCTATCGTCCTTCATTTATCGTAATTTGTACCTATAGTTTAAATTTATAATATTAATTATTAAAAAAATGTTAACTTGTAAACTTTTTTTATGAAATCATTCACAACTTTAGATTCATTTTCGCCCGTTTGAACTATGCGATCATTTATTTAATAAATTGACTTGTGTTTATAGCTAGGCTTCTATCATATATTTAATTGATAAAAAAATATTAAAAATCATAACTCATCATCATGAGGTCAGAATTGTGAGTTCGATTCTCACACGAGGAAATGAAATATTTATTATTTAAATTTGTTTACTCGTGCGTGGCGTTGAGTTCTGCCTTTCAACATGTCTCCAGAATTCAGAGTGATTCGAAATGAGAAAAGGAGGTGTATTGATAACAACGGAATTTCTTAGACTTAGCTTTCCAGGTTTCCTCTACCAACCCTGCTATATGCAGTATACAGCGTAAAGTGAATATTAAGAATTAAGTGAGCCACCTTACTTTTACCATAAAAAAACCCATACATTTTTAATAATCGCAAGAGAATATAAAAAAAAAATTGACAAAAACTCTAAGCCATATTGTTCTCCACTGAAGAAGAATCATAAAGCCAGTGCGACATTATTGGAAAACCCGCCTTTTGTTTCACTATCAATCAGCACGGGGTCAACGAACGGGCCGGCCGATACGGAAGAGCTTACAAACTTTAGGAATGACAGACACGTAGTTGGACAGACGTAACATATGCGAATATGTTTGGATCAGTCATCATGAAAACGCGGCATTTTGGTAAATGATACAAGAATACTTCTGCTGCACGATGCTTTGAAAGCTCGGTGTGTAAAATTATAATTTTATGTGTTTAATTCTCGATAGTTTTGTTTAAAATGTTTTATATGCATACAGTTAAATTAACAAGCTCTTTAATAATCTATAAGAAATTGATATATAATTATTTAAAAAAATATATACATCGAAATCGAATCTTACTAAATTAACAGCATCTGTATGTTGTATTTCAGTTTCACGCTTTACATACACATATTGCAAGGTACGGAAGGAGAAGTAGTGTCAAGATACTCTGTTTTCCATTTTCACTATAAATGTATGTACATGCTCATAGTTTACAATCAAAATGGCATTAAATAATATAAAATTTATGTGTGCACAAACTTCAGTACCATCTGTCCGTATGTCAGAGATCGTACTTTACAACATAATTTACGCCCAGATGCGACTTAACGTCAACGCCAGCGCTACCCACCAATTGTCTCGAGCGTTCAGGAAATACAACTTTTAGTGTAAACATCGGAAACGGCAAAATATGTCTCATATTTGATAAGATAATAAATAGCCGACACTTGCGGTGTTATTTTGTATAATTAAATTAAAATCTTAAATTATAATTATATTAATTGTATTTTAATGATATATTTTTATATTGTTATATAGATGTACTAGGATAGCGTCTGGCTGTTAAAGCGGTGGGTGTAGGTTCAATGGGATTATATTTAATTAAATTATTTTCATTTCCAGTAAGGCCAGTCGTGGCGTAGTGACACAAGCGTAACAGGTTGTGGGTTCGATCCACAGTCGAATAAATGAAATATTTAATATTTTCATATGCTTGCTTTAGTAAGAAGACAAAGGTTGAGTTCCTCCAGCGTTCGCTGCAAGGTGGAGAACCAAAGTGTTTTAATGGGAACAGAGTGTAGGTAACTGCCAGGTTCGTTTTTCCTACCCTGCTATGCAGGCTACACCTAGGAACTTAAAAGCTCTTTCTTTGGTAATAATTAATATTATTTATATTAATTATTACCAAATATATATTACCTTGCATTGATTTCCCCCACAACAAAGAAAGTCTCAAAATCTGGTGGGAAGTAGAAACGCAGTATTGACATCAGCTACTTCTTGCCTATATCATTATGAAAGACAATCCTCGAAGCTCTTCTACACAATTATTTTTTTCCAAATAAAATATTAAAATTTTCTAAATAAGTTTTATTCACATAACAAATTAACATAAACTAATGCAATTCACCTGGGTGTGTATTACGTAATTGTCGTTTTGATTTAGTAATCACTATACATATATAAAAAATTATATATATGTATTTATATAATTACTCCAAATACGAATTACGACTACGAGAATTGGGTTCAAAAAACCATAAATTATGTTTATTTATCCGTTTGATTAGTAAATGTCTCAAATTTTAAATGACGAAATTGTAACAAAATATTGAGTAAATATTAGTAAGTATTTGTAACATAACGAACGTTGAAACGCAATGCCTCCAGAATTCAGTGGAAATTGAAGAACGAAAGTATCTTAATGGGAACGTAGTGTCTTAACACTAGGTTCCTCTACGTACCCTATATGCGGGATAAAGAGTGATGCTAAAAAAAAATCAATTCCAACATCCATCTCACGTTAATGACCAACCACTGTATTTCTCACACTTAATTTTAACCTATTAGGCAATCCATTTCAGTTAACTTAAACAAAGCTATATTTAGAAGAATAGTGTATTATTTTTAGCTTACATTTTCGTCGTTATTTTATTAGGAAGCCTAGTAAAAGTTCACAGCTAACTTAAATGAAACATATTTTGTAGTTCGCGCGTCACAGCGACCGTCAGACGTCATCGCTGCACCCCACACCCAATTCGCACCCTCTCCCGCTGGCTCACCTTGATTGAATTATGTAGGAACAGCCTAACTTTAGTTCACCTTAAAATGGCTTTTTGAATTATTTTTAACTATTAATTTTAAAATGGCTTTTTGAATTATTTTTAACTATTAATGAGGCCGGTCGTGGCCCATCGGCAGGAGGTGTGACTGCAAAACCGACTGGTTGTGGGTTCGATCCCCACTCGAGGAGATGAAATATTTACTTAAATTTATATTTCCATTTCTTCGCTCTGGTGTCGAGGTTAAGCGCGGCGTTGAGTTCTGCCACTCAACACGCAATGCCTCCAGAATTCGGCAGAAAGTGGGGAACGGAGTGTCTTAATATAGTTCATTATACTGTTTTAGTAACCGACGAATAGCAAAGAGTTCTCTATTCGATTTCTTATGTTTAAAAGCGAATTTAATGGCTAGTTTGATTTTCAAAAAACAATCGTGTTTATATAATTATGGAGTTATATACATAACTATTATATTTAATACATTAGTCTAAAAATTTACATTAAAAACCTTTTAAATTCAGTTTTCTTTATCGATTATTTTTTTACTTAAAAGTTTTGTTTTACTGTGTGGCATTTTGCATTAAGTCACAAAATAACATTATTATATCAACAATTTATCAACTCATAATAAATAAAAACAATAAACCCAAGTCAAAATCCATTTACAATTCTCATTTTAGCTTACTAACTACATACTCATATTTAGATAAATAGGGTTATACACGATTCGCACTTACATGTACAGCCCTCGACCTCCATAACGTCAAGGTAATTAAGAAAGTGGTAAATTTGCTTGCCACGAGGCTAAAAATAGTTTGAATTAATGTAGCCCCCACGTTTCCACTCAATAAATTACAGTGCTAGGTAAGGTTATGGCCGCTTAGTTAGTATTAGGCTATGAGGCCATAGAGTTTTACGTTCATTTTGTCATTTGTTATAACTATGTCAGGTTCACGCTGTATCCCGCACACAGCACGGTAGGCAGAGGGAATCTAGTGTTGAGACACTCCGTTCCCCACTTTCCGCCGAATTCTGGAGGCATTGCGTGCTGAGTGGCGAAACTCAACGCCGCGCTTTGCCTCGACACCAGAGCTAAGAAATGGAAATATAAATTTAAGTAAATATTTCATCTCCTCGAGTGGGGATCGAACCCATAACCAGTCGATTTTACAGTCACACTTTGTGCCTTTGCGCCACGACCGGCTTCAATATTATCACTATGTGATTATGTTAAACGTTATAGCAATATATAAATATATGCAAATTTGAATTGTATTTTAATCCAAAATTGTATCAGTGTCTGTATAGAACAAAAACTTCGAGAAATTCCTTGGTGAGAGTGTGTGGATCCTAAAGCGGGGTGAAAACGTAAACGAAAACAATGTGTTTATTTTTAGCGCACATAATACGTAGAGTAGGTCAACTCGAAGCCATTCATTACACATTGGTTATTATTAACGTGAAACTAACAACAATCCAGCACTGTAACCCTACAGAGTGCAATTTATTGTTAAATACTATTAGTTTGACGACTAAGTATAGAACCCGGAGAAATACCCGGAAAAAAATCTTCAACGAGGAAGTGAGTGTTCTTTCTAAAGAAAATATAACGTGTTTGTGTATCGCAATACCGTGCCCTACTCCCGTATTAACGTTTGTTATGTAGATTACGAGGTCTAAAATACACAAGAAATGATTTAATTGTTAACCAATGAGTTTCATAACCGCTCACAGCCAGTTGTACCGATGGCCGTGATGTTCGTTGACGCATACTAGAAGAACATTACAATAACTATAGTTAATATCGAAATACGTTGTTTTAAAATGTAAGGAACGCAGTTTTCAAATCTGTGTCCATATAAATCGTGTTTGAAAAAAAAATCCTCGTATCACCCGCGTCAGCCTATATTAGAAGAGAGAGAGAGAAAAGATAAGAGAAGAGATTAAATATATCGTAATAAATATATATAATATAATATTAAATAATCTAAAAGTATCATGTACTTTAGTAAGACATTCCACCATCATTTGCATGATATACTAGTCTGTAACCCACAGATTTTCCACAACGCCGTCGTTAAAAATAGATAAATAAATAAAATAAAATCGAGTAGTCTTTTAATCGATTTTTAGGTTATCGTCGTTTGGATACGACCTTTTCGTCTCAATTTACCCTTGATAAAGATCAAACGAGCCCGCAAGAGAAGGTCTGATGGAAAATTTCTGGATTCCGTTTAATCGAGTAAATAGAGAGGTTTTTTCGTTATACCTACAGCTGACATTTTGCGTTAGGCGGGATAAAAACGTTAACGCTGAGGATGAAAGATTTTTTTTGCTTTTAAATAACTTTTTTTTCTTTTTTTTTATTTAAAAAAATATATAAAGCAGTCCTAGCACAGCGGCAAAACGTCTGACTGCAACCCAACGTAAGCACAAAAGTCGTAAGTTCAAATTCTACTAGAAAGAATGCATTATTTTCTTTTCCCCGTTCTGGCAACCAGACAAAGGGAATCTTTGAGTTCCACCACTCAACTTCCGATTTCTCGAAAATAGTGCGGAAAGTGGGAAACTCAACTTGCTTATCCTGTTATATGCGGGAAACAACATGAAAATATAAAAAGTAAACTGATAAAATAATAATTAAGAAATATTTTACAATTTTAGCGATTTTTTTTCTGACATCGGTATTGACTTTCTTTGTGCCAATATTTATGTCACGTGCATCACGTGAAAAAAATATATATATTTACTGAGACTTCTAATAAACGTGTCAGTATTCTTCTGGTTTTGCTGAAGTGTGTTTCGTTCTCATTACTAGTATCTTGCGCAGGCGGAAAATTTTTGCTATATATTTAAATAAACGTAGACAACATTTTTATTTTTTTTCTTATTTTCATATTTTGACATCGTATACAATGGTAATAGCAAAAATAATTTAAGGATAAAATAACGTTCAGCTTCACGCTGTATCCCGCATATAGCAGAGTAGGCAAAGGGAACCTTGTGTTAAGCCACTCCGTTCCCCACTTTACGCCGAATTTTGGAGGCATTGCATGTATAGTGGCGGAACTCAACGAGGAGGAAATGGAAATTTAAATAAATATTTCACTTACGCGAGTGGGGACGAAACCCATAAACAGTCTTTACAGACACACTTTGTGCCTCTGCGCCACGACTGGCCTCAAAACAAAATAACGTTTCGATAAATAGAAAATTAACGTAAATTGCCTATCGTATAAGAAATTCTTATATAAAATTATATATATTTACATACATTACATACATACATTTTTCTATCTTTAAGTAATAAATAATTTCGAAAATTTTCTTTCACCAACATATTAAAAAACACTTAGGTAATCTAAAACTAAAAAAAAACACCACTAAAGCACTTTACAAGATTTCTTTATTCCAGACAACTGTATATAAAATACAAGGTTATTAGGGCAAACTCATTAGCCTGTAAAAATTATTTGTTTTAATCATACACGACTTTAACCACCTTGTCAAATGGAATGACGTGTTCGCGAATATTGTTCTTTATGGGGAAGCTTTTCTTAGAAGCTTATTTTTGTTTAAATGCGGATGTTATATAACGTCAGTGAATGCATTCATTGAATTTATATGTTTTTGGTGTAATAATATAAGCTTTTAAGCATATAACGATTTTGTCGAAAGGTTTTAGGACACTACGTAGAGACAGACAGAGATATGGTCTTACAATTCTTTCTTAATTCGCGGAAATAAATAAAAATGACATCACAATGTCATTCGATGTATTTAAAATAACCTAACGAAATACTAGTCGAGGCAAATCGTGGCGGTGGGGCACAAGTGTGTGACTGGGTTCCATTCCCACTCGAGGAAACGAAATATTTAATATTTTTATTTATTAAAAAAAATCGTAGTAATGAGTAAAAGTAGATTGCTACTGAATTAATTTTCCGTGGTTTGATACATTTATTTTACAAATATATCAAAGTTAACTTCGTCCTTCACCTGAAAGAAGTAAAATTTAATGGCTGTTACGTCAAACAAATTTGAATAAATATAAAAGATGACGCCTGTACGTATCGTAATTTCACCGAACATAAATGTTTGACACGGATTTTTTTACTAATTTCAAGCCAATAAAAAACACACATTCACATACATATGTTGACTACAACAAAACAACAATGTTTATGGATAGCGTAATCGTATGTAATAAAACATTTGAGTAAGACATAACTCACGTAGCCTACGCAACACATACTGGAAGGTAGCCTACGAATATATGTATAGCTAAACACAGCATCTCACATGGTCGACCTACATCTCATCTCCGAAACCCAATTCTGCAGGGGATTAAACGATTAGACCCGTAAATTTCTAGGATAAAAACGAAAGTAAATATTTCACGACTACTTTTCCGTTCTATTTCTGTCCGTTTAAACGTTTGCGATGACAGCGAACACTATTATCGAATTAAGGTTGAAAGTTATATATTACGCTCTCAAAACAATTGTTATTGTCGATTTATTATGTAATGTTAACCTAAATCTCTTCTGTTTTGATTTAAAATTTGTTGACATAAGTAACACGAAGACAATAAGGATTGAAATTGTTAATAATTTTGGATGAGGCCGTCGTGGCATAGGGGCACAAGAGTAAATGTAACGCAACGGTTGTAGGTTCGATTTCCACTCGTAGGAATGAAGAAATGATTTATAAATATTTTCATTTCTTCGCTCTAGCAACAAGGCAAAAGTCCGGCGTTGTGTTCCGCCACTCAACACACAATGCTTCGAAAAATTCGACGGAAAGTGGTAAATGGAAAACACAAGATTCCCTCTGCCTACACTTGTAATAAAAAAAAATTGGAATGAACATCATGAAAGCGACGGTCGTAAAAGGCTTGTCCTTCACTCAGAAAGTTCTGTTCGTTACTTCTATGACATTGACCCAATTTGTTTATTCCTACAAGCGTATTTGAGGACGCAGCTTCAATACGAAATAAACAAAGTATTATAAAGTAGGTTGTTCAAAACAGCCTTCGCACAAAATAAGCTTTATAAGATCGAACGCAAAATATATTTATTATAAGAAAATTTAAATTATTACTTCCTGTAATAAGTTATTGTTGTATGTTCGTCCTTAAAACCGTCGATAAGCGCAAACGAGATATTGGCCAAATTATTGTGTTTTATCAATAATTTATAAATTTACGTAAACATTTTCATCATTTATGCATGATTATCTCAAAATTGTAAATACTTTACAACAATTACGCCAATTTTATATATAGCGTCAATTGTTTGTAATTGCTGGTTACAATTGCAGCAAAAGGTAATTTAAACGTAAATAAAAAATGTTTGACAATTAAATCCAACGACAACAACTATATATCACATGTTTTTATCATCACAACGTCATACAACGAGTTCGTTATCAAGAGGTTAAACAAAATCGATTTCCGTAAGTGAGGCTTGTAATTTCGATAGATGAAGTGTCGATTATTTGTCATTTTAACGAAGTTCTGTGCCACCATATAAGGAGATGCCGCCGCACACGTCGCTCCTCCGTTGCGCAAAAAGCGTAGCGCCCTGAAATTACGCCGCCGCCGTCAGCCGTACTTAACGACGTCCTCCCGCGAGGAAGTGATTATTGTTTATTTTTATAATCACCGAGGCAGGAAGCGGTGACCGCCTCACGCGTTAAACGAAATAAAGCAATTTATCAGGGGTTGGATAATTAAGTAACTCCAATTATAAGCAATTCACGTCATGACGCCGGAATCGACAAGTAAGCTTAAAACTGATGGTGGCCAATCTTTTTGAGTTTCTTTACCGTTAAGGATAATGGTTTGGATGTATGTTTTTTATTTAATAAATAATCCATATGTTTTTTATGTTTTGACGGTATTTTTGATTGATGATTTATTTCTGGACATTTACAAATAGATATTAGAATTTCTTAAAAATTGAAAATTATATTAGTTGTCACTTTTGCTGTGGACAACTTTTATAGGAATGCTTATGCAAATCTTTCTAAAATTAATGTAGACTTTAATTACGATAAGTAAATGAATTTAACAATAGGAAATTCGTTAATATTTTGTTGTACATTTATTCTATAAAATTTTTAAACAAGAATTATAAATCTATTTAAATTATGTTTTAATATAGAGTTCGCTGTCCCCTAATTCGGTTTTCTTCTTCAACAAACATTTACATTTTCCTGTAATCGCAGGATTTGTTCGATGAACATAGTTCGGTGAACTTGTCAATTTCCATCTCTTTCTTCATCGTGTTTGTAATATAAATATATATTATAACACGAAATTTCAAAAATATTATATTAATATAATCTATGTTTTATCAGTACAGATAATATATTATAAGATTAATATTTTTGATAATCAGAAGATTCAAAGTTTAAGCCCTACTTCAACTGGGATTTGTATCTAATATTACAACGTACAGGTAAACTCTTCGCCAATGCACCAACAGAACAGCAATAACAAATGCAATTTTGATTTGCAAAATCGCATAAAAGCTTAATCCTCGTAATTTATGGAAGCTAATTCAATCATACGCGAGTCTATTTGTATACACCTCTAAGCATTCCTTTTGCCGAAGAAGGCGAAATTATCTCATTATCACAACCTACGTCGAATGAAGCGAAGCAGTCTGACTTGTGATTGAAAGTGAGTGGGACGAGAATAGTCAATTTAAGAGCACGTCGAATTATCATAATATTTCATATTTTTTTATATAAAATATTCAAATTGTTATATCAATTTAAATTTCAGTTTTTTTTGTTCTTTGGTTTGGTCAATTTAACTTTACTTTAGTCAGTTAATGTAAGTGGTAAGATCAAGTGAATGAAGTGGTATATTTGGGAAATATGTTCAGTAGAGATGGAAGACACGAGATGGATGCCGAAAGGCGTATTGCTGCCGGTAACAGAGTTAACGAAGCCTTAGCTGCATTGATGAGACGGCGAAACGTCAGCACAGCAGCACGTTTAGCCATACACAATGCAGTGTTGGTACCGACGCTGTTATACGACAATGAAACATGGGTATTACAAAAAATGAATGTGGAGATGCGATCTCTTCGTAGGATACACGGAGTCAGCTTAGCAGATCAAATCTGCAATGAAGAGATACACAGAATGGCAGGTACTACCGAGGATGTCACGGTGAGAATGAAGAAGACCATGCATAGCTGGTTTGGGCACGTCGAGTGAATAAGTGACGAAAGAATGGCAAAAAAACATTACATTATGACACTTTTGTTTCCCACTTTTCGCCGAATTCTCGAGGCATTGCGTGGTGAGTGGCGATATTTAACGACGCGCTTTGCCTCATTACCAGAGCGAGGCCGAATCGAATCCACAACCGTCGCGTTTACAGTTGCAGCTTACATATGCCCGTGCGCCACAACATCCACGGCTTTTGCATATTATTCCATTTTTATAATATTAAGTAAAGAATTATAGATTATTGCTTAGAAAAAAGAATGCTTCTCATTCTAAAGATAAAATTTAATATCGAAGCAATCAATTCCTCGTTCAATATTTCCATTTATGTAAACGGTTTACAAACTTCCACGTCACCACAAGTAAGGCTCGGAACGTCTATTTTCGTACCATAAATTGATTCGTGCCTAGACTCCGTAGATTGATCAAATCATATGTTTCAATGAATACACAAATTCTAGCAATCGCTATGAAGACTGGATGGATATAAGCATTGAATATTTTCAAATATATTCGTAGAATTGTTTTGGTTGATATGTTTCTTATATGAGTTGGATTTTTTTTTATTTTATTAATATCAGAAGGATATTATTTATTAATATAAGATTATTTACAAGGTAATTGAAAATGGTTTGACAATTATATTTACAACAATTATGAAAAAAAAATATGTCTGTTTCAAACATATATCTATCTATACTTGATGTCTTTTAACTATTGTTCTTAACGCAACTTCTTAAGTAATATTTTTTCAAGGGTTGGGTTGTGATTTTCACTACCGACAAAAACAAAGTATGATATAGGTACATAGATATTTTGAAGATTGTAACTTGGAAGTAATATATAAATAATATACATAATTTTCTTTTTTGAAGCTTAATATTTAATTTGTAAGCGCCCACAAAATTTGGACAAGTTAAACTTTTGCAATTTAGACTATAATTGAGTATACGTCTGGGTGTAGCCCACAGGTTGATCGAACGACGTAATTATATCTGGTCTCTTCCGATCGTTCGCAATATCTATTACACGGTATTCCGCACGTATTTATAGATGATTGGGTCTTGTTGTAATACCTACCCATATATAGGAGTAAATAACTGTAAAATTTTTAAATATACAATTATATTACATTACATTGTAATTATGTGATAATAAAAATATTATTTTCTTATGATAGGTATTTATTGTGTATATAAATAATAAATAAAAATCAAATCAAATCATTTTCGCTGTATCCCACGCACAGCAAGGTAAGCAGAAGGAACCTAGTGTTAAGACACTCCGTTCCCCACTTTCCGTCGAATTCTGCAGACATTGCGTGTTGAGTGGCGGACCTCAACGCCGCGCCTTGCCTCGACAGCAGAGCAAAGAAATGAAAATATAAATTTAAATAAATATTTCATTTCCTGGAGTGAGAATTGAACCCACAGCCCACAATCAAACCAAAATTTGTCACACGTTCGTGCTTCTACACCACGACTGGTCTATACTATATGTACAACTTATAATCTTCTCTAAAAAACAAACCGTTAATAACGCAATGGCCAATATCTAATACATTTTATGTATTAAAAATTACGTTTAGACATTAACCTATCAACAATGTTAGGTAAAAATATTTGAGCAACGGCCAAAATACTGCAATAAATAAGGGTAGGAATAGCAATAACAATTTGCATATATTAACTCCAACAGTGCCTACGGCTTTGGAGGAATATGTATGGGGCATTTGTCCTTGGTAAGGTCTGAAGCCACATAACTCAGTGGAACGCTTTCTACCTTATTGTTAGATACAAGTTTACAAGAGCTTAAGGCGTGTGTAGATGTGAGGTTAGATTAAATTCAAGATATTTTAACTTTAAAGCTTCCTATTTATTATTATTTAAACATTATCACAGTGCAGTTTAATTTAAGTCTGTGGTAATTTCTCTCGTTTTATTTATAGTACCGTCGAGATATTATGAAGTAAAAAAACAATACATATTATCAGTCATAGAAAAATTAAGACAAAAACGTATGTTAAGGAAAACATAGTATGACTTACAATAGTAGCTATATAAAAGTTCATTTTACATAACAAAATGATAATAATTTTATAACAAATATTTAAAATAATTATTCAATTTAGATATAGTGTTATCTCTTTCAATTAAAACAGGTCTGTTCATGATATCAACAATTCTAAATATTGTAACTCCTCGGATGCGGTTTTACGCAAAGATACGCTCTAATAAGCTTCATATATTAAATTAAAACATTCAAGGTAATACTGTTTTCTAGAAATAATCTCAGATCTTGATAACAAAAGTCTTGAAATAAATTTATTTCGTTTCCACGGTCATACGCGGAGGACATAAAATGCAAGAATAGGTAAACAACAATATGTCTAGTACATACATAAAAGTTAAGATTTACAACAATAATACACGAACAATGTAATCCGATTTGTGTTTCTAAACCGTATAACATGTGATTGCAGCTGTAAGCATTTTTTTCCGATTAGCAGTTGGCTGGCGGAACTCAACACCGTGATTTGTCTTTTAGAGCGGGAAAATAAAGATATTGTAAATATAATAATTACCCCAAGTAGGGAGCTAAACCCACAACCGTAATACGATATAAAGGAATCTATCAAGAAGACCTCTGTATCAAAATGATTTACATGTGATAATAACCTTAGTAGTAGCGCTATTCTCAGATCCTAGTACTTTGCCATCACCTTCTCAGTACAGTGCTAGGCCATAAATAGTCATGGCAAGCTGAGCGAGCCAAGGCAAGGTGTAGGTGTCTGCAGCCGAGCGGGTTTTAAATATCTTGAAATGGAATTTAGTTAGAAATCAATAGTCATTTTCATATTATTTTTACAAGATCCTTTTATAGGTAGATTCGTTGAACTTTTAATAGGCATATCTGGTGACCGCAGACCGACACATAATTTTTATTTTATATTGCATAACGGTTTTTTTCTATAGAGATCAATAAACTTAAACTACATATTGTCCATTCCAATAAGTAAATAATATATGTTTATAAGAAACAAACATATTTTAAAAAAATATGTGAAAGAAAATCAAAAATAACACTTTTATAGGTACTGTTACATCAGGGTGAACTTTCCTTTAATTACATATAGTAAATTATAAAAACAGGTCAGCGGAACTGAAATCCAGGTCCGACGCGTGTAAAGCATAATCTGTACATAAAAGTTAATTTCAAAATGGTTACCCCTAAATCATATGGTTTAAAGAACTTTAAATCTTAAAAACGAGTCATATGCGTAATAAAACTTTATGGAATTAAATAGAACATTCGTTATGTGTATCGAAATGCCAAAATGCTTTTTTTACAGCTTCTATTTTTCCCTCATAAAGCAAAGTGGACATTGTTAACCTAGTGTTGAGACATAGTTCTTCTTTTCCTTTTTCTTCTTCATTTCCAGTCTAATTTTGGATAGCATACACATAACAGGATACTCAGAGGAAACACCCTAAGGATGAGATACAATTCTGCCTCGTTTTGCCCCGTTACCAGAGCGAAGAAATGAAAATGAGCTCACAACCTGTCGCGTTTATAGTCGCAGGCTTGTGACCCTGCGCTACGACGGCTTCGATACTATTCGATACTAAGTATAATAAAATTTGATTGTAAAATTTTTATCATTTATACTATCAATATTTTAAAAACTACTTGAAACTGATAAACTGACTTGACTGACTTGTAATTATAATTAAAACTATTATGTTTTTATAGGTTACGTAAAATAGAAATGGTATCGTCAATTTAATAAATATGATAATACCACTATATAAAACACTTGCAATCAGCCCTTTTGACAAATTGAGTATATTTATTGGGTGTCGACTTCAATTAATATGTATTTAGCGTAACAACTTTGTTATGACAAACACTATAAATTATCTTAATTTAGATTAAGAACAAATTTATCTATAGGGACATTCTAAAATTATAATTTCGTTACGTATACGATATCGCACTCAACGTTCGCTTGTTAAGATATTGAACAAGATATCGATTGACTTACTGTATTGATTTTACGACTACCTTAGTTTACGTAAAACATATCAAATATGGAACTAACTAACAAACTATTGTAATAATTGAGGCCAGTCGTGGCGCAGTGGCACAAAGTGTGACTGTAAAACCGACTGCTTGTGGGTTCGATCCCCACTCGAAAAGATGAAATGTTTACTTAAATTTAATAATTTATATTTCTATTTCATCGCTTTGGTGTCGAGCGCGGCGTTGAGTTCTGCCGCTTAACACGCAATGCCTCTAGAATTCGGCAGAAAGTTGGGAACGGAGTGTCTTAAGGTTCCCTCTGCCTATCCTGCTGTGTGCGGGATACAGCGTGAAGCTGATTTGATTTATATTGTAATATTAAAGTAGATAACATTGGTAATTGTTTTTCTAGATGACGCCGCAGGTAAGAGTTAGTAGCTTCCTACTAACTCTTACCTGCGTAGTAAAAAATTATATGCAGTTTTGGATAATAATAACTTATTATTATTATCCAAAACTGCATATAGTTTTTTACTCACCAACAGGCAAAATGTATTTTCAACTACATATAAAATTGTTAATAACTACATATATAATTTTTAAAGAAAATGCAAATGATTTAATAAAATAAATATATCAGTAGTGTCAAAGTCAAGATCAGTGTATCTATCAGTGTGTCAATGTTTCTTTAATAATTTTAATATTAAATATCAGAAGCCAGTCGTGGCGCAGGGCACAAGTTTGCGACGTTAAACGCGACAAATTGTGAATTTGTGGAAGTGAAATATTTAATGTTCTCAGTCCGGTAACGAGATAAAGCGCGGCGTTAACATCCACCATTCAACACGCAATGCCTTCAGAATTCGGCGGAACGGATACTAATATGTATCTTAGATAAGATATTTATTGAGATATCTAACATTAGGTTTCACCTACCTACCCTGCTATATGCGAGTTACAGCGTGAAACTAAAAAAAAATTAATTAAGTAAAACAGCATCATATTTAAGTTATATATTTTCTTAATATACTGCAAATCAGTTAATACAGCGGACTTTCCCATGTCAAGAGTCAATGGCAATAAACAGCGGCCGAGCTTCGTCTAACCGCTCGACCGTACCAACTCCAAGTTATCGGTACACTATAAAACGTCTAGAAATGTTAGCTTTCAGTTCTCGGAACACCTAAATCTACCACTGCTGGAATGTCTTCCGTGAAAGTGAAATAAATATTTCTGGAAAATAGTCCCTATTTTGAGTGTATTAAGGCGTAACGGTAAAAGGGCTATCGAAACGATGGTCGTTGTTGCGCCGAGAAATATGTAGGCTGTATAATATATTAATGAAATTGCAAATGGTCTTCAAAGAAAATTAAGTTTATTGCCGTCCTTTGATCAACGGCAATAGTATACTAACTTATGAAGGATATGTTTGATTGCACTTTACGTTAATCATATAAGTTAGTGTGTGATAGCTTATTTAGAAGTAAAATAAAACTAGTTAAACTATTATTAGATTTAAGATTTTCGTTTCTTCACTCTGGCACCAAGGCAAAAGTCCGGCGTTGAGTTTCGCCACAGTTTCACCACGCTTAGAAAAATTGGCGAAAGTGAGGAACGGAGTGCCTTAAACGAGATTCCCTCTGCCTACCTTGCCTAGCGAGAATCTGATTAAAACAAGATTAAAATTACTGATTAATTTTGTAAGAAGAAATGTCTGGCATATTTTTGTCATTTAAATCTATTCAAAATGTGTTTTATTCTTTATTTCAGAGTTTACATCTCCGTTACCTCTCGTTTTATTACCCCAAGATGGAAGGACGAAACGCGCGTTACGTAAGTAAACGATTTTAAGTGTCGCGCTGGCGTGACATTTATCGAATCTTGAGAAAGGTCACCGTATAATATAATAATACAGAAATATTAAAAGCAATTTTATTACTATTTTCATCAATGTTTACTTTTACTTTTATTTTTCCCTGCTAATTTATTTACTGTATTTAAATAATCATGAATCGAGTCGAGTATTGATATGCCTAAGCAAAATATATACAAACCTATATCGTGTTATGAAAAAAAACTGTAGTAAAAAGATCAATAACTTAAAAGTTCAATAGTATTAATTATAACAAGAATAAAGACATCCGTTGTTTTTTTTACAAGTAAAGAAATCTTTAATTTTTTTTATATAAATTATTACTTAAAGTTGACATAGAACCTTCAATCACAAAACCTAATTAACACTAGATCCTATTAAAATTATCCTTAAATAATTCCAAAAAGTGAACCAACTGTCATTATAAAACCGAGTGGGCGGATTGTTTATACGCTGTGTCGGCCAAATCCAGCACAAAACAACAAATTGCAGGTAAGTGCTTTATGTGCGTGCGTCACGGGCTTTAAGAGGCGTCGAAATCGAGAGCTTACTGAGCCTCTCTACTATGTTATACGCTGTGGACGTTGCTTAAGGGCTTTACTACGTAATACAATAAAGATGTCGTGGCTTTTTTTTTAATGATTTTATTGTTTGCAATCATTATTTATAGGTAGTGTACACTTAAAGATTTATACGCTATTTTGTAAGCGGAGCTTTATAAAAGAATTTTTGTTTTCGTAATTTAACGAACGAGTTGAAGAACTGCGCTGGTGTTATCTTTGTGCATCTCACGTATTTTACGTGCATAATGAATGGCGGAACCTAACTACATTTTAAGGAACCAGACAGAGAAGATAGTATATTATAATTATAAAATATTCTTATGCGTGAAAGAAGCTGCAACTATTGCAAATAATTAAATACGCTCCAATTGCATTATTTTTATAACTACGAATTCAAATAGATATAATCTTTAATTACGTTTTCCTTAAAGTAACATAGTAATTTTTAAATATTTTATAATTTTTCATAATACCTATGATATTTAGACTTGGACAGTATTTATATTTTTATTTCCTCAAAATACAAGACAAAGCGCGACGTTGAGTTCCGCAATTAACATAGAATTTATCAAATAAAAAAGGGCGGTGCGTAGAGAACGGAGTGTATCAACACTAGTGTAAACTCAAACAAAAAGACGTTACAATAAAGACATCTGTCTGTTTATCATATAAGTTTGCCCTTAAGAAATTCCGTTAATAAGGTCGAGGAGCCCAGGTGCGATATATGGGTCCAGGAAATGTTCGACTATTTGTACGATAAGGAGTTAGGACGGAACGTTGTGAATTATAATGATGTTATGTGGCCGCTACTGCCATATGCCATGGCTTATGGTTTAATTAAATTATAATTGATTTGATTGCTAATATTAACGTATATTTTTTTGTTGTAATTTAAGTTATTTGTTATAAATTTAGTAATTTATTAATTAATAAGAAACAAAGCTGTGTTGTTTAAAATATATTAACAGGGGAAAATTCATATTTAAGTGTGTAACAAAAAAGTTATTTATTAGCTGATATAGGTATTCAATGTTTTGTGAACTACACAAAAAATAATTATTAGAGTCTTTGTCTTTGTTTACTTTAACCGCCGCATTGTTTTGTATGTTTTTATCCGAATAAGCCTATGTTAGAAAAATAGTCACACTAAAATATATGCCAGAGCAAAATATGAATATAAAACATATTTTCTACATTTTTTTAAATTAAAAATATATGCAATAATGTTGCTACATTAAATACAATTATTAAAAATATACATTAATGGTTTCTTATAATTGTTTGAACAAACTGAAACAAAGAAATGCGTACAAGACAACATCAGCGATACGTTTGATCTTATTTGTAGGAAAAAATGCGAAAAATTCCATATAAACAATATGCCATTAGCGCTAACGCCGGTTCAAAATATTTGCTTTTTAGAGTAGGTATGTGTATATGTATTGTGTACATCGCATCGGCAAGGCCTTGGCGGCCTTATAATGGTGAAATCGTATGACAATAACTAAATAAAATCTCTTAACGTAATATAACTTAAATTCTAATTTCAATACAAAAATATATATACAAATATAATGTGTACATTATATTTGTATATATTTTTTAAAAATTTGATTAAAAATATGGAAACGAAATGATAATCTATTAAAAAATTTAAATATATCAATATTGATTTTATTCAATTTCCATTTTTAGTCAAATTAAAATTTATTTTCTTTTGTTTGGATAATTGTTTTGTACCTATTTAAATGTAAAACTTATCTATACATCCTTATTAATAGAGGTTCCGATCAATTTAGGTTACATAGCTGTAAAAACTATTTATATTCATTTATATAAAACTTACCTGAGTGGGATGATGTCTGTACAGGTACAGCTTGGTGCCTTGCAGTACTGCCCACACCTGCTTCCACGATCTGTCGCTCGCACGCTAAATAAAAAGAAATATATAAAATAAATATTTTCATACATTAAAAATACTTTTTAAATTTTATTCTTCGAAAGTAATTCAACGTAAATTAACGGATATAATTATTTTTAAAATTGTTTAAATCTTAGTTAGGAAAAAATATTACAACAGCGGTGTAATTGTCAAGGTATATTTGTCTTCATATATGTTTCTAAGTTTATTTAGTCTATGCATATTAACCAAAGCTAAATAGGGTTACTCTTTATACTAAGTACATTTTATTAAAATCAACTATTTGAATATTTAATATAAATATTTTTGAAATCCATGAAGGATTTCTATGTTATCAGGTCACACCTGATAACATAGGATGTGCCTCCATACCAAACTAATGGGCTCAAACAAAACTAAAATAAACAAACTCGTATTTCAAGTTTTTTTAAATTTTGTTTTAAAAACGAGTTTTTTCTTTTTTTTGAAACGTCAAAAACACGATCGACAAACATACATCATCATATATTTGGGAAGCATTTATATATGTTCACTGACATGATGATAGATAACCTAAAAAAAATTGCAACTAACGCTAAGGTTATCTATTCTTTACTAACATACAAAAGCAGAAGCAGTAATAATATTTTTTTATATTTTTCACTTAAAATACTTAATAACTTTGTACTTTACTACTTGTATTTCAGAGAATAGACAATCTGTAAACTAATATGGCGTATATTTTTAGGCGTTTTCAGCTGTCAAAAAGTATTTTTAAAACTTTGGAAGAATAAATACTAACTAGCACTTTGAAAACTACTTAATAGAGTTTTATATATTAATTATTTAAAAATCATGAAATATAATTTACTTACTTTTCCATTACTAACCACCATTTTTATTTGTACATTGCCTTGTACATCCGCTTCAGAAACTTCAGCATTTTCGGTAGCCTCTTCTCCTTTCTGCTCTGGACTGTACGCATTAAAAATGAACAACATTATAATTAAAAAAAAAACAATTCATATAACGTTATTATTATAAAAACAACAAGTAGTTATGACCCACGGAAGAAGTCTATCTGTACATCGTTTTAATAAAACTTTTTTACATATACGAAATATACACAATACGAAAAAAGCTATTTACAACAGTTCTCGCTTATTATAATATAAAATAATAATTTACTCAATTATGACATAAATTACATAGAAAACAAAACAATGAACATCTAATGGCACATGCTTACACCGAGATTGCTCAACTCTAGACACATTCAAAAAACATGCATTTAATTTATTAACTCATGCACCACATATTAACTATAATAATACCTAGGTATAAATATATCTATATCTTTGTAAATAACTACATTTAAAATCTAAACAATTGAAATATTTTAATGATTTTTGTTAATTTATGAATAAATATTTAATTTTAATGTTGTTTGAGGATTTTTGATGAGAGGGTCTAATGAGCTGCTATTTCGTATATTTCCTCAAGTACGTCGGGAAAGATTCGTGTGAGAAGCGCCATCTATCATACGAACGCTGTTAACAGCCACACATTACACAGACTAAGTTATATTGCAAAAAACACTGCCATAAACATATGGAGTATATAAAATTAAAGTAGATATTAAAACATTTCATATTTTAAATTGATTTTTAATATTTAATGTATTTTAAAAACATTATAAGAATAAAAAAATTAAAGAACAGTAAATATTTAAAATTACGGTCGCCAATTAATTTTGAACATTTAAATATAATTACGCCATCTATAGATATAATACATTAGGCATAACAGACTCAGGCATTACATATCTAATAAAAAGTATTTATATATGTATGTGTATGTAGTAAATATGACAGTGTTTTAAACAATAAAACCAAGTCGAAGCGGCATGGAGGCGGCATAACGTACCGCAGCGGTAGAGTCGCTTGGGGGTCGAATATTCGCAGCAACGGAGTTATATCTTCAGTGAATCGTGGTGGTCGCCATTTTCGGTAAGCACTGCGTTTTTTTAGAAACACACATACAAAAACCAATAATTTGATTTGCGCGCAACAACGTTAACACGGCGATGTTTTTGATATTACAATACAATTTATATATAAGAATATGTATTTATGTATCTATCTATCTACAACAAACAATGTGATGTATTGAAGATACAGAATGTGTGCTAAACATTTACTACATATAACATATAAATAATATGTTTGTTAATGATAATTGGTTTTGTACTGAAAGTTAACTACTGAGAGACTACTGGAGGGGCATTCATGTCATTTATATCTACCATTTTGTTATACTATAATACAAAATAAGTTTCATTTTTAAAATGTTATATATTTTCGTTTTAATTTAGATAAGACTAATTTTAAATATAGAATGCATCATTTAAATTATTATAAACCTCTAAACCCGTCACCATATTGTAAATGCAGATTCTCTTGAAAAACTATGTTCTTCTTCTTGTCGTTTATTAACGAACATATAGAAAAAAAATACATTTTTTTATTACTTGGCAGATATAAACGACTTAACAAGTGAATAAAAACACAAATTCAAACACGATACCTTCTCAAAGCATGGTGATCAGCATCGGGCTCCACGTCGCTGTCTAAGTGCAGTCTGTCACCCCACGTTGCTTTTAGGTAGGAAACCCTACGCATCGCGCGTTCCTCTTCTGCTGGCAAGGAAATGTGTTTAATTAATACAAATATATAAGTAGTTCTTTTTTACTAGATACATATCAGTATTTTGTATTACTTTCAAAATTTTTACATAAGGTAAAATTTGATTGAAGTAAAAATAACAAAAAAAATACTTTAACTTGATATACACCATATTTTTAATTGTTTCCATATTAATTTGTATATTTTTAAAGATTATAAATTGTATGTTACATCTTCTTTTTCTTCTTCCTGGCATTAATCCCGGCTTTTGCCAGGGTCTGCCTTCCTACTTAACCTACTCCACTTTGCACGGTCTTTAGCGTCTTCGGTGGTTAGACCATTGGCTCTCATGTCCTGCATCACGACATCAACCAGCGCTTCTTTGGGCGTCCGAGAGGTCTCACTCCAGGGACTGACATAGCAAGGCACTTGCATCCGACATAGTTCTTAGGCCGGCGCGTAACGTGACCAAACCATCTCAGGCGACGCTCTTGGAGCTTATCCGCTACGTCACGGACTCCAAGACTACCTCGAATGAATGTGTTGCATATGCGGTCAGACCGTGTTACGCCGCACATCCACCTCAGCATCTTCATTTCCGTGACGTGAAGCTCCTGAGTGTGCCGAGATAGTGCTGGCCAACATTCGCTGCCGTATAAAAGAACCGGTCGGATGATGCTCTTGTATATCAGACCCTTGAGTTTGGGCGGTATCCTGCGATCGCAGACCACACTAGTGACCTCCCGCCATTTGGCCCAAGCAGCGCTTATCCGGCTATAGACATCGTGATCGATGCCTCCAGACTCGTGCACAACGGATCCAAGGTACCTGAACTTTTCCGACTTAACGGCTGGTTCAGGACCTATAAGGATAGTGCTCGAGTCCGGGCTCCCGCAGGCCATGTACTCGGTCTTCGACACATTTAGTTTAAGACCGCCGTTCTCAATCGTACCCTTCCACAGGTTCACTTTACGCTCCAGCATCAGTCGATTCTCATCAATGAGTGCTATATCATCGGCATACATCATCAGCCATGGAGGCTGGTCTTGGATGTGAGCCGAGACAGTATCGAGCACAACATTGAATAAGAACGGACTAAGAGCCGAGCCCTGGTGAACCCCTACTGTAATCGGGAAGGGTTTAGTGTCGCCAACAGCAGTCCTAACCATAGAAGCGGAATTGTGGTACATGTCTCTGATAATCTCAATATAGGCCTCAGGGATCCCTTTGGATCGCAACGCCCACCAGATACACTCACGAGGCACACAGTCAAAGGCCTTCTGCAGATCTAAAAAGGCCACATGCAGAGCTCTCCTTTTTTCCCTGTATGCCTCCATCAATGTTCTGAGGGCGAAAACGGCGTCCATAGTGCCCGATCCTGGCTGAAATCCATATTGAGACTCAGAGACAGTACACTCGCGGCGGAGCCTGAGGTCGATCATGCGCTCGAAGAGCTTCATGGTATGACTCACCCCGTGTATGTTACATACTAATACAATTTAAAACCTTTTTCATCAATTTTAGATGTATACAAAAAAGAAATACGGTAAGATACTTTTTGAATTAATATTATAAAGACTCGTACAGCACGACCGACAGAGAGAACCTATAGTCTCTTTGTTTTAATACTAATTGAGATAGTAGGATTGCATCTGATTGCAAACGTGAGGTTATGGGTTCGATCACCACGCAGGGGGACAAATAACAAGAATAATAATTTTATTATCATTTGATATAAAAAATATATAATTCAACAATATGTAATAATCTTATTTTAGATTTTTATACATATTGGGTTAAGATATTTCACTGACCTCCCATTTGTGCATCTTTCTTCTGTCGTCTCGTCACCAAATCATCAGCAAAACCTGTTTAACAATTATTTATTTCAAAATTCCGCAATTCAATTCATTTATAAAAGGTTACTATTAAACATCGACGGCGACGAACGTTAGTCGGCATTAGTAGCACACGTACAAGCACACACAACGCATTCAGTTAATTTAGCGAAGAAGGTTAGATCCATAGAGCTCCCTCCCGTTCATGAGCTCCTGGTAACATAGGTGTATGTATATGTTTTAATAAGCCATGCATTAATTTTAACTATTTTTTTTTCTAATAAATGAAGGCTTCTTTATGTTTAGTATAAAACATGTTTGAATTAGACTGTTGCAGTTTTGCATTATTTGGCATTTTTTAAAAAAGTCCCAAACGTAATTATATTAGTAATAGTCATTTTTTTATTTATAAATAAATTTTGAATCTCTATGACAACTCAAAAAAATAATCTAAAAAGGCCCAAAATAACAGATTAAATATTTAAAAAAGCTTAAGCTCTGACAGCTCCGTGTATAAATAGGGAGGGAGCGAGTCGTGGGACCTGAGTCGGCGGGCGTGGTGGGCGTGGGCTCCGGCGACGAGGCCGACGTGGACGCGGACGCAAGGCTCAGCTGCGTCGGCCTCTGCGGGACCTCCCCCAGCGACACGCGGTTCATCGCCTCCATCTGTTCTCTGTTCAGCCCCATACGTCTCTTCGCGTGACTGCCATCTTGGAGCGGAATTAGCAATGAGCCGTGGACACCCGTGTCGCAACCAACGTAAGCGGTTTTGCAATGCGGATTTTACAGATAGATGGCGCTTATAAACGATAAAATATATGTTTTTCATGATCTGTATGTATGTTTGTATGTTTTGATGATATTTATAATATGTAAACAACTAAACAAATGGAAACAAACAGTATGCAGTACACATATATATGGTTAACAAACTAAATCGCGCCATCTATGAGTAATGGATTTCCCAATTTTAGTGGTAATTTGTTTCTTAATCAATTTAACGAATCGTTTATAGTGATAATGCAGCAAAGCACATGTGGTATTGAAAAAACCGCTTTATTTTCTTTATTACTTACCAACAAGTGACAAAAAACAAAATCAAACAATAAACTAAACTAAACAAAAAAATAATATACTATATGTGACATATGGGTGTGTTAATTACCTGTGGCATGATGTCTTCTAATAGATAATCCTTCACTACCGGTACTATTCGACCTTGTTCGCATTTGAACTTTTTCTTTTTCTAAAAACAATAATGCAACTAAGTCTAATTGGAATGTTTACACAATAAGCATGAATTCTATGCGTGTGGATTCCCTATTCACTATTATATATTTAATTAAATGATAACTAAAGGCTATTTTTTTTCCTTTAAATGGTAACTAGAACTAGAGGCTTTTAATAAATAAGCGAGTATTTTTTGTATACCGGGCACATATCCTTCTGGAGGGGGGCAATGGAGGTGTTTGCTGCCGGTGATCATTAACTGGTTTCCTGACAGACTGCCGCCGAGGGGCGTTGACTCTTGATCTAAATCTGCAATAATATAATAAATATTAATTGTTAATTTACTTATTTAATAGTTACACTACATAGTAAATATTAAAACGTTTAATTGTATGAATAAAGTCTTTTATAATTATAGAAATATTGCCTTCCGATAACATTACAATTTGTTGTCGTTAGGCTGTGATAGTTTACATATGAATGTGACTAGTCATATTTTCACTACAACTAAACAGTATTGAACGCCGGAACTCAACGCCGCATTTCGCCTAATCACCAACTTTTACACAAACATACCTTGCTGAGGCTGCACGTCCAGTGATCTAGCCTCTCGTCTACACGTGCGCGTCTCGAACTCTTTCCGCCTCAACGCTACACTGGGCTCGAGGCGAGTGGTCGAGAGGCGCGCGAGCTCGCTCCGCGCGACCTCTGTCCGCCTCTCGCCGACACCGCGCGCCTCTTCCAACTGTCGCGTACGTGCTGTTACTAGCTGGAGCTCGGGGACTGGGTATCTGGAGTTAGAAATTATTTATAAATATTTTTTATTATTATAAAAGATTCTTTCAAATTACAAATGACAAAGAAATCTTAGTTACGTTATTTTTGGTTACTTTATTATAGAATCAGCATCAATAGCAAAAAGCAGCATCTCAACTGATGCTGTTTTAATTTTTCTTGTTAGGTGTTATCAAAATAAAATATGTTTGTTCAAAATTAAGTTTTATTATATTTTTAGCAAAACCGGTGCAAGACATGTAGCGACACTTTTTTTTATAATTAATATAAATAATTTTGTTGAGAAATTTTATCTTTTCTAATATCACACAAAGTAAAAAAGCAATGCAAAAAAAAGAAATATCGTTTACCTATTATCTTGATTAGTGGCAGTTGAATTATCATCTCTAAACTCAGTAGAAGAACCATTACTCATAGCACCAACATTTGTACTTAAACTTGGGGATGTCTCCTGTATCTTTGAAAGAGTTGTGACAAATTGATTTTTGTCTTGTTTTAACCTATTTTTATCAATGTGACCATTGACCTCCCCATATCCACTGTATGTGCCGCTATCTACACTTGTAGCACATTCTTCCTTCTTTAATTCTTGTATTTGCGGAGGTGGAGGGGAAGCTGCAAGGGGTGGGGAAGAAGGGGGCGGCCATGCTGGCTTTTGTAACTTTTGAGGCCTAGCGTAAAACTCCTTCTGTTTGATTGGCGGTGGGTCAGGGGTCACCCAGCCCGTGGGTTGACTGGGTCGTCTGAGGAATGCCTCCTTCTGCTCAAGACTCTTTCGTATTCGAGAGAGAATAATCGAGTCGTCCAGCTCTCGGCCCGTGAGTGTCGAGTTCGAGTCGAATGAACCGAGACTGTCTTTGCTCTCTGCGGCTGATGATGGTAGGGATGTATCGGACTCTCGCCTGCTGCAAACATCGTAAATGTGAATTAATATATCAGAAAATATTTTTATTTAATATATGTAAAGAAAGGTATGGATAAATATATTCCTTCTACAAATCAACATATATAGAAAAGAAGTTTAAATTTTTAATTAACTTAACTTATATAACTGGACTGAAATATATGTGGATTCAAAAGTGCATGTAATAGCTTCATTGAATAAAGAATATTTTGATTTTGAATGTTCTCACCCATCATGTAAAAGATAATGCGGCGTGGTCGGCAGTCTAGGTACATCAAATCTTGGCGAGGCCACCGTCGCGTACTCAGGGTCCTCCCTGTGCCTGGCAGGCGCTTGCGGCGCCGGCAGCGCAGGCAGCCGCGGCCTCCTGTACGCGTCGAACAAACGCGACTCGTGCTCTGTTACCGCCGGCATGTCGAGCGGCCGCTGGTTAGTCTCTGGATTATAGGCTGCTTCGCTGAAATACTGGAAAAAAATAAATTATGAGGATTTGTTGCCTTAAATCAATGGGTACCTTTACCTATTGTACTTTACTGTATGATTATTCTAGATAGGTGGCAAAAGTCAACGGCCACGCTTTGTCCTGCCAGACAGGGATAATAATAATAAAAAAAATAAATTAAATCAGCTTCACGTTGTATCCCGCACGGCAGAGTAGGCAGACGGAATCTAGTGTTTAGACACTCCGTTCCTCACTTAAACGAAGAAATGAAAATATAAATGTAAATAAATATATCATTTCGTCGAGTGGGGATCGAACCCACAATCTATCGATTTTACAGTCACATTTTGTGCCTCTGCGCCACGACTAGCTTCAATATTAATAATAATTTACTAATTAGCATATACAGTAACTACACGTCAATTACGCTGTTAATATCATTATAGTACTTATAACTAATCTAGTAATAATTCTATATATCACAAAAATAAAAGCAGAATTCCTTACCCTTTGCAATAAATCGTGATCCCTCGGCACAACCGTAAGCCTCAATATCTTGGGTTCCCTCTGCGCCAGCTGCACCACCCTGGCGTACGGTGCCCGCGACCTGCCACAGGCGACGGGCTCGCCGTTGACGGCCAGCACGCGGTCGCCCGCACGCAGCCCCGCGGCCGCCGCCGGCCCGCCAGGCCTCACTGACCTTACGAAGATCGTGTCCATTGGCGCACCCACTGCGCCCACTGCCAAGTGGCGCGCATCCTCGTATAGTTCCTTTAATTGATTTAAATTATTACTTATTTATTTCTCCTTAATAGAACTTGGTGTTATGTCAAAAATAAAATATCAATGTCTAATTTATAAAAAAAAAGTTCTATGTCCTAACTTCTTTATTTACTCTTAAAAAATAAATTCATAAATATAGTTAAGAATATTTATATTATAGTCTCTTTGTCGATAAAAGCTTTCATATGACAGCATATATACATTTATAAATTAATCAATAAGTCGAAACTCCAAGGTTTGAACTTGGCTTGTTACAGCTGTATTTTAATTTTTCGGTCTTAATTTAAGGTCTAAGACTAAATAGATGGCAAATAGTACAAATTCATACCTGTACGGATTCCGGAGGATAAACAACAAGGTGTCTTAGTGTAAAACCGAACCCGTGCCTTGCGTCGGGTCGCTGTATGACAATAGTCCGGGGCGCGGAACAGTGCGTAGCTGTCGAAGCTGATACAGCCGTGGGCGGCGGTAGGGCTACTGGAGGAGCGTGGACTACTGGTGGAGGCTGGAATAACAAATTCTAGATTTAATATGTGCTTAATGTACTTCAATATTAAGATTTTAAATATTTCGTGAAATAATCATGAAATATTTTTATATACAAAGTAAGATATTTCAGCTTAACAAAACGTAAAATTTATTAATTAAATAATTTTAACTCTATAGTTAATATACAAAAATTAATACAACTTTAAAATTTACATAAAAAGTAACACCAAATACATTTTAACAAGCTATTTCTTACTTGCAAACCGGTTATTCAATTAGCCGTACTATCTCTTATCTATTATAATCTATTGATGTATAAACACTTATGTTTATTAAAACTATAGTTTAACGTTTATGATGTTGAATATAGGCGCTATAATAATTTGTAAGGGAAATAATCAGCGGAGAGAAACCAGAATAGCAAGTGTCACGACCACTGTACTTTGTATAGAGCGACTCGTGTCCGGACGTCATAACTATCTCGGGAGCATGCTAACGGAGGTGAGAATAATAAAATCTTAGAATCGACATCAAGCAAATTGTTCTGTTTAATTTATTGATAAGAATGTTTTCTCTTTCCCACGCAAAGATTGATAGTAAATCTTTTATTGATTTTTTTATTATATTGATTAGGTGGACGCATTTAAATAATCAGGAAAAACCCCAACTGCTATTTTATAGCATGTTAGCCTTTTAATATAACTGGAATATTATTCATTTTCTGTTCTTACAATAAATTCATAAGAATTTTGAACTTAGTTTAATAACAACGTATGGTTTAATTGGCTAGAGCGCTTGAAAATTTTCAAGAGGCGAATTCAAATACCGTAATTTAATAATTTTGAGGAAAAAAGGAAGTGAACTATAACTTTTGTCTATTTAAAATGAGCTAGTTAAGTAACTACGAAACATTGCTACTAAAAAGGTATACAGGATTCTATCAAATAGAATATACAAATCACAAAAAAAATATCTTTAAACTCCTCTTCCCGCTTTGTCCTTTGTCCATATAGGAGTATAGGCACAGATAACATAATGTAAAGACATTTCTTTATCCACTTTCCACCCGAATTCAAGACAATACGTGTTAAGTGGCGCAACTCAACGCCGTACTTTATTACGTACAACGAGTAGAGTTCGAACACATATTCATTTCGTTTACTGGCTCTTTCTTTAGTTTCACGTTCTCTTTACTCTTGTATGTCTCACATAACGGAGTAGAGAAAAGAATCCTGGAAACCTAGTGTTAAGACACTCCGTTCTCATTAAGACACTTCTGTTCCCCACTTTCTGTCTGGAGGAGGCATTGCGTTCAATATATTTATTTATGAATAAATATATTTATTTAAAGTAAGCAGCATTTGGAAATTTTAACATATTGTCCGATTAAGAGCTACCCACGTCTTCTCGCCTGTCAGTTGATTAAACACGAGAGGAAGCTAAGCCAGATTACTGAATAAATTTTCATATTAAAAATAATAAATGTCAAAATAATATGAAAATAAATCTCTGTATGTGTAGCGAAGTGTATTATTTTATGTAGATATTTAAATTGATATTTGTTGTTTTTCTTTTATTTCCTAGATATATTATATAAATTAAATAACTAACTCATCACAACTTATCTAAGACTAAAGATGCAAAATGAAGAAAAAAAAAGCTGTTCATACGATTAATAAATAATAATATTAATATAACATTTTCTTTCAAAAACATTAGAAATACTCGCGTCGTTGCGATATAATATACATTTCGATTAAGGTCAAAGATTGGATTCCTTGCCATATGTTGTGTCCCTGATTTGTTTCAATATTACGGGAAGCCTAACGTAAAAACCTGATATTAAGTTACCGTAGGCTCGTGTACAACAGCTGTAACCAGATTTACTGGCCACGTACCCTTCCGGAACTATAAGGCTGCTGTCATGGTATTAATTTATACAAATAAATAAGAATATTCAAATACTTTTATGTATAAGTAAAAATTTCTGATTGTAATTTCTACATACATCTATCTATATATATAAAAGGACTTGTGCTGACTGACTGAGGTAAGATGCACGCAGAGCCGTAACCGCTGATGGTAGAAACGTGAAATTTGGACAGATGTTTATTTTCATATTCTAGACATCCACTAAGAAGGGAATTTGAAAAATTTTAACCCTAAAGGGATGAAATTGGGGTTGAAAGTTTGTATGGAAAAAAAATTAAATCGGCACCGATTTTTATAAAATTTGAAATTCAGACTCTTAAAAACATTTCATTGAACACGTATTTCATGGTTTTTTAGAATTCACCCCCTAAGGGTGCAAATAAGGGGTTGATAGTTTGTATGGAAAAATCTTTAAATCGCCACCGATTTTTATAAAAAATTTAATTCAGACTGTTAAAAATATTTTATTGAATACGTGTTTCGTGGTTTTTTTTTAAATTCACCTCTAAGTGTCCAAATAAGCGGGCGAAGCCGCGCGCGCCCACTAGTATTTTAATATGAAGAATGAAGATTACATCAATTTTTCTTGAAGATTGTATATTATTCGCTAACTCGGTCGTATCACCTATTAAGCTTAAAGTAAGAAAATATTATTTAAGCCAATGGCTGTGGGTTTGATTCTCACTTGGGTAAATTAAATATTTAATATTTTCATCTATATATCGCTTAGGTAACGATGCAAAGCGTGGCGTTGAGTTTCGCTACTTAACAAGAAAAAAAACATTAATGGGCTACATTATATGCATAAATACGGTGGATAGTCAGCTTATATAACCAGGTTACATAAAATGTCAATAAGCTATGGCTTATAAATTTTAGATTGTCATAAATGGTGTAAAGTAAGATGATCAATAACTACTAGTTTGTAACTAGACTTCCCACTGAAGGGTATTTAATGTCGTTTACATGTTTATAGAGGTGTTAAAATGTTTATATAAAATTATATTGGACTTAATCTAAGAGCTTTTTCATGTAGAAAGTTGGTTAAATGCAAGAAATTAATTATTATCAATTACTACGTGCTTTACAATATTACAATATAATTATAATGTGCATTTTCAACAATCAATCATTACTTTATGAACTGCACTTAGAGATAGCAATTAGTTTTTATCTAACATTAAATTGAAAAAAATATATTATGCGTTTGTAATAAGTTAATATCACTTTTGAAATTCTCTAAGCTCTGTCGATTTACAAAAATATTAAATGTATATTTAAGTGTAGCTTTTACCTGCAGCTTCGCGTGATGATGTGGAAGTTACTAAGATATGACGTCACACATATTATATAGCCTTTACCGATAAATGGACAACACGTTCCGTAGATTAGCGCATTTTACCAAATAAACGCATTTTTTAGCTTCACCAATGCATCACTATAAACCAATTAAGCTTTAGTGAAGGAGTGATAAGTCTATCGCCAGGTTAAATCGTAGTCTTCGAGTTTAGTCCCACAGTTATAAGTTCCTAATATAGATTTGTTATTCACAGCGGTTTCTTATGCCACCGCAGAAAACCAATTAAGCAAATGAGCTTTCAACGGTTAATTATTATTATTGATAAAGTTGCACCGACGCATTATTTATCTTGATTACTTATTTTACTACAAACTTACAGCTTTACCAACAAATACACGAATGAGAAAAAATATATAGTACATATAAGTATATAGTTTTTTATTTGAATTTTGAGTTCTCATATCACTTACCTAAGCCTATTCCAATTTTCTATTATGGACACTCTAATTTTGAAAGCTATATTGTTAAAAATTAAGAGTGAACTTGAATTTATTTAATTTACATAATTAAAAACATTAGATACGCATTATATTACCTGTGTTACGCGATATTAAAAATGGCAACCCTCGCATTAAACAGCGCATAAATAAATGAACATATTCTCTGTGCCAAGGTGATCATGACAGTAATTAATTCATAATAAAAGGATAAATTGAGGCCATGGCAGCACAATGGGACAGCGAGATAGTGTTAACGAGCTAGTGGTGGGTTCGATTCCAACTCGAGTAATATTTAAAATATTTTCATCCCCTCGCTGATAGGCAAAGTACGGCATTGGATTCCACTAAACACAGAATGTCTCAAGAAACAGCAAAAAATGGAGAACAGAGAGTCTTAACACTAATTTCCCCTCACTCTACCCAACTGTATGAAAATCGATCGATGAGGCTGATTATATAAAAGGATAAATATAATTATTTCTCATTCTCCGTACAAGTTTTCGCCAGCCGCCAGACATCCGGTGGATACAGCTTTATTGCAACTTTTTGTTTTAATTGCAAGGGTATGTAGAAGTAGGCATTTAAGTACGTAATTATGGTTGCTGCATGCCAAAGTAAAAGTTTATGATTCGTCATATAAATGTAGTCGGTATTTTAGCATTAAATTGAATGTTATACAGTAAATAATATATAATTTTACCTCGTTTTTTTATTGATAAATTAACATTAATTGTTTTTTTTAAGTAGTGTATGTTAGTTATAATAATTTTTAATTTTACTATTTGATTAGGTATATTATATTTATTTAGATTTGCTTTAAATATAGTTTAAACACAGAATTGTTTGTATTGAATTTTGTTGTTTGTATTGATTATCTATGTATATTAAGAGTCTAAAATTATATTAAACCTACTTATTCTTTAGTTTACAATACGCATATCTTTTCAAATGAAACCTCACTACCACTAATAAAATAACGACTAAAATCTTAGAAAAAAACACATTTTTAAATCTTATGCCAATTAAGTAAAAATAGTTTAATTGCAATATCTGCAGTTACACTGCAACACTCAACACTGCGCCGTGATTATGGAACTGGATAAATCATAATCACTAGGGGTTGAGCTCGGTCAGAGAGTCAAAGAGCAGTCGGGAGTGCCTCCTGAAAAGTTATCGCCCCCTGTTCCACAGTATAAATATTTACGAGCAGTAAATGTCCTGCTATAATACCAGTAGTGTAGTACAAGTATTGCACTCGCCTACCGGAACCACTTTCTTTGACGTTTACTCTTTTTTATCCACGGCGGAAGGCTTGAGTGCACTTATGTTCGACGATAAATTCAACTTTTTACAGCTGTAAGTTTAATTGCATCGGTAATATTATGCATTTCCATATTATTTATGTTTCCCATAAAATAAATAAATGGAATGGTCAAGGAATAAATTATATTGCATTTAAAAATTATGGAGGTGATAGTAATTTGTTACATTTTTTGGGTCTCGCTCTCCGCACACGAACCTAGTGCTAAGACATTCTATTTTCCATTTACCGCCGAATTCTGGAGGCATTGTGTGTTAAAAGGCACAACTCAACGCCGCGCTTTGCCTCGACACCAGAGCCAAGCATTGAAAATACTATATATTTCATTCATCGTATCGTGTCTGTAAGACACACCTTGTGCTCCTGCACCACGACTTACGGTATGCTTTTTAAATAAAAACAAATAAAATGAAATAATAATATTACTGGCAAACAAGGATTTTAAAAATCCTTTTGAATTATTTATTGCTAATTAAAGGTTATCAAGGATATATTTGTTAGTCAAAAACAAAAAAAATATATTTTTTTAATTCAAAATATGTGTACCTAAATATAAATACACAACAGTGGCGGTCAAATTATACACTCGAGTGCCTTAGTTTATCCTCGAGCAGCAATAAAAAGCAAGGTTATATCTCGTTGTAAAAGGGTTCAGGCTCTCTAGAGTGTCGTGACTAACCCGGACATAAAAAAAAATTACGTGGCTCCCAACCTTGGCTTTTACAATCAATTTACCAACGTATAAAGCTTCTATCGTATTATTTGGTAGAGCAAAAATTCAGCAATACATTGTAAGTTAATATAATAAATGTTTAATTATTATTTTCTTTTTGTTCTTAATAAATCAGCTTCACGCTGTATCCCGCACATAGCAGAGTAGGCAGAGGGAACCTAGTGTTGAGACACTTCGTTCCCCACTTTCTGCCGAATTCTGGAGACATTGCGTGTTGAGTTGCAGAACTCAACGCCGCGTTTTCTTCAACACCAGAACGGAGAAATGAAAATATAAATTTAAGTTAATATTTCAACTCCTCGAGTGGGGATCGGACCCACAACCAGTCGGTTTTACAGTCACATTTTGTGCCCATGCGCCACGACTGGCCTCTTAATAAAATAAGTTCATAGAAATGGAAATTATGACATTTGCCTGTGTTTGCTTTTATTTTTGTTTCTAGTATGGTCATTTAAAATACAATATAAACAAATTAATTTAAATAAAACTATAACATTAATAAAATAACAGCAAAAAATAATCCACCCCTTAGAGATATTATACAACACGGTACTCAAATCGCTCGCAGCGTTGCATTGTTTTAAAGGCTCGCTGACTAATTGGAAGACTCATCAATATGTAATAGGGGTGATATACGAGAGACGATATTTGATTGAAAAAAAATATTATATACTACTACATTTTTTTATTATTGCTTAATTATAATTAAATATAAAAAATAAAACAAATCTTCATTGTAATTTAGTTTTAGTTTTCACATAAAATGGTTAGCATACCTAACTAGCCTAACTAACCGCAGACTTTACGAAATTAGATTACACCGAGCACATACGTACGTACAAGGCTATAAGAGTTTGCGACACTCAATCTTGATGCATGAACCAACGTACAACGTACAAGATTGTCAGATTTGACACTCCCCTGCAATCTAGTGTATAAACTTAGCAAAACTTTGTTATGAAATAAAACTGAGGGTAGAACGAGAAATACATATAGATAGTGGGCCACGGTCGCCGGTAACAGCGTGTTCATGCGTCTGATATAATGTGACGAGACGGCGAGGTTTCTTTTATGATATCCAGCGATCGTAATACAAGGAGCGTTTGCATACATTTTAATTAATATATCATTATATACCGCAAAATAAACAGGTTCTATTGCGAGCGTCAGATACCTGTAGCATTTCAGTTGCATATATGTAAATAGGTAGGTAGTTATTAGAAGTTAGATAATTTAATTAAAGATTATTAAAATCATATAAAAAATGCCCTTTAGATTACATTTAAATATTTAAAATGTTGCCATAAAATCCCTGTTTTTGGGGTTGTTTAAACTATTTCAATAATAGAAGGTTAGGTAGGTTGGTTAGGTTAGGTTATAGGTTTTTAGTGTTTTTAGTATATTTACAGATATGATTTTTTAACAAGAAATGCTGCTTGAGTATAATAATTAAAAATATGAAGTTATAAATATCAAGCAGGTCGTTTAAAAACAAATGAAAAGAAAAATTGAGATTTTATATATGATAGACACTTTTAAAAACAAACTTTCATATGAAAAGATATTCCTTGCTGACATAAGTACCTAGAGGAAAATAAATCCATTTCATCCAGCTATTTGAAGTGAAAATATTCCTAAAGCTTACACGTCCAGCGTTAGATCAATTTATTGATAAATGATAACATCAATTGCTCCGGAGAAAACAAGATGGGAAAACAGCGTGACAGGTCGGACTGGAATTTTATCTAGGTTCGTAGCGATAACCAATCTCAGTAGGAGTTCATTGATTAAAATCTATATCGCTTTATGCGATATAAACGTGTTGGTAATTATATATTATACTAGCTATTATGTTATACAAACTGTCTGTCTGTTTCACTCTATTTTGCAATATCATTTATATTTTATTTTTGAGGCCAGTCGTGGCGGCACAAAGTGTGACTGTAAAACCGACTGGTTGTGGGTTCGATCCCCACTCGAGGAGATGAAATATTTACTTCAATTTATATTTTTATTTCTTCGCTCTGGTGTCGAGGTTAAGCGCGGCGTTCAGTTCTGCCACTCAACACGCAATGGCTCCAGAATACGGCAGAAAGTGGGGAAATGAGTGTTTTAACACTAGGTTCCCTCTGCCTACCCTGCTGTGTGCGGGATACAGCATGAAGCTGATTTAATTAATTTTTTTATTTATATTTTTATAGAAGACAAGGATGTAGATAACGTAGGTAATGACTTCGTTTAAAAAAATACTTTCAAATTGGTACAATACATGTTTAAGCTATGAGGTTAAAATTAAATATAATAAAATCGTTTTCAATAAAAAAATAATTACTTGTTAATTCCGAAAATAAGTCGTAAAGCAACAATACGATGTGTGAACTCGGTGATCTTATATTCAATTTTAAGAATTATCGAATTACAAGGTTTCACTTTCAATAATATTGTACTTATTTTATATGTACAATATTAACAAAAATAATAACTACTTTTCAGTATTTTTACGTATACGAGTACGTTAAAAGATGACATTATAATACAGCATCTGTTAATTAACACTTATTTACATATATAATTTTGTTTTGTATGTGAACTGTCTGGCACTATCCAATAATTCTTGATAAAAAGTTGCATAATAAACAAATAAATTTGACTGTGATCAAACGTTTGTAGGTTCGATTCCCACTTTGAGGAATGAATTATTATTTATTAATATTTTAATTTCTTCATCAAATTCGAATAAATTTATTCAAAATAAGAAGTTACATGCTTCATTTCTTAAACGTCAAACAATTTACCACCAGTTCACTAAAGTTAATGCCTCAGACCTATGAAGAACTGGCGCAAGAAACTCAGCGGGACAAACCACCACATCACCACAAAACATGCAATGCCTCGAATTCCATGGAAAGTGAGAAGCGAAGCGTCTTACCCCTAGCATCCACCTGCGCTGTGTTACTAAAAAGTTGTCTAATTATAGCGACATCCAAAGAATTGACTAAATTATCGCTGAATTACCATTTTCGTATGAAAATAATTCAAATACAAGCACTAAGCGGCAAGTGCTAAACGCACAGTTTCCTAGACACTGAGCCCGACGTTGAGAAGTGGCCGGTTTCCCGTAGTTAAATCAATCGAGCGATTATGCTTCTAATTGATTAGCGCTATCGATACACCGGTATTTGTGTTTTGTAACTTAATCCCGACACAATCTCCGCGATCTTGGAGATAAATCGTCACGATCTAAAAGGTAAATATATTCTAGAAATACTTAAAATTAAAAAAAAAATGTTTATCACTGGTAGTTGAAAATCCCCAAAGAAAAAAATGGTATTAATAAATTAATCAAATACTGTCGCAAGCTTAGTAACCTTATTAAAATAAAAGAAACTAGATTAGACATCTACTAAGTACGACGATCTCGTTTAAATAAGTAGTAAAATTTAACACATGTAAATCATTTACTTTAACATAAAACCAGCCAAATATGTACCTATACGTATAAAATTATCATTATTTTCTGTACCTACATTCTTTTTTCGATATTATTGTAACATTCGAAGTAAATATTGAGAGCTTAATGAGACATCGCCCTGTTCCTTTACTCTCCGTCCAGATAAAACATATATTAAATGGCAAATATTATAAGAAATCAATAATGTATGGGTAATTTTAAGAAGTGAACAGAATTCAATTATTTTTTAATTGGAAAAAGAATCTACAGGAGTCCGAGGATATCATATATCTGAAAAAGTACTAAGCCGAGTTAAATAAATCTTCGACTTTCTCCAACGTTGATTATATCAGAATTCCCTACCACATAGATATGATATTTATTTTTAGAGAAATTTGTGGACAAACATATAAACTTGCATACATTTATGAAATTTAGCAAGTGCGAAGCTTTAATGATTACCATTCTAATATATTATCCAATTTCAATGATATTGTATATATAGATAAGTATGTACATATGAATATGAACACAATAAATATATAATAAAATCAACAAAATTACATAAAATCTATATATTATATAATGTAAGTTTATGTAGTAATGTAAATCTCCGATCGGCCGTTAATTAGCGCTCCGCATCTCATTACACGTTCAGTATCGACTGCGTAAACAAAGTAAGCGGCACTGTAATACACTACTACCAGTCGTAGTTCCACATAAGTAAATGATTATGCGTCTGATATATGAATGTACTCCTTTAGGAAATCGTTACAATATAGTTACAAAGTTACGAAATAAGATGCAAGATTTTGTTAAAACATTTATATATATACAAAAATGGTACATTTTTTCTATTTCTTTTATTAACTTAATAAGCAGCTTTACATTGCACTATATCAGGCATATAGTAGGGTAGACAACGGAAACCTAGTGTCAAGACACTCCGTTCTCGCCGATTTCTCGAGCCATACAATACGCAATATCTCAGAGGCAGAAAGTGGGAAGTGAAGTGTCCGGACACTACAATTCTCTATATATCTTGCAATATGGAATAAAATAAATGAAAACCAAGGTACTAGAATTTCAAATTTGAAGAAGAACCCTTAAAATTATATGAGGGTGGATACTACCGCTACTTCCATTTCCTAAGTACATTCTGGGAAATTGTAAGGAGGATTAAAAGAAGTACAGAAGCAACTTATGTAAGATGAATGGTTTCATGGGGATATCGCGTGTCGTGTCCGTTGAAATTTATTTGGCTTCTGTCATTTATACATGCACAAAAGGGAAAAAAAGACTCAAAAGACAACAAAACATTTGTAAGCTTTTAAAAATTAAAAAAAATTAAAATAAATATGAAATATGTACGCGAGTATTATAAACAACGTAGGCATTTCATAAAGATTTTCCAAAAAAAAAAGACGCCAGACGTCTTTAATTCAATTAAATAATTACGTGATTATTTAATTAATTAAAATACGTCTGGCTGTTTTTTTAAAATGCTATAAAAAGGTTTTTTAAAAAATAACGAGAGCAAAACGGGAGAGAAATAAGAAAGAGTGCAAAATGCACAATCAAAACCAGTTAGTCATTACTGTAAATAATTTCAATTATAATGTGTTAAAAAAATGTCATATTGGGCAAGATCAAAACAATATAACGCTGGTTTGCGAGTCAACTTTCGATTTCATCGGATCCGGTGCGACATCTCAATCCACTCTCTCTGAGCTAGAGCATCATTACTCGATACCCGCTGTAACGATTGTTTTTGACAACGTTATTGCTGTTCACGTAAACTTAAGTATATCAGAGAATCTGATCTAAATATTAGTATAATTTAATTTAAAATACGCTTTTTTTTATTTTACGCTTTATCCCGCAGCACACTAGGCAGAGGGAAAATATTAACAAGACACTTCGTTTTCGATTTCGGCATGCATTTGAGACATTGCGTGTTAAGTGATGGAATTTAACGCTGTGTTGTCTTGCCAGAGCGAGGTAATAATGATAATTTCGTTACGCAAACAAATATTTCAAAATATAGTGAACGGTAATAGAATCCATAACCATAGCGTGTACACTCAAATTCTGTAGTACTTGCACCACAACGCCATCGGTGATCTCGTTAAAACTAAAACCGTTGCGACACCTCTATTATCTGAGTATGGTAAAAAGTGTTATTTCGAAAACCACTGTCAATTATTACAATGTTGGTAGAACTGTGTCGGACAAGTCGGGTCTATTTCGTCAGTGTCTATCACAGTGATTTATGAGTGCGGTAGACTTTCCAGTGCGGGAAGTCAGTATAGAGAACGACACGTTAATTGTGAATGTTCTGGATATCTCTACATAAGCGCTTTTTTTTTTTCAGTCTTACGTTGTATCATAGCAGTGTTGATATAGACAGAGGGAAGCCTAGTGTTAATACACTCCATTTCCCATTAAGACACTTCCGTTCTCCACTTTCCGTCAAACTTTTGGGGTATTGCGTGTTAAGTGACGGAACTCAACGCCGCGCTTTGCCTCATTACCAGAGCGAGAAAATAAAAATAATTCAATTCTAATCTTATTTATCTAGTTACTATCCATACCTATATTATAAATTCGAAAGTAACTCTGTCTGTCTGTCTGTCTGTCTGTCTGTTACGCAATCAGGGCCAAACCGCTAATTCAATTGTGATAAAATACTCATAAAGAGATACTTGAGAGTCTTCGGATGAACATAGGTTACTTTTTTTTCTCATATTTGTAATATTGTCGATATATACTAATATATTAAAATACTTTTTAGTTTGACAGGCAATTTATTCCGCCATGTTAATAACAACCGACCGTTGCTAAGCAACGGTTTGCAAAGTTTGTTTGTTATAAGAAAACGTCACCCAAAATGAGCTTAACGCATACATGGCGTGCGCTGACTCAACCTTATGAGATACATAAAAACAATGTTTTACAAAAATATTGTTCTTTAATGTTTAAAAAAGTCCGCTATACATATACCATGTTTATCTCTGAAGGTTAAGCAAAAGTAATCATTTTAATTAATTTATATTTATCGGGTTTTTGTTGTATGTATTTTCTATAATTTGATATTGATCCTTATGAAAATGAATATAATAGTCACTTTTAACATTTCATCTAGATTGAAATTATAGTTTACTGTATAACATTCTAATAAATAATTAAGGAGATGTCACTGATTCGAAATGACCTAGCCTACGAGCGGCATAGTATGACCGACGCGAACGGACAGATGACTTTGACAGTTTTGTAAATTTTCATACATTTTCGAACTACTGTTATTTTTTATGTAATTATAATTAATTTATACTTTTCTTTGGTTCTTCGCTTATTCGAGTAGTAGTATAGTTAGATTTTCATAAATTTCTTGATGTGGTGTAAGTTGCGGCCCTGTGTGGCAGCGGCATAATATTATTTAAGTACTTATTATTTAAGGAAAGAATTGTTGGTTATTTCATTTTGGATGGTTATCTATTGCGTTGTTATGCACTTAATAAAATATGGTGTTAGTTTTTTGGGATTTTATTTGATATTGCTCGCAAAACTTATCATATTTAATGTAGAAACGACTTTAGTTAGGTATTTCATATAGTATCTATGTACGCGCGTAAGGAAAACGTGTAAAAAGATTTTTCTCGGTAAATCAGTAAAATCGATCACTGAAAGTCCAATAAAAATCAGTTCAGTTATTCTGGACATTAGCTCGGGGAAATAGAAAGACAGACAGAGACAAAAAATATAATGTTTTTTTATTGTATTTAAGTATTATGTAAATAACCACATGCACTTGCAAAAATATAGCACAACACATTTAATTTTAATTCTTTTAAATATTTATTTTACTTTGATGATATTAATAATGTAGCTGGTTTTGTTTAATTCTTTTTTATAAATATTTTAATATGATTACGTTTACTTATATTTTTTTTCATTCAAATTAGATATTTTCAAAAACAATTTCATAAATATATCTAATAAGCATTCGTATAGTTCAAGCGGGCGAAGCCGCGTCCGGGTCCGCTAGTTTACATATAATCAAAAGTCAATCTCACTAGGTGTACTTTTTTCCTTGCAATACCGAAACGGAAGTACATATGAAAAAATAAAAAAAAAACGTCGATAAAACAATTATGGTAAAAAGTTTTTAAATATCTCGGTAATTTACAGTGTCGTGTCGTTGTTCCCTTGTAGCGTTTAATGAATGGCAATAAAATATAATAGCTTTATAACCAAGTAGGATCTTAACATTGCACTTTTTCTTTCACTTTAAAATTGAGTAAAGGGGTTTATTGCAGTAAAAAGAAGCCGTTGTTTTGCAGACATGATGTAAGTTAATAAGTCGATAATCCTTATAAGTGACAACAGCTTTTTAACTCCAATAGGGAATGACGCACGTATCAATGTCTTCAACAGTTTTAATTATATACACAAAAAAAAACGTATTTTTGTATCGTAATTTCAGTTATTTATTCATAATTAAAGGTTATTGATAAAATAGTAGCTTATATGATGTTTTTCTTAATTAAAAGAGACGTTACAGATGAAGTGGTACCAAATTTTGTATGTCCTGTGCATCAACCTTTAAGTCATGTAGAAATTGTACTCTTATAAAATAAATTCTCTTTATATCGACATCGTAATTGCGATGTCGGACCTTTATCTGTCGTATTTGATTATTGTGAAAGTGATATCAAAACTTTTACAACACGTTTTTTTTACGTACATTATATTCATATTTTTATTGTTCAAGTTTCATTGACAAATTTTTTCGATATAGTTTAAAAAGTAGTTTAGTATTGAGAAATAGAAAATATTTTTATATTATTTCATTCATAAGTACAGAAGTGGAACTTGAATCCGTAAAATAAAAAGAAACTCTCTATGAAAATAAAAAAGAAACCAAAAAATATTAGATTCTTATTTTATTTCATTAAATTGAAAAAATAAATGAACACATAAAACTATACTACAGACGCTTAAACAAAAACAAATAGTAGACTCTATTTTAATAACTTCATACACTTCAGTAAAGAAAATTGAAAAATAACATTGATACCTAAAAAATATGTTTATATTCATATTTACTAATTTAAAAATCATTATTTCTGGAGTCACACAAAATAATAGTTAGCAAATATACATAGAACCTCCTCCTCCTTTGGAAATGATTCCAAAGAAGTCGATTGAAAAAAAATAATCTAATACTGTATTTACATTTTTTTTAAAGTGTTATTCCACACTTAGGAAAGAAAAATACTTATTTAGAAAACGTATAAAAATTTGAACGTAGCGGAAATTTGAGCTATATCCAGAAGGCGCGGGTTCGAGTGCCGCTACGTTCAAATTTTTATACGTTTTCTAAATAAGTATTTTTTTTTCTTTCCTAACCTACTATGTACTCTAATATACACTAGGCTTAGTTAGTTTTTTGACGTAGGTACCTATGTATATATACAACTGTAAAGATTTAATTCACAAGCCCTAGATAATTTTAAAGCAACACTTTCCACAATGTAGTAATTTCAAGACATTGCAACCATTTCCCGGCTATGAATCACGAAGCGATGCGGGAGCGCATCCAGTGTGTCGATTTCTAAAATAGACCGAGTTGACACACATAAATAATACTAGCCGGTCCGTAAATACTGGGAGGCGTTACGTCCGAATTAGCGTGAATTACGCGAACGGTGTGGAAAGGAATAGGAAAACATTTGTATATATCGAATTTTGTAGATATAAAAGCTTATAGGTACTATTATCTAAAAAAAATGATGCAGAGGCCACTTGTGATGCAAGGCCACAGGTTGTAGATTCGATTCCGACTCTAGGAATCAGCTTCACACTGTATCCCGGACACAGCAGGCCAGAGCGAACCTAGTGTTAAGACACTCCGTTCCCAACTTTCGACACCAGAGCAAAGAAATGGAAATATAAATTTAAGTAAATATTTCATCTCCTCGAGTGGGGATCGAACTCACAACCAGTCAGTTTTACAGTCACACTTTGAGCCGCTGCACCACGACTGGCCTCAATGAAATGGAAAAAGGAAATGAAATATTTTATATTATCATTTTCTCACTCCGGTTGGTGAAGAGGGAGAGCTCGGCGTTCAGTTTGAGAAACAGAAGTGTCTCAATAGAATCGGAGTGTCTTAACACTAGGTTTCTAAGACTTTCCCTACCCTGCTATGTACGGGATACAGTGTGATGCTAAGAAATAAAATACGATATGTTCAAAAGGAAAAAGCATGTTTTGCATTGAAAAGCTTGAAGGTATATAAAGGATTTCTTTTTGTGTCACGCACGTTGAAATCCAGTATAAAATTATTTGTATTTTTCCGTACTGTGGCTATTTAAAAAATAAAATATCTATGGTACAAACAACACAAAAATGCAATCATGAAGTTTTTTTTGGCGTTTTAAAAGAGAAAAGAATTAGGATTGTAATTACTCTATATTGTTGCCCTTAATTGGGACATTTTAATTTAAAATATATAGTTTTTTTTTAGTTTTTTTTATGAATACATTAAAATAAAATGACTAAAACCTGTAAGTAACCGCTCAGTCGAGATTTATTCATTAAGTCGATGGTTGAAAGATGGATTACCTATAACAAAAAAAAAATTAAATTATTATACACAATTTACGTTGAGATTGATTTACATTGAATTTGAGAAATCATTAAATATTTTTTGAGAATAACGTGATACAGCTTTAAATAATTTAATTAAATTTAATATTATAAATACGATGGTAAAAGAAAATGCAGCATCCCCAGTCCCGAATTCGACCGGAAAAAGGAGAACAAAGTGTCTTAACACTGGATTCTCTCTCACTATCCAGTTATATGCAGTATAAATTATAAAGGTTGCTCAGCTTAAAGATAATAAAATGTAACTTAACTAAAATATTTCTTTACATACTAAAAAACACATTTCTATTCATAAATATGATTTCTATTAAGTCTTAAAAATATGTACGCGTATAAGAAATTTAATTGAGGAGATAAAATAGGATAGACGTGTTTGTATCTTGGGAAATCGCATTAAAAATTACATAACATTCATTACCAGCTTTTAGTCTACTAGAAGGTAATGTAAACATGTATTCTGCAATAAAGCGAGTGAGCATTGCTGTGGAACACAGGATTTCGCTTAGTCTAACACACACTTTAAAGCGCCTTTAGATGTTTTAGAGACCTTTAAACTTAGTATTTCATATGAAGCATTCTAGGATCTGGGTCAGTCGGTTGTAAATATATTGCAGTCTTTTTATAGTAATGCAAGGCTGTAGGAAATGTAGAGTAAAAATGTTTCTTTGTTTCGAAGGACTAGTTTGTTGCAAGGAAGATGTTCTACCTAAAATACAGCGTCGCTATTATCATTTACTCCATACAGTATACTACGTATCTAAATACTTTTTTGTATTTCTTATTAAGAATTAAAAATAAAGCTATCTGCCTGAAACTGTCATTAGAACACAAGTTTATAAGTTAAGAGTATAAGTTTTATAATATATTGACACGTCACTGCGTAAAGTGCCAAGAAAACGTCAATTTAATCCACAACAAGAAATAGGGCTCGTCAAACGAGTAAAACCAAAATAAAAGCCCTTGACAGCCGTGAATAATCTGCAGGATGTCTTATTTTAGCGTTAGATGATGTACGCCGTCGCGCCACTTACAATTAGTTGTGCCAACTATTACTTAATCAGTGCATCCCGCGCGAGTGCGCTCCGCCCACGTTATCACTAAACACGACTGGAATTGGCAGTCACGTCCATCTTCACGTATAACCCTCAATTTGTAAGGCACAGAGAGTGCAGTAATTAGTTAATAGTAAGATTATACAATTTCTGTTACAGCACAGTTTCTCAGAAAGTAGCGAAAAGAGGAGAGTAGAGACTTAAAGAGTTATAACGAATTATCCTATTCTAACAGAAATAAAATGGAGTGAAGCAAGACAAACACTATTTTCTACTATATTTTCTGTTTATGTTTCCTTCTAACATAAAAGTCAATATTAAAACCACAAAACGCTAAAAGCACTTGTCATAAACAAAGTTTTAACTATATAAAATTGAGTTGATTAGTTGTAAACTTGGTTGGTACGTCTGTACGTCCATACGTTACGAGTTTAACGAACGTATATACCTATCACTATATCAATGTAGACCGCCAGTGGTCGGAATGCGGAATGCTCCAGCAATTGACATTATCCACTTAGGAGCTTCTGTTGATCCATTTATTTAGATGTGGTGTAAGCTATGAGTGATGATACATTGTACTGTGAATGGAGTAAGTAATCATTCGAATCCTTAGGAATTAGGATTTTTTTGTATATATTCATGATATTAAATTACTTTGCCATTATAGAGATTTGTGTTTTGTTCCTCTTCTCAACAAAATCAATATCTCCAGAATTCGGTGGAATATGGGGAAGTGTCTTAACGTTAGTTTCCCAGGGTCCCTCTATATATCATGCTATGTGCGAATGGAGCTAAACAAAATATAGAGATACATTTACCGAAAATAATATATGATTATTAGTCATTACAAAATCTTAGATAGTATATTAGTTCTTTATTGATTTGTTTTGGCTCTAAATATTCAACGTTTTTCCAATATTATAATAACATAATCCTTTTAAAGTCACTTCATATATTATTTAAACAACATATCATAATATTACATGTCTTCAAAATGTTATGAGGTTTTCACAATTTTGTACATCAAAAACACCGCCATTTATATACTGTTAAGTTTCTATCTAATATGAAAGGCGAGACGGGTTGGATCTAGCGAAACTAATGAACATTAGCTTTTAATGCTTCAAGTTATTTATGCATATGTTATCTAGGCAAGATTTGTTGCTGTCTGAAAACAACCGACGACTGAAAATTTTACATACATTTATGTAACTTTAAGCATTATTTAATATTAAAATATCATAGTTCAAAATCTTTACGCTGTAGCCCGCACACAGCAGGGTAGGCAGAGGGAACCTAATGTTAAGGTAAAGTTCCTTATGCCTATCCATAGTTTCACATTCATCCTTTTATGAATCAAATCCGACCTTAGTCATTCGTCCTTTTTTTAAGTACAAAAGATTGAAAAAAAGTAATATCTATAAAAGTATTTAATTTAGAGTTCAAAACCATTCATTCATGCATTTAGATCAGGAAACACGCGAAGATAATAAAATAAGATAAATTTATTAATTCTTTCTTTCTTTAAACTCACTTACTGTGGACGTTAGTTTAAGTTTTCATTTAGAAATGTCAACGCCTGGAAAGTAATTAAGATATTTACTTATTAGTCGATAACTGATGAGCAGCTACATAGTAAAAAGTGTTTATAGGTCCAGTTTTAGTAAAAATATAGAAATAAATAAATAAAACAGCTTCACGCTGTATCCCGCACACAGCAAGGTAGGCAGAGGGAACCTAGTGTTAAGACACTCCGTAAAAATATATTTAACTTTAATAGATGGAGGAGCAGTATAAGCTAAGTGACTGACGACTGCTAAATTAATTTATGACTCTTGGCCAATCTTCCCAGAAAATGATTCATGACAGCTACAAAAGAAAGAAATAATAACATAGTTCCCATGGGAAGTAGTGAAATACTTAAGAATTGTCAGTTTTTCCATAGAACCATTAGACAGATTTAAAATAAAATCAATATATATATATCCATCTATTTACAATATGTATATTTGTTATTAAATAATCATTTAAAAAAATCATAACACAACCTATACTAAGGATAAAGAGCGCTTTTATATATATATATATATATATATATATATATATATATATATATATATATATATATATATATATATATATATATATATATATATTTATAAATCAATGTAGTATTAGAATACCAACACTCCCTTTACATTATCACTGACCAGTAAAATCACTGACCTATAGCTACTTATATTTACATAAAGATCAACTTGGCTTTGTATTTTCATGAAGGTTAGTTTTTTTTAACTATCGCCACTTCAAATGTCGGCAGGTTAGTCTAACATGTAGTTTTGATCTATTATTTGTTCTATGTTAAATCGATCGAGTTAAATATCTTATTGATGTTATTGAACGTATGGATTTCTTCATAAACAGTTGACTCGGTCTGAATGTAAATTAATTATTTTAATTTCCTTGCTCTGATAAGCTTTTGCTTCTTAACATATATGTAGGCACTATGCAAAAAGAAGATACCTTCCGATTTCCAAAAACGATTTTATTAACCTAACCAGCGTAATATTAAAGAATAAACAAAATTCAAATCAACATTGCAGAAACCAACAAAAAAAAATCCTCATAATTTTCCTGAAATCTCCAACACACAATCATTTTAGAAGCCCATACACCCAACAGCCAACGTCAACCACAAACAAGTAGGGATCCGCATAATAATAGTAAAGCTAAACAAAACGCGCGCTAGCGTTACGAGCGCGCCGAATATTTCGAATTATCTAGGCCGGTCATAAATCGTTGCCGGCTGAAACAAAAGATTGCGCAAACGCCTCGGGGAGAAAGTGACGCACGTTACCCCCGAACAAAGCTACACCTGTGCTCTGATTTTGAGTTTCGAAAGCTCTAGAAATGCAGGCCTCTTTTCAAAAAGATTCTATAGAAATGTAGAGTATGCTCGCCATTTTTTTTTTATAAAAACAATAGGAAAATAATTATTTGGCTTCCAAAATTCTTTTAATATCAGTATATAATGATTTTGTTTGTGTCGTTTTAATATTTATTTAAAAGAACACATTAATAGAGCATCTATTTAATCTTAACCGTGCATCTACTGAAATATTTATTATTTAAGACATTTTATGTTAAATGGTGGAACTCAACGCCGCGCTTTGTCCATAAAGGAGAAATGAAATAAATTCATTGTTTCGAAAAAAATCCCCTTAACACTTTGTCCTATTGCGCCATAAGAAGGTAAATACTTTGTGTTGGGCCAAAAATTACATATTCGAATCTTGTACGTGTTAAATGGCATTTATCCAAGCATCAAATGTTTAGTACCATCATAATATTACATTATATAAGTTGATCGTTAAATTCTTTTGTAACTTACAAGTCTCTCTTTGTTTACGCCTCAAATGAAATGGTCCGACATATAAAACACATAATTAAATGCGTACAAAATAACATGAGACCGCTGTGACGGCGTACGACGGCTTATGACTATAAGTGCGATTGTTGTAGGTTCAATCTTCATTCAAGGGAATAGTTATATTTAAGCTATTTTCGTTTACCTGCTCTAATAGTAGCGTTTAGTTTCACAAAATCTCTAAAATTACGCAGAAACAAAGTGTCTTACCACTAGGTACCTCTGCTTAAGCCGGAAAAAATTTGAAGCTACTATTGTTCTTACAAAATAACATTTTGTCAAGAGCATCACGCATACGAAAGTAAATCAAGTTTTTTTTATCATTGCAGTGAATGATTGATGATATATTTAATAATAAACAAATGCTTTTTTCGTACCGCTGTATCTAATTAGAGTAGAAAGTTATGGTAATTTTCTTTTGATAAGGTATTCGGATTTGTTACACCAAATTATTTTTTGTCAATTATTTAGACATTTTCTTTGTGTTACACGTTTTCTACTATTTCGAGTGCAGGTTTAAAAACTACATGCGTACCTACATATATGTATATATCTAAGTAAGTAAGTAACATTAATCATATACGTATAGTACGTACAATCACATACATAGCCTCCACGTTCGGCGGAAATTGGGGAAAAGATTTCTTAATGGGAAGGGATGTCACTAAGTTCCCAACACTAGGTTCCCAAGTTCCCTGCCTACCCTACTACATGGGGGATACAGTGTGAAGCAAGTAAAAAAAATCATATACATACATTCAGTTATACAGGATTTAATAATTAATATTTATATAAAACTTTATATGACACTTAAAATTAACTTATAAAACTCGATATTTTATGATTAACTTCTCGAAAAGTTTCAAGGAATTAACTTTCTTTTTGGTCTCGGCAGCATCAAATTACGCTGGCGGGTTCTATGAAGGGCGGGCTATTTGGTTACAATTTAATCGGATTTTCGTGTACAAGTTTTATCCAATAAAATCATAGTTTATCAACGTAGTATATTAATATAAGTCTTAGACTAAATTCTCTATATGTTTATGAGATAAACCTATATTGTGTAGGACACTTAGAAGTAAATCCGTTTTTAATTGTCTGTATCGCCGGCTCATAATTCAAAGCTTAGAAAGCGTTTGGTCTTTTGAATTGTCCGTAAATAATCGATTTTATTATTGATCCACTCTCCAGACTTGAGAACGACAGTAAAACGTCGTCTAGATCCTTGACTTCCTAAAGTTAGACCTACTTTCATAGTGAATAGCTAACATTAATTTTATTAATACGAAATTATTATATAATACAATATTGTAATCTGTAAGTAAAATAAAAATATTTTGATTGAATCAAGAAATTACATTTATGATTTAAAAATAAATCACTAGCTTCTTTTACGTTTCTTATCTTGAACGACATGGGAAAGTACAAAATTAACCTCAAAATTACCAAATGTAATCATTTCTCCGACTTGCTGATGTCCACAACTACTCTGTAGGTATAAGTAGGGGGAGTATTTTAATAACATGGGAATTAGTCACGTATGTCTTATTTTAAACATGGTTATATTTTTTAATATTATATATAATATTATATAGCAATTGTATAATAATATCGTAGTCGCCACGTGAAATTACCGTGGCAGCTTAATCTAAACATAATAAATCTACATCATCGTTCATTAATAAATACTATGTAAGATCTCTATTAAATTTAGAATTTAAATGAAATATTAGGTACATTATTTAGACATGTTTAAAATATAATGTAAAGAACAATAAATAAACATGGGAAAATGTCTGCATTTTTTGGCAAAGAAAATCTGGTAGGAAATATCCGGAGTACTCCGTTATCCACTTATGTATACAAAAGTTTTTTTAGCTTCACGTAGTGTCCCGCAGGAGAGGCAGAGCTACCCCAGTGACAAGATATTATGTTCTCCGTCTTCGACTCGAAATTGAGACGTCCCATGTTAGTGTCGAGGCAGAGTGAGGAAATCAACGTACAGGATTACGTTCAACAGTTTAACAATGCAATGTAGGTGGCAAAATGAAAGTGTGTAAATACATACATGACAGCGACGTGGTTGTGGATTCGAATAAGAAATCCACAATCATCGTATGCTGTCATTCTAAATACATTACTATAGTGTCAATCGTTAGCAAATTTTGTAAAATACGTAGAACAGATCCAAAAATATTTTTGACGTAGGTACCTCTGATGTATAAGTATCAAGACCAACTGCATTGGCTGTCAAAACTAATCGGACGTTTTTTCGGGATTACGTATTACATGATTCATAAAAAATAATATTAAATGCCGTATTCGTGAGATTGTGTTACATAGTGTGACGCAAGACTTTCGAGCGGTCAATGTCACACATATGGATCTAACGTTTGTTATACACAACAAATAAGTTTAGTTTTTGGTTATGAGAAATTTTAGAAACTAAGCTAGGATTTTATTCCACTCATTTTAGTAAAACTGCCTATTTATTAGTAATAAAATTACGGGGTACGTCTTAACACTATTTTGGTTTCCTCTTTGGGTAGGCACCCTAGTGTGTACGGGATACTTCGTAAAGGTGATTTGATTTTTAAATTACTGAGTAATTAAAAATAATACATAAAAGTAATAAAAATACTAAGGAAGTCATTACTTGTAAATATAATATAAATTAAAATAAGCTTAATGAAAATATGTAATCGGAAAAATAAAATTAAAAAAACATAAAACCGAATCAAAGTGACCATTATAAGATTACGGCAACTTTTTCGTAACCGTACTGGCTGTGCGGAAGAGATTACTACTTTAAGTACAACTTAAATCGTATTATTGTTTCGTAAAAATCGTTAAAACTGTTTTAAGCGGCTTCACGCTTTTCTCGCATGGCATAAGCAGAGGAAATCCAGTGATAAGACACTCCTTGTAAATAACATCTAGCCAATACGTAAAGTTTCAGTAGTGAACTAACATTTATAAAAGAGAAAATCTTTTTTACAGACGCATAAAAGCAACAACTAGTCGTGGCGCAGTCAACTTTTGTTTATAGTACCACTTTGTGCCCCACAGAGTATGACTGTAAACACTATGTGGTTGTGAGTTCGATCCTTACGGGAGGAAATGAAATATTTATTTAAATTTATAGTTTCATTTCTTCGACCTGGTGTCGAGGCAAAGCACGGCGTTAAGTTCCGCCACTCAGCACGCAGTGCCTCCAAAATTTTTTTTTTAGTTTGCAGGCCATTTGCATTTTCCGCAGCTGGGTGGAGAGATTTAATAACTTAAATAAGGAAATACTCTTTGAACTAATAATTACACCGTGAGCCGAATAAAAAAAAATGTATAAAGTTCCATTGTAGCTACACATAATACATACATATACCTCGGTACATTCCCATATCTAGTTAATAAAAATAGGAAAATTATTAAGAATTCAATTTTGTTTTTAAATAAATATTTTTTTTATAATCATAATTAAATAACAAAGCACCATTCACAGCAAGAATTATCCAATGATTACAAAACAGATAGGCATCAGGGCATCAGCCTCTAAGAGAAACCTATTTAACGACGCCACAGTATGGGAATGACAGAGCAATCTGTCATTCTTTTTTATCAATTGACTCTATTGTGTTCTATTAACAAGTAGTGATTAATGATTAAATATGAAGTCTAGATTTTACTTATGAGTAGCGTCGTGCGTTTGTTTCTTGTTGTTTCTAAGAATTTACTTTTGTATATTTAAAACAATATACATCCGTCTGCAAATATTAAAAAAACTGTTAGAGGATTTCTCGTTATTTTATTTAAATAACGTAAAAAATTTAATAATATTTTTATTAAAGGCAATAAATGATTTACAGTGGCACAAGTTTTAATAATATGACGTTAATATTAATCACCATTATTCTTAATACAAACATAACCTAGAATAGGAATCAAACTTATACCTACTTTAGAATTTTGACAATTCACAACTACACTACTATAGTGGTCTTATAATTACTTATTGTTAAGTGGTGCAGGGGCACAAAGTGTGACTGTAAAATAGACTGGTTGTGGGTTCGATCCCCACTCGAGGAGATGAAATATTTACTTACATTTATATTTTGATTCCTTCGCTCTGGTGTCGAGGCAAAGCGCGGCGTTGAGTTATGCCACTCAACACGCAATGCCTCCAAAATTCGGCAGAAAGTGGGGAACGAAGTGTTTTAACATTAAGTTCCCTTTGCCTACCCCGCTGTGTGCGGGATACAGCGTGAAGCTGATTTATTTGATTTTTATTTATTGTTAAATAAATATATAAAAATGAGCTAAGACCTACATTCGTACCTTGACATATAAAATCAATGTAAAATGCCACTTAATTTTGTTAGGAAAACACAGCCATAAGTATCCCGTAATCTCTTTGCGTATTTAGCGTGCTTGTAATAAACCGGCATGTTTATTTGAATGTCGTCGTCGATCACTAACAATATCCTCCAAGGTCTGGAAGATATTTCAGGATCCGGATATATAAGAAAAGATATTGTACAATATTTTTTCGTTTGTTTTTAGTATTATATTCACCAATGACGTATGTGAAAAGCTCTTTCATACTATTGTTGTAACAAATTTTGGTTTAAAAGGAAATTTTTATAAAGAGAGCATTTCCATTTTTACTATTAAAAGTCCTCATGTTATGCTATTTGTAACGCTAATTTTAACATTAGTTGCAACGGACACTAACAAGCTAGTTTAAACAGGGTTGCTGGTGTCACTATAAGGTTTACCTTAGTTTCAAAAAATAAATTAGTTTTGAAAGTAAGATGGCAGTCATTTCTTGAATAATATCCCAAGAAATCAACTTATTTTTATAGAGGATCTGGATATGCACTTCTCTGAAAACCTAGGATATTATCGCATCGTAGCACAGTGGCATATGTGTGTGACAAGTGTATGTGTGTGACAATTTACTTTACTATTCAATGTTAAATCTTTAGAGTCTACGGCATACAAAAAATTGCTTAGCCCTAGGTCAAAATATATGTTTGTATGCAGTAGACTCTGAAGATTTAATATTAAGTAGTAGTCTTTTTTTGTATTGGCATTTTATTTATATCAAACACACCTTGTATTTATACAAGGCTCCAGAGGAAAAGGCAAATAAATAATAAAACGTATCTATCGCAGTTTTGTGCTCCGGGGACGAATGTTCATAAAACTTATCGCAATAGCTGTCTATCGAGCATTTTTTTATGTATCATCACGTTGGCTATCGTCCAAAGTAAATAAATACCCGTTGTACGTCAGTTCACTATGAAGATTCAAAATAACTAGTTGTAAATGACATTCTTAAGAATATATTTGTAACTTTTTTTTATGAAATTAATTTTATTTTTTAAGATTTTGTGATTCACCAATCAGTCAATTCAACATGTTAACTTTTTATATAATAATTTAATATAAAAACTTAATTTTCATATTAAATTATCATATTAAAAGTTAACATGATTTTCCAAGAGCATATTATAAAAGAGCATTCTACATAAAATAATTAATTTTGTATAGCGAAATATCTCGCGCTACAAATATTTTTGTTTCGCGAAGTTTCATCGCATCATATTCAAAACGTTTGGCGTATGTTGTTAAATTGGCGCCAGTATTCTATTCATGTTCAGAACTTTTTAATTAAAACATAAAGTTTTACTTCGGAATAGCAGGAGAAAATGTGATGTAACGCATCAGGTATCCACCAACGTACGTAACCAAAAAACACAGAAAGAACCTAGTAACAATTTAATCCTCTCTTAATTTCCAGATAAAAAAACTGATCAAATGTAAGTCAACCTGTGACCGTGGGGCGAACAAACAAAAACGATGACTTTATAAGGGTTCCGTAATTAGCGATTCATGTATAGTAATTTGTATTCTTTTTTTTAACTTAGCACTGTATATAACCATATATATAGCCGGGTAAACAAAGGGAACCTAGAGTTAAGGCGCCAATGTTCGAGATATCAACGCCAATATGCTTTTTCTTGTTACCAGGACGAGGAAATGAAGTGGAAAATGTATTGAAATTAAACCTACAAAAATAATATAACGTTAACTAAGATTTCTTCTTGATGCGAAGTGTAATAAGATAACTTTCAAATAAATTTATATAGTTTCTACTAAAGCTATTCTGAGTTACGATAATTTGATTTGTAGGCTTGTCAGTTGTTTAGCGCTGTCTTCATGTTTTACGGAAAGGGTCACAGGTTCGCATCGAACATGCGCATTAGATTGGATGAATTGTGTTTGATAATTCTCTTAAATAGGAAATCTGACATAAGAAATTTTAGTGAAGACCGTTCAATGAGCAAATTATCTTGACATTTACTAGCCTTATCGACTAGAAATCAGTATTTTAGTTGTAAACAAGGAAGCATAAGATTACAGCATAATATTTTATTAAAAAGTGAACAACAAAATGTTTTGGGTCATTTTTCCATACCATCTGGCGTCTTGGAAGTCGTTGTAAATTCATTGAATATTTATGCTGATAGTATCCAGCGGTTAGTGTTGAGTAGGCTGAGTATTTTAATGTCTCCATTACAAACACATCTTTAGGCTGAATTAGATAAACGCCGCGACGCAGGCCAGCAGCTTATATGGTATGTGTTTACATGCTTTTGAATAATTTATGTGTCGCTATCAAATAGAACAGATCGTGCAATAGGTAAAGGTTCTAGAAACTACTAAACTACGATTATAATATGTCAACGTATGAAAAGCTCAAAGGAAGAGCAAATTTTTCTAAAGTTTATTTACACTAACATAAAAAATCTAAAAATGCGCGTTATAGTATATAATCACATATTAATTTAAAACCTAGAACTCTTATCGGCTCATTCTAAATACAGCAACATATATCATATATTGAAATTATAATCAGATAAAACTCTCCGATGCTACCGTATCAGTAATCAAATGTTCGCAACTTACGTGGACACGGGCGAGTCGAGGAACGAGGAACGATATATATGGAGGATACATATGTATATATAGTTTAAACTTGTCCAATAAGAATCCTTTGCGCTGTAAAAGCGAATATAAATGAGCCAACCATTATTGACGGCGACATGTTACACAGTTACGGCATTCGATCTGTAGTACTTGACATACAATTACCAGTTAAAATACGTTAGCTATTAACTAAACGATTTATAAGTCGATGAGCTTACGATTAACTATAAAATATGATGTTTTGGCCAGGAGGAAGGACTTTTCGTCATAATTTTCATGTTTCATACAGAAGATAAGTTATCAGTAACATTGAAATCGCTATTTCTCGACGTAATATCTTAGGTTTTCGTCGAGCTAGATCTATTATTACTATTTCAACAAAGTACTTTCAGTTATTTATTAGGTAATAGTGTAAAATATTTAAATTTGACTATGGTTTCATCCCTGTCGACTAGACGCATACGAATCGAAAAAAAAAACGCGGATTCGCCACTGAGCCTTCCGTACCAATTCCAGGATTAAAAGTGAACAGGAGGACTTATAAACAAACTTAAGTTTGCAGTATGGGCATATGTAGTTCATTTAATTTTGTATAAAGTACAGTTAATATAAGTTTGAAATTATTATAAATTTTCATATTTTTTATTGTTTTATCTATTTATACCGTTAGTTGTCGCTTCATGCCAAATTTCAATACTGAAGGTCAACGATTAAATTCCCTAATAGGATTTGAATACGCTGTAAATTTCGTACAAAATGCTGAAAAAACGATGCATAAATATTTTTGTAATTTAAGGGACCATATATTTGGCCCAAATATTGATTATATATTAATTGTTGCTTAATACGTCCACGCAATCTTGAAATATATCTTGATAAATGAACAGGCGGTTAATAAAACAATCCCACAAGGCTTCCGTTTTTACCTCTTAACGTGCGGAATCCTAAAAAAGAAAAAAATTACTATATCAGGACACATCAGTTAATTGAAACGTGTTCTTCGCCTTACATCATTTCGTACGCAAGTTCGAAGTTCAGCGACCTCTTATATAACTAGTCTATGATAGTTTACTTAGTATAACGCCCCGCTAATACCATTGCAAACACCTACGCTTGGATTACAGTACATGGGCCGTAAAGCTTTCCATTCAATGGATATATGAAGCTTCTTTTGATGAAAATTCCGATGTAAATATTGGAACATAAAGTATTTTTATGATTCAGTTTGAATAAATTTTTTAAGCTTGAAAAAATTCTATGTCAAGGTCGTTATTTAGATTTCTGCCTGATTTTGTTTTTAATATATCGTGTACATCTACAGATTTGATAAATTTATAGTTACTGGTGTCACCACTTTTTTCATATTAGTTTCGCCATTTAATACAAAATGTTTCGAAAATTGGGGTGTCTTTTACACTAATTTAAAATATAAGATTTTTTGTCACACATAAATTTACCAACAGCGCAGCAGCTAAGTAAGAGAATATCAGCTATATATGATAATCGTTTTCTTGTAGATGAAGGGTCCAAGATGTGTGTCCTGGAGCCGACCTCCTGGAGTTTCGCGTGGGCTTAGGATCCTCACTTCTCGTACTTATTTATAACAAACTTGTCTTTGCCTAGCAACATATATCATGGAATAAGCGAAGATTAATATCGCAGGTTAAGCGCGACGAGTTCCCCTACATTAACTGAAATTTGAACGCTAGTGTAACGTTTCATATTTATGGTTTAGTGAGAGTAAATTAATTTGTGGGTGGTAATTTGTCGAAAGATTTATTAAAGTTAGCTTATACGTTTTACATACATGGTCTAAGCATATTAAATTAAAAAAATCTTTAGCTTATACTAAAAGCTATAAATAAAATGGCATGACATACAGATATATATACCTTTATATTCTTCTGGTAATAAAATTAATTGACACCACTTGATACTGGAAAAACCAACCAACAACACAATACGTGAGAAGGGTTTTCACTCTTCACAGAGATAAAGCATATATGGTCAACAAAAGTCACTCAATAAATACTAAACGAGTTATTCCTTTGAAGGGTGGAATTTTTGTGTAATGAATTGGAATACTAAGAATAACTTAAAGTAGACCTTTAACTATACTCAATTATTATATGAAGTTCTTAGCAAGAAGACGGATGACTGAAGATTGTTTGCGGATAGTGTCAATTAGCAAATCCGCTGAGCGATGGTCTTACCATATCATGTAGAGCTCGCTGTGAAAGTGTTACATAAAACCTATTATGTCAACACTACTAATTTTATAAGGTATTAGAGGTAAATAGCTTCCTCTATTCGTATTTGTATTGGCTATTATGTAATATAAATAAGTCTGTAATGTAACTAATACATTTTGTTCCCTTCACCCTGTATCTCATTTATGGCGGGTAGACAGAAGGAATCTATCCTGGCAGAGGTGAAAAGTCATAACCTTTCTACTAACACCGAGACTGCTCAGGATGCTTGGGATCGAGCTCAGTCGGCAATCCTTGCGGCGGGCAGGCGAGTTCTTGGCCTTTCTAGGGGAGGACGTGTCATCGACAAGGAGACATGGTGGTGGAATGACAAGGTGCAGGAGGTGACTCGTGAAAAGAAGGATGCCTTTAAGAAGTGGCAGCAATCCAACTCTCCTGAAGACAGACTGGAGTACATAGTAGCTAAACGTGCCAGTAAAAGAGCTGTAACCAGAGCCCGCAGTGAGAGTTTGTCACCATTGTATGATAAACTTGAAACTGTGGAGGGGCAGAAGTTCATTTACAAGCTGGCACGTTCCCGGGATAAAGCGACGCAAGATATCGCAAAATGTCTTTGCGTCAGAGACTCCCAGGGCACGCTGCTCTGTGGTCATGCCTCTGTGAAGGAGAGATGGAAGAGCTACTTCCAGGAGTTGCTGAATACTCAGCACCCATGCAGTCTTCATCACGACCCACCGCCTAACCTCGGACTTATTGCCCCGATAACCCTTGACGAAACTCGCAATTGCCTTCGACGCATGAAGAACGGAAAAGCGGTGGGACCTGACGACATTCCGATCGAAGCGTGGAAATCGTTGGGCTCTCTTGGTGTGCTCATGCTTACTGTCCTTTTTAACCATATCTTGAACACTGGGAAGATGCCACACCAGTGGCGGGTCAGCTTCATTACCCCTATTTACAAGGGAAGGGGCAGTGTTCAAGATTGTGGTAGTTATAGGGGCATTAAGCTTATGAGTCATACCATGAAGCTCTTCGAGCGCATGATCGACCTCAGGCTCCGCTGCGAGTGTACTGTCTCTGAGTCTCAATATGGATTTCAGCCAGGATCGGGCACTATGGACGCCGTTTTCGCCCTCAGAACATTGATGGAGGCATACAGGGAAAAAAGGAGAGCTCTGCATGTGGCCTTTTTAGATCTGCAGAAGGCCTTTGACTGTGTGCCTCGTGAGTGTATCTGGTGGGCGTTGCGATCCAAAGGGATCCCTGAGGCCTATATTGAGATTATCAGAGACATGTACCACAATTCCGCTTCTATGGTTAGGACTGCTGTTGGCGACACTAAACCCTTCCCGATTACAGTAGGGGTTCACCAGGGCTCGGCTCTTAGTCCGTTCTTATTCAATGTTGTGCTCGATACTGTCTCGGCTCACATCCAAGACCAGTCTCCATGGCTGATGATGTATGCCGATGATATAGCACTCATTGATGAGAACCGACTGATGCTGGAGCGTAAAGTGAACCTGTGGAAGGGTACGCTTGAGAACGGCGGACTTAAACTAAATGTGTCGAAGACCGAGTACATGGCCTGCGGGAGCCCGGACTCGAGCACTATCCTTATAGGTCCTGAACCAGCCGTTAAGTCGGAAAAGTTCAGGTACCTTGGATCCGTTATGCACGAGTCTGGAGGCATCGATCACGATGTCTATAGCCGGATAAGCGCTGCTTGGGCCAAATGGCGGGAGGTCACTGGTGTGGTCTGCGATCGCAGGATACCGCCCAAACTTAAGGGTCTGATATACAAGAGCATCATCCGACCGGTTCTTTTATACGGCAGCGAATGTTGGCCAGCACTATCTCGGCACACTCAGGAGCTTCACGTCACGGAAATGAAGATGCTGAGGTGGATGTGCGGCGTAACGCGGTCTGACCGCATACGCAACACATTCATTCGAGGTAGTCTTGGAGTCCGTGACGTAGCGGATAAGCTCCAAGAGCGTCGCCTGAGATGGTTTGGTCACGTTACGCGCCGGCCTAAGAACTATGTCGGATGCAAGTGCCTTGCTATGTCAGTCCCTGGAGTGAGACCTCTCGGACGCCCAAAGAAGCGCTGGTTGGATGTCGTGATGCAGGACATGAGAGCCAATGGTCTAACCACCGAGGACGCTAAAGACCGTGCAAAGTGGAGTAGGTTAAGTAGGAAGGCAGACCCTGGCAAAAGCCGGGATTAATGCCAGGAAGAAGAAGAAGACAGAAGGAATCTAGTGTCTCTCCGTTCCCAGAATCATTTCATGTTGACAGGCAGAACTCAACTTTGAACTGATTACTAGAGCGAGAAAAAGAAAATAATTCGTTCTCCCTAGTGCAGATCAAACTTACATCCATCGCGATTACATAAAGACGAATCCCAATGCGCCACGACAACATCTATAAACAATTGAATTATCAATGAAAAATATTTAATTATATATTAAATAAACCAACAATAGATTTGCATAATATTCAAAAAAACAAACCAGATGGAAAACTAGCACAATTTATTTAAAATTAAAATTTTTCACAATAAACAAGTGAACACAAACCGAAAAACTAAAATTGACTTAACAGATCTTGAGTCACAGAATATCGATACAAATCACGTCTTCATTCATCCTGACTATCGTATACGCGTCACTTACAAATAAGGTAGAAACACCATCTGGTGTCACGTGCTAATGTCTACTTGTTCCATGAGACTATGAATTATTATGCCATCTGGCCGAAATATACGATGGAATTTATAGTATAAGTACACGTTGTAGAGTTTAAAATTCTATAAATAGTATAAATGGAAGTGTCGAGCAAATTACGCAATTACCTATTAGAGGCTGTCCGGTGGCCAGCAAGTGGCGAGCTTACGTCTCTGATTGATGGATAATGTGGCAGAGCCAAGACCAGGCTTGAGTTTTCCAATAAAACCATGCATGTGCTATCTCATTATGTCAGGAACGGAAGATTTTTCTGAAGAAACGACACTAAACTATTTATACAATATACACATGTGTATATAAAATGTGGGTCTTTTAAATGTAACATCTAAATTGGAAATCGTTTCCTTTAAAGCACTGATGCATAAAACAATATACCAATTAACATGGAATAAAACTATCAGGAAATTGAAATTTAGCTTGAATAAGGTTTAATCATGCAAACTTCAAAATAAAAAATAAGTAAATGGTATCTAACTACGGAAATACCAAATAAGATAATGGTTTATTAAAGTCATTTTTATATTAAATTTATACATATAACAAAATTGTACCTGAAATTGTGATTGTCTGTAGGTATATGGAAAATGTTGAGAAAATCTATTATTAGGGCATGTGACAAAATATCCAACCAAAAAACTATATTTTTAAAATTTTTGTCAGTTCATTGATTTGTACGTTTGAGCACGCTAATCTCAGAAACGGCTTAACCGGATCTTTTATTATATTTTTGCAAATTTTCCTGACCATTTAGTGGTTATTTATATATTTTTTTAATATCAATATAATAAATACTTTATATCAATATAAAGTATTTTGTGCGACAAAATTGCTACCAAACAAAGACAGTTTTATTAAATCGTCTGAAACTTCAGCAGACAAAAAATTGTAACAAAAAAAAAAATCTTCGCTGATTAAACGATGCGTACTGTATTGTAAGCCAGGTTCATACATGTGATCTGTCGTTTCCACTTGACTTCACGTAACCTTTTTGTGTGGTCAGTGTGTCTCGTTTTCCACAGGAAAGTGGGACGTTAGTGTTGCCGTACACGGCTCGACAACTGCCGATTTATAGCGTTAAGTAAGTTTCTATAAGTGACAAATGTTATAGTGCTGCACATATTACTAAAATATGCTATAGTATGTAAGTTATTTTGCTTGGTCGATACATTAAATAGAATCGAAAAAATGGAATCCCTATTCTGTTTAATTCGGTAGCTTAAAGTGATAGATACATCTCTGATAGAAGAAAATTGTAAATACGTTGTCGTATTCACCAGCGAATTAAAAAGAATCAAAGGTAGGCGATTTATCCCCATTTATAATTTCTATATATTTATAATAAATTAAAATGAATAATAATAAATAAATATAGTATGAATTAAATAATGATATAAAACACTCGTTGTGTTTAATGTATAACCACTCGACAAGGATAACATCAATATTGATGAAGTTATAATACAACAAACCGATCGCTACTGCGAACACGCCGCTCTAAAACTATAGATATCGTAAATTTTAATAGATCATAAATCTATAATTTCAATTTGTTTACACGTTTTCGCTCGAACTGCAAGATATTATAAGTGTTCTAGCAAAATCAGCGTGAACGTGTCGAATCACTGAATAATTACCCGCTTTTCACGCACGCTATACAATTAATAGAATAAGCAAGAATTTAGAGCAGAACTACATGATTTATCTGATAACGGAGTTTTTCGTGAGACAAATATTAAGAGGTTGTCACTTTGTGTTAAATATTAAAACGTAATTGCAATCATCAAGCGTGTTAAGGCAAAATTAAATGTAATGTACGAGTATGTAGAACCAGTCCAATTATAAGAATATGAATAACTTATACGGCAATACCTTAATTGGCTTAAGTTTTGCTACATTTGGAAATACTTAAATGATAAAGTTTCAGATAAATCTGACTAGTAATATAAATTAGATCGATTTATGATAATTCGATCAATGCTGTCAGATAAGTATGATTGTTGGACGAAATCGGACAGAATAAATGAAACCGATGAATATCTTTTACGATGGCAATTTACAATTATTAAGTAATAGTAATATACGTTTGTTTACATACAGCATAATATCACTACTTCTGTATAATATATTTAAAAATATATTTAAAATAAATTTATATTTAAAAAATCTTTGATTTTTACCTTAACGTGAAGAAGACAATCCAAATACATCATGTACATCACAAATCACAGTAAGTAACTCACGTATTAACACTATTAGCTGTTAATTTCTCTGAAACCAAGTATTTTCTTTTGTAATTCTACAGACCAGTGTTAACACGTCTAACAAACACGCATACTATCGAGACAAATCAAATTACTACTTCGGTATACAATAAAAAAACATAAAAAAAAAACTGAATGAGGAGTACATCGTAAAACTATTGTAGCGAGTTCATTGACACATCTCCATGATTCACCGTCCACATTTATCTATTCGATGGAGAATGCTAATGGAATCGACGAAAAAAACTAATCAATTTTAATGGTGTTTTCTATATGTCCTTGGTTTTTTGCAGATCTTTTTATATGTTTAAGGCGCGTTCTAAGCTGTAACACATGATTGGCTCTTACGTCATTGCATAATGGTTGGTTTTGATGTGGTGATACGATAAATATGTGGATTGGTTTAAAAAAAAATATTGTATCATTTCGTTTATGTATTGTAATTTTCAACTTTTTTTTTTGAAAATAGGACATATTAAAAAAGAACCTCTTATTTTTTTTAACATAACTGTCACATTTCGTAGCGTTGGCAGGAAATGCTCCAGTACCCACTCATTTAAATTGGTGCTTTACTGAAGCGAAACTGAGGTCAACTTTAAACTCTGTCTTTAACTCTGTTATTAGACTAGGAAAAGTATTTTAATTGTAAACATTCCCTCAATAGTTCTCATTAGTCTCAATAGGTTTTGTTCAAAGATTTATTTAAATAGCTCCTATACTTTTGTAAGTAGGTAATTCGAATCAATACAAACCTATTCAAAGGAAAATATAACATAAAAAGAAAGTCGATCTTTTATTCATCACTAACAAATAAAAACATTTGAGCATTTACAATAAAGCGTATTGCGTTTAGGATTGCTAAAGTTGGCAAGAATTTAAAGGTGTAACACATTGTTTAACAGTTATGTATGGTGTGAAGTAGCAGATAAATGTGCAAAAAGGTAAACACAACAAACGTTCATTTTATAAACACGTTACGTAAGTACTTATGTTAAAGCTATATTTCATCTCAACACTACAAAAATAAATTTAACTGCGCAGTAATTTAAATGAATAAATACCTCCAAAATTACTGAATCGATTCTGACGAAGTTGTACTTTTCCTTAAGTAATTTAAATTAAAAAAAAACCCTATTTTAAATAAAAAAGAATCATATCGATATATCTTTTAGATTTTGAGTAATTCAAGTGGACAAACATACAAGTAATATATACATACACTAAGCTATATTTCACAAACCATCATACTCAAATATCCAATCCAACAAAATCACATCTGTACATATTTTTCAATAAACTTCCTTTTTTTAAATTGATTAAAAGTTTTCTGAAACATTTTAAAAGTATCAAACCAAAGTAAATTACATCAAATAAATATAAAACGTATTATGTAAAAAAAATGATATTATTTCATTAAGTCACAATATATATATAACAAAGTAAAAATTAGGAAACGTTTTTAAAATGCACTTGCATAATTGTGATTACAGTGATTTAGTGTTTGAGAGGACAATTGAATTGAAACATGAGGCAATGTCGGCCTCACGCCGCGCGCCGCAATATCGTTGTGTGAAATAGGAAACTGATGATTTTGGAATCATCCTAATAATTACGTTTCTCACGCTTTCAACACATTTTGTAATTGACTTTTGATTCATATTGTGACTAAATACGATGTTTTGATAATGCTTTAGTTATATAAAGTTTATTTCTTTATCAGATCGGTTGTGGTTGATATTGTATGACAAATAAGTTAAGTTATAAAAAAGACAAATAAGTTGTTTAATTATATTTAGACGTAGTTTTAAATAGTCTTATAGGTTACTTGTCCTCTTGCAGTCGATTTTCTATACAAAATATATTTATAATTCACTAAGAAGCATATTTCTATGAGAAAACCGCCAACTTTTACCATATATCATGTATTATTATAGCGGGGAAAGTATGAAATATTGCTTATTCGATTAAGTTTCTGAAGCGCCATACTTATGGACTTAGACTATACAACATAACACTCTAAATATTTCCTTTTAAAGGTTATTTTAAAATGTTTTTCTCTATAAGTCCTAATATTAGGTACGAAAAAAAATAAATATAGTTGCATTATACCAATAATTTAGTACAAAATCTATGTAACACTGAAGTATACTTTGTGGGATAAAATCGATCTGGACATTTAGACTTCTGGAAATATATCTATACATAAAAATAACAGACGAGTTCGTTGCACTCCCGTGGCGTGGGTGTAGAAGTGTAAACAAAAATTTTATATGTATAAATTATAAAGCATTTCAGGCAGGAAACCCTTGAGTGGATAAATATAGGGTGCTGCGCAGACGCAGAGGCGCGTGCGAATGTTTATGTCACCGTTATATCATTTGTCCACGGTTTATGATAATGTTAAAAAACATCTACTCATGCGTCTTTCTTACGAAAACAAGGTAGGTCATAAATGCAGTATTAAAATGCTATATAAAATGATATTAAGAAAAGATAGTATTTTTTTATTTAATTTCGTCTAGTTTTTGATAAAATAATACTCAGGACCTTGGTTGGTTTTACTTAATCAAAATAATAAAATTTATTTTATTAATATTGCAGTAAATAATTTAAATTGAGTATCTATCTATATAGATAGATTACTTTAATCAAATTTTATGTTAAAAAAAGAATTGAAAATTTTGAAACAAAAATTTATGTATTAAAATATAATCCTATATAACATCATAATCAATTATACAATATAAATAATAATTCAAGTAAGCCGCAATCAAATGAAAAAAAAAAAGATATTGAGCAACCTTACATTTACTTACAATATAACGAACAATAGATCCTAATAAATTGTACGGGAATTCATGAGAAGGTGTATAATTAAAAAATATTTCTAAAGCTCATACAAAATAAGACCGTAGATAATAATAGTGGTTAATGTTACTTGGTCAAGGTTGTTCTCACCAATCGCCATTCAGTTTGGTATTCGTACCTGAAAACAAAAGCAGACATAAGTATTATGAAGTTTATATTTAATATAACATAACAGAATAGTTGGAAATAACTATGTTCAGCTTCACGCTGTATCCCGCACACAGCAGGGTAGGCAGAGGGAACCTAGTGTAAGACACTCCGTTCCCTAATATATATCATAATATATCTAGAATATCATTAAAATTATAACTAGTATGTAATAATTTTAATGATATCCTAGATATATTATGATAGAAAATAAATTATACCTAATACTTTGACATAAAACATTTTAGGTTTTTTTATTTTCACGCTGTATTTTGCTTACAGCAAAGTTGTCACACGCGTAACTTAACGCCGCACTTTAAAGAGCAAATGGAAATTATTCATCCACCGAGCGTGAACCTAAAATTATCGTGTTTACAGTCGGACGCTGTGCCGCTACGCCACATCGGTCTTACACGATAAAGATAAACGTTAGTGTTTGTTTGAATTTAAAAAAAAATTGCACCGAAGTTACAAACCCTATAGTGTTCAATTTTTTTTTATTTTGAGACATATATTCAGTATTTGGACACTCTATTCCTAATTTAGAATAATATTTTTACACTAATACACGCTACAAAATGAATTTTCTATAATATTTTCAAATTAGAAACTAACATAATTTAGTTTTAAAAATTGATGTCACGTCTCGGTTGTAATAGATAACGAACTATATGAAACGGCGACGCTTTCTCGCGACCCTGTTTCACTTGCGCGATCAAAGGATACGAAGAAAGTATTGAATAGATAGATCTCGATAATTGAATTACGTCCACGTTGATTAAAGTCAGCAGGTGCGATAGTGGTATCATGTATAAATCACCAATCTATGGGATATCTAAAACATTATATATACAAGATTAGTGATCTCACTTTCTCTCCATTAAACTATATTATGAAATAAGGTAAAAAGGTGAAATTAAAAAATATAGATCAAAATGAACAAAATTGAATACAAAAATAAAAAAAATCATAACTCACAGCCATCGCGTCTCAAGTCGGACGCTGCCATATGACCCTATTAGGTTCATTATTGATATTAAAAATTGTCAATGAAATACTATAAACAGTCCATTGTTATGCCTGTAATTTAAGCGTATATAAGAAACAATACGTCTTCCCAAAGCATGGAGGTATTCATATTGAATAATTTTTGTTCAGGTAGTGATTTTAAGAAGCATTCGTCGTGGGAACCACAAGACGCCGCTGCAGCCGGCGCCAGCGCACCGGAAACTGAAACGTGCCGCACATATTGCCTTATATTTTATACTTTTGATCAATCATCAAAGGAAAAATGTAGCTAAAAAGTACAATTATAAATCTAGCACTGTATTTATAAGTATTTACATAACTTATTAATGAGTTATATCATAAATAAGCACACATTCCACTATAATAATAAAATTCTTATATTTCAATAATACCAATTATAAAATATCGCTTGTATTGTAAAATCTTTACGTAATTATTATTTACTGTATTTTTCTGGTATGCATTTTTTATATTTTACACCCATTTATAGTACGTTAACGTTAGTTTAATGAACTTATATTATAAATATAAATTGCTTCGAGTGTTTCATTATGCAATAAACATTTTTGTGATTTAATTAAAGACTTGATCTTTATATTAACGTTTGCAAATATTTCGATAATTAAATCTGTCAAAGTAGAGGATAAGATATCAATATAAAGCACTGGTAGTTAATTACTGAACGAGTCGTTTTGATAAGAAAATAACTTACATTAAATAAATGTAAACATGTATTTAAATATTTTGCAAAGTATCCCACTAGATCGGATTTCCTTGAGGACTTATTTGAAAGGTACAAATGGTAAATTGTAAGCGGATTTCTTAAGAAAATGCGATCTGTACGATATAACGGATGCTTAGTCACTATTCCTTTATAAGGTTTCGCTTCTCTGAAAAATACCAGAACAACCTTGTTCGACGCTTACGAGTGTAATTTCTAAAGCGTTTTTTTTTTTAGTCCGTGCTAAAAGCGAGGTACAGTATGAATAGGGTAGACGTCACATCATGCAAATTGCAGCAATTATTCGGCCTGGGTACACGTTGCACTGCCTGCACTATTTTCATACAGCTAGACTTTATACAAAACATTCTTAAAATTTATATTTAAAAATGTTACGTACGAAACCGCTATGCAACATCAGCGACGTATTTAACGTTTTAATTAATGGCACTCATAGGTTTGTAGTTAAACTTTTTTTAGAAATAAATATATATATTCACATATTTCTCTGATTTATAGAAAAATGAAACAGAAAGATAAGAAAAAAAAGTACAGACATTTAATAAAAGTAAAAGGTTGAATAACAAATAAGTATAACAATACATACTCAAACATTACCCCGATTCTTATAGAACAAAGTATATTGTCAATTAACGTCGCCGTATCTAACGCTGGTCTGTCTCACATCTCTCATAGTCCATTCTCAATCAATGGCGTTGCAATAAACTACTCGTGACCGGCGCTACCGTCTCGTTTGAGATAAAACGAGCACCACATAACTTTTATCACACAGCAGTAAGATTTACTTTCCTTTATAACAACTTATGTTCATTTTGGTCTGTCTTTGCATCTCTATATGCTGTTTTCAACGTCCTTATGTTTGTTCGATTACAGTTCATATTCTTGTATGCAGTTGCTCCGTACGGTGTTGCCTCGGGCGTGCACACGCATATCTTACGATCTCGAGGTGTATGGAGTGAATTAATTAGTAGATAGGTAGTATGTGTGTAAATAGAACGGAAGCTTGTATACATAAGTTACCATGACATTAATATAGAACGCCCAAGCTATTGTTCTAGTTTTTTTTTCACGTTTAAAGTATCATTAAAATCGTTAAAGAAAAAAATATGAGGGAAAAAAATTCTCTAATTAATGGTGAAAACTCAGTGCAAACTATATTTCACGCGAAGTTCTCGCCGGCTTTGAATAAAAAAGCCTACGGTTCCCTACTTCAGAGTGCGTCCGTCTGCTGCTGAATTAAAATGCAGCTATGAAAAATACATCTTCCACTTTAAAAATAGACGGTGCAACGCCAAAGGGTGCTTGAGACGCTTTGTGCAAGGTTTATCTGCAGCCTCTCTGATGCGACAGGGTGTTGGGGATCGACAAGTGGGTTGGGGTGAACGACCGCTGGATTGGTGGATTGCAATAGATATAGAACTATGATGTAATGCATCGTAAATATTATTATTTACAATAAAATATATGACTGAGACAAAAGATTCACGAACCGGGCCTATAAATTATAAATGAAACACCAAGACAAGCGGGTAAAGGTAACAACTTGTTACTAACAAGTATTACAAACCGCTGCTTAGCACGCATAAGTAAAGAATAGAAAATATATTATCCACTTAAATATTGCAAAAAAAAAACTTAAAAACACACGTTTTATTTTAGCAATTAAAATTAATAAAAAAAATATTTTAAAAAGTACTATAAAATGTATTACTTATAGATATCTGCTATTTGCACTATTTGAATATAATCTATAATCTATAGAGTACGCTGCTCGACTATAAAGCGAGAGGTTACGAGTTTTATTCCGGCGGGTCAAGTGCTTGCATGAACAGCATTAAATCGTGACTGGATTTTATAGAAATGTGTTAATGCACTCTCTGTTTCATATGAAACTGGGCAAATAGCTCCATCACGAACGCTGAATACTGATCGAGACCTTAAGGCGTTCAAGTAAAATAATATGGAGCTTCGCAGAACCTTAAAACACTGCAAGACTTATAAAAAACAACAAAAAGAAAGTACACAACTGCGCTCCATTGTAGCGAAAAATAAAAGAACTGAGGAGCGACATCACCATCCTTTCTCCTGTTCCATTTGTACTATAATATGTGGACACACAATAAGAGTTGCTAACAAATAGCGCTGTAACATTTTACAACCGCAGTGCGGCCTAAGGAGTTCGTTGGGAACAGGATTTTTTGAATAGAATTGTCGCGAATTTTTCAAGTAGCTGTGTATGTAAAGGAACATACTTCGTTGATTCGCGTCTTTTAATTTACCTTTTGTAGAATAGTACGTACAGAATTTCCTTAATATATATTCCTACGTAATATATTTCTGGTGGGCGTAGGTGCACCACTACTGTAGAAGGGTAAGCAATTTCAATCGACGCTATACTTTAGATTGAAGCGGGTGGCACATTAAATTGAGCTCAGTTGGGTGCCCATTAGTGAGAAAATATAATACCTTTTCCATTGAAATGCAAAAAAAATCCTAAATGAACTACAATAAATTGTAAAGGGAAAAAAGCGTGGGGGTGCAAATAGAAAATGAACACTAAACCTAACCCCGCCAAACTGTACCCCATTAGTAATGAACACTTGGCCCTCTACCTACTAACCCTAACCCTACATTGCAATACCTACATATGAACTCACGGTTCGTATAATTTTCAAGGGTACACTTCAACGACGAGCTTTTTGTTGTCGAGAGTCCTAACGCTCGTAACAATGATCTCGAGACCTCGTCTCCGATAGGGCATATGAGTGTCTGTATAAGTGTACATTCTGATGAGGACGTAAAGCCCATTCATTTTGAAATGTTCTAATTAATTTTAGGCCTTTTCGAATTACTTTATAGTTTTGGAATTTTGATTATAATTACAAGTATGAACAGATCTCTCATGATAGATATTATACCAAACGCTCTGTCTATCTCCACTGAGTCGGCGGTTGCAGATGGACAAACTGCAGCGCTCGTCTACTTTAAAATAAACTAAGACGCTCGTAAACAACCGCCGGCCATAACCGAGACAGATGCCGTAACTGGAGAAACTGAATGGAAATGGAATCTCCTGAAAAGTAATTGCATTTATATATGAATATATGTAGTTTTTTTGTTTTTTATAAAAATTCTGGACATTGCAAGTTTGGTTCAAGAAACGATAATCAATGATAGAAGTACATTATTTTAATAATATTATAACGTTTGATTGGAGAATTTAATACTTTGTGTAATAAATACATCAACTGCACGCAATCTATTTTTAGATGCACAGTAATTCTCTTCTGAGTCATTGTTGTAGAAAAGGCCTAAATGATATGTCAATTGGCACAAAGAAATAAAATAATCTTAAAGGTGTAGATAATAGGGTTGTAATTACACAGGGAAAGTTTAAAACGCTTTATTTTATATGGCAATAAATAATAATGGATCGTCTTTGGCCTTCGAGAAATTAGTCAGCGTCTCGACGCAGTAAATTGTTTTTTATGCTGCGACATAAGAGTTATGATTTTAACCAGTTTTACAAATATAGATAGATCTACATATATTTTCACAAAAAGTTTAAAGCAAAAATACCGCTAATTCATGAAGTCGAATTGCGTATAATTACATACTTATCTGTTATTTGATCTAGATACATAAATTATATCTAAATGTAAATATAAAATATAATTTTACACATATTAAAAACTTTCGCACGTATTGAAGAAAGGCCAAAATATTAAAATTGATGGTTACGCCTAAATATATTTGTAATTGGCAAAAAGTGCACTGACCTCGTTTTTCGAATTTAAAATTGCTCGTCTAAAGGTTTTTTAGTATCTTTTTATGGATTCCGTTTCACTTTCGATGAAACTACGTCGAAAGCATTCCTTTATTACTTTATAAGAATATCGAATTTACCTAACGTTCTAAAATTATGTAGAGTTGTTGCTGACAAAAGATTATAATAGTCTAAATAAGAATTTATTCAATGTGTTACTTATTTTCACTGATACTTAAAGTTATCTAATATAATAAACGTACATACATATAATGCCTTAAATATTTTTATTAAAGAAATCAATAGTTAATCAACATAAAAAAATATATAATACATATATTTTCAATAAAATAAATCGAAATTGTTTAAAATCGGTCGGTATTTTTTATTTTATCATTCATACAATATTTTAAAACAAAAACAACCGAAGCAAGTGTATTATTTCACTAATGGCCTGTAGGCTGTAATTGGCAGGTAAGAAATACTCTTTAATATGCCAAATAATTATAGTGGAGATGAGAAAGAGGCTCGTTTTAATGCTTGAAACATGACACAATATTATTGACCGCTTAATCATTTACAGTAACCATCTCATACACCTGGCGTGACAGACGGAAGGAGTCCAGATATTATATTTCTTACTTATAGAATAATCTAGTATTAGAATATTACTTCTAACTTATTTTTTTGCTGAACATAGCAGGGTAGGCAAAGGAGACCTAGAGTTTAGATACTTCATTCTCATTAAGACACTTCCGTTCTCCTCTTTTCGCCGAATAATGAAGACATTGCGTGTTAAGTCACGGAACTCAACGTCGCGTTTTACTTCAACACCAGAGTGAGGAAATGAAAACATTAAATATTTCATATCCTTGAATGGAAATCGAACCCACAACCTGTGTTAACAGTTACACGCTTGTGCCCCTGCGCCACGACCTGAAGCTATATTATATAAAGCATTAATTTAGTTGTAAAACATTCACACACAGAAAAAAAATGATGCATGTAAATACTTTAAGCATATCTTCCTATTTAAAAAAATAAGTTATTAATATTTTCTTGTTTTCAAATGGGGATAGCACGTTTTCCCATGAAGATTATTTATAGGAGCGGAAGTCGAACAATGTAAATAAACGCGATGCACGGTTTGGTTGCATTAAATAGGAAGTTTCATAACACGCGTGCAATTTCACACAGCGATGCTCTTGAATAAATTATATGAAAATTGTAGTGAAAGCTGATATTTAGCTCACCTGCCACCAACTTTTGGACATCTCTTTATTATAAATATTACATAATCTATTTTATACGTACTTTTGAGGCCGTCGCGGTTCGAAAGTTTAGCGGCTGCCTGTAACAGTGACGGTTGTGGGTTCGATTCCTATTCGGGGGAATGAAGTATTTTACCTTATTCGCTCTAGTTTTCCTCCTCTCAACATGCAATGTTTCCAAAATTGCCTGAAAATCGTCAATCAGTGACATCACTGATATATTCTCATATATATAAGGTAATAGCTAATAACAGATTCAGTTTGAAGTAAGATATTAAATTGTAAAGTCAAATAAGCTTCGCTGTATCCCGCACACAGCAGGGTAGGCAGAGGGAACCTAGTGTTATAACACTCCGTTTTGTGTGGCGGGACTCAGCGCCGCGCTTTGTCTCGACACCGGCGAAGAAATGAAAATATAAATGTAAATAAATATTTTACTTCCTCGCATCGAATCCACAACTAGTCGATTTTACAGTCACGCTTTGTGCCTCTGCGCCACGACTGGCCCCAATTGTAAATTTTAAAAATATTGGTAATTATGATTTCGGACCTTAATTGCTGCAATGCGACTCATTCATTAGAGTGACGGATACCGTTAAGTGTCGTTTTCAATTTTGAAACTAAAACTATCACGATTAATCAAAATAGTTTCCACTGTGTCAATTTTTGCGTCGATATTTGTTTATTATATATTAATTATAAACTTAATTTAAATGCATTATTATATTATAAAAATAATAAATAGAACGTAAGCTTTATAAATTGCGCAAAAACGTAAAACATATTTAGAATCCAGTCTATGCAAATGTCAATGACTTTGAACTAAGGAAGTCGATTCCTAGTAAGTCCTCAAATAGATATTTCTGAGCAGAACGTCAGGAAGTATGAGTTGCGATAATCAATATTGCAAATGCATCTGATTGTATCGGATTGCATCTTGCAATTTGCTTTTTGATTGAACTATTATTTCTATTCTTCCTAAGGTTAATATTTATTATCTATTTTCATTTATATAAAGTTATTACTTATAAGCAATAAATCCTGACCTTTATATTAACATACATAATACATATATGGATATGTTTTTTTAATGTAAAAAATAAACATCTTCAATTAGACTATGTACTGAAACTCTCTTCAAAATGTATACTTATAATAAAATCGTAACGGACCGGTGTCTATATATTATCATTCATTACATTATACTATACGTTTGTTCACGATAATCTCAGAAACGGCTTAACCGATTTAATTACCATTTTCACTACAGCATTTTGGCAAGCTTCCCTTAACATTTAATGTTTGTTTTATTTTAATCTGTTTATAAATAAAAAGTTATATCATTTTAAAGAATGTTGTTCGACAATATTACTATAAATAACTGTTTTATTAAATTAGCTGAAACTTTACTTGTCAATATAGATGTAGAAAAAATATTAACGAACGAAAATAATGCAGATTACTAAATTAATAAATATGTAGTTCAAGCGGATCGCTAGTTATTTAATATAAGTATTATAACAAAAAAAATACAAAAAAAACTATCCAGGGCGACTGTTTGCAATTCACATAAAACTATAGGTGCTATAATATACTTCAGACACAGCTCCGGCTCTTAAAGCTAATAAAGAAAACGAATTGGTGTACGACTATAAAAATCCATATCTAAAGAGCCGAGAGTACGTTGAAAGCTTGATTTTATCGACTGTTGGCCGCACTCCTGGCATTTTCTGCCAAGACGATGTGAAGGTAATATTTTATGATTTCAAAATACAGCAGCACTCGTTCCATTACTTTTTCAAGATAAAGTAAATGTTTTATAACGTACATTTCCCCCTATAGTAGTAGGAGGTATTGAATTCAAATTCTATGAAATAAACTTTTCATTTTTCTCAGTTTTCATTTTAGTTTTACACTGTATACCGCATACACCAGGGTACGCGGAGAGAACCGAGTGTTAAGACATTCCGTTTTCCCCTTTCGAAATTTCAAGGCTTCGTGTTGAAAGCGGAATTTAACGCCGCGCTTTGCCATGTTACCAGAGAGGGGGAATGAAAGTAAATAATTCATTCCTTTGAGTGGGAATCGAGCTCACGACCACCGCTTTTTCTAGTCACGCGAATGTGTTTGCGCCACGACGTCCTCAAAAATGTAGCTATTCATAAAATAAAACATAAAATACTTTTTTCTTTCTAGATTTTACATATGGAAGTAGTTTTAAAGTAATCTAAATTACTGACAGTCAGTCAACAAATAATGCAACGAGTGCTGTACTCATCATTCGTCGCTGATTCAATGGTTACGTCACACGGATTGTTCGCACCACGTGCGGAATGACGCCATTGTATACCACATACAAGATACTCGTATACATACATATCATGTAAAAGTGTATTACAACAAATAAAATTAAATTAAATCAGCTTCTCGCTGTGTCCCGCACACAGCAGGGTAGGCAGAGGGAACCTAGTGTTAAGTCACTCCGTTCCCCACTTTATGCGGAGTTCTGGAGGTATTGCGTGTTGACACCAGAGCGAAGAAATGGAAATATAAATTTAAGTAAATATTTCATCTCCTCTAGTAGGGATAGAACCCACAACCAGTCGGTTTTACAGTCACAGTTCATGTCGCTGCGCCACGACCCGGCTCGACACATCATTGTTGTTACAAATTATTGTTATTAATTGTTATTAATGTTATGATACAATATTGTGTAAAATAATTATATTGTAAATAGATGAGATGAGACATACAAAGAGAACATAGCAGGGTAGGCAGAGGGAACCTAAAAATCTAGTGTTAAGACACTTCCGTTCCCCACTTCCCATCGAACATAAGACGTGTTAGGTAAGAATATTTATCATTCGTATTTCTAAATTTAACATCCTAATCTCGATGGCAAAATATATTTTTTATTATGACTGGTAATGGGAATCCAAATTCCATTGATATTATTGGAGGTATATCTAGCTATATATGATTGTTATGCATTTCGTACAGGTGGTTTCCCAGTATCTCGAAACGGCATCCAAAACCGCTGTTTGATAAATTATTTATTGATGGAGAACTAAGAGATTAAGCTTAATAGGAGCTAGGACACTTTTTGGCAACTTCTTCAAAATACTTATTTAGAAAACGTATAAAAATTTGAACGTAGCGGGATTCGACCTGTGGAGTTCCGCTACGTTCAAATTTTTATACGTTTTCTAAATAAGTATTTTTCTTTCCTAAGTGTGGAATAACACTTTAAAAATGTTTAAAAATATTCTTCAAAATATACTCGTAGAGAATGGTTCAAGGGATAAAATTTCTTAATATTTAATAAATAAATTAAATTAGCTTCACGCTATATCCCGCACACAGCAGGGTAGGCAGAGGGAACCTAGTGTTAAGACACTCCGTTCCCCACTTTCTGCCGAATTCTGGAGGCATTGCGTGTTGAGTGGCAGAACTCAACGCCGCGCTTAACCTCGGCACCAGAGCGAAGAAATGGAAATATAAATTTAAGTAAATATTTCATCTCCTCGAGTGGGGATCGAACCCACAACCAGTCGGTTTTGCAGTCACACCTCGTGCCGCTGCGCCACGACCGGCCTCTCCTTCTTAATATTACTACTCAATAATAGTTTTCATAATATTATCCTATATGAAGTAGATGTTTAAATTGAGGCCACATTATATATTCCTTACGTCATTTCTATTGTATAAATTAGTAATTACACATGGATTTATATGAAACAAAACAAAATAACTGAATGAAACGAACGTTACCGAGTACTTCTTATGTATTGTGTTCATTTAAAATACATTTGTATATATATAAGAAGATATATAAGATGGGCTAAACGCAATTGAATTACATCACGTGTGGTCCACGTGCTGAGTTGTAAATGACGATATTGTTAGAGACGCTAATCACATGATAAGTGCTTTGTGACTTGGATGTGTTTAGATTATTTAAATCCTGACATACTTTGTAAATAACTATATAAGAAATATCTGTACTACTTATTCGTTAATCATGAAACGCCAGTATTTTATTTTATTTTTTTTTAATTTAGAAAACATTTTTTTGTTATAAAATAAAAAATAAATAAACAAAATTAAGTTATTAGTAAAAAAATCCAATATAATATAAGTATTATGCATAGATTTTTTTTTCAGCTTCACGCTGTATCCCGCACACAGGGTAGGCAGAGGGAACCTAGTATTAAGACACTCCATTCCCCACTAAAGAAAAAAGCAATATAGTCATTAAAATATTGATAAGTTGTAATATGACTACATAATATCTTACGTTTTGACACGATTCCTATATCAGTGCGTATTCTGCGTTGAAAGATCAATCATTCTTTTCCCTTTACATACACAGAAATCGGGGCAGTGACTATTTTGGCTTCATTCGCCACACTATGAGTAATATTATTAGTCGTATTGTGGATGACGAGCAAATTAGCAAGTCAATTTAAGAATATTTTTACATAAGCCACAAATATAATGCTTAGTTATTATTTAATAGCTTCGGAAGATCTAAGAAAAGATGAACTTTACATAAGCTATCATTGTCTTATATTCAAAACCAGATAAAACAACGATTTTTTGCCACATACACAAATCATCGATTTTCACCAATATTATATTCACAAAATCTTTTTTATTTAAAGTACAATGCGCTTTGAAACATATTTGAAGTGAAGCACCTATAGAGCTTCACGCTATATCCTACACAGCAGGATAGGCAAAGGGAACATAGTGTTAAGACACTCCAGTTCCCATTTTCCAACGAAACCACAACCAGTCGCGTGTGCATTCACACTGACCTAGCCAAGACCGGTCAGATATATATCTATAATTCATCAAATATAACGTCTCTTAATTACTTTAACACCGGTGGTGTTAAACCGCAGAGCCCTATTACAAATTCAGCATTACACAAGTATTCGAACTCATTAAATCGATTACTGGATCGAATTAATGAAACCAGCTAACCGATCGCATATCGATAATACTGATAAGTAAAATCGAAGGTAATGACATAATGAGGGTATGCCTCGTAAATTGTTCGAAAACGCATAAAATACATTAAAACAGGCAGTATTAACACCTTCGACGCATATATTGCATATATATATAGTAAATATCGTAATAATCATACACCCAGTTTTACGGCCTCGTTGACCATAAAAAGGTAATTGCTAAGCTTCAACATATTTTTTTTTTGCTTGGAGAGTAACACATTGTAGACAAACAGAGCTGAACCGTAATGGACGAAAGCACCGCGGATGTGTTTTGTACGTATTATCATTAATTTGTTTAATCACACGATTTATATGAAAATTTTAGACAAAATTAGTTTTATAGTGCTGTTTTGAATAAATTCATTTAAATATTAATCATTATCATTTGATCTTTGCATTAAATTGTACAAAATCTACGTTATTATACAAAATATTTATATTTCTCTAAGAATATCCGGAAATTTAATCAAGTAAATAGCGGAAATGGGTCTAACATTTTCACAAATGTGTGCACCACATGCACGTGTGGTCGATGAACTTTATCCTAAGTGCCTTGAATTGGATGACATTTTCTATATGCAAAATAAGTTATAATTATACCATTATATGATATCATCTATATAGCTTGTTAATTAATATTAATAAATATATAACTATGTTTTACATATTCAACATCCATATACTGGCCATCGTGCCGCAGTAGGATAGTATCTTACTAAAATCGTGATGGTTCTGGGTTTATCTCTACGAGTATTCGATGAAATTAATTGCTTTTGGTTTCTGCTTTTGGCACGGCAAAGCACAGCGTTAAGTTGCGCCACAAATCACGCAATGTCTAAATTTCGGACAAATAGTAACGCACTGAGGGTCTTGATCATATTTTCTATCTGATCACACTGATATAGGAGTATATGCGAGATGCAGAGTGAACCTATAACAATTTTATATTCAATATTTAAGCACATATTTAAATTTCAAAATTTCTTTCACTCATAAAAACAAAAACGATTTAACAAAGAACAAAAATCAGTTTAACCGGAAACAATGTAATGTAACGGTTACGGTTCCAAACAAATAGCAATTTGAACGCTTCGTATGTTACTTAGATAACGAGATAATGCGAACAGCCACGCCGTATTGTAACACGTATAACGGAAGTATTACGGCGAGTTAGCGTTGAAAGAAATCAAACGATATTAAGGTAAGTAGGCGTGTCATCTAAATACAATTTTATGAGATTCAAATTAAAAATGTTTTGAATGTGCTATTGATGAACATTCAAAGTAATTGGAGGTTTGTTATTGATAAAATCTATGAAATAAGAATTTGATTCACACACAAAGATAATTTACTATATTTATTTTATTGGTATATTGAGAACTTGATTGAAATGAACAAATTAGACGCTTGCGTTACGGAAATGTTCTTGGTGTTGGTATTATATACTAATGTAATTTTAATAGGTTTTGCTGCTGCAGAAACATTATAATAAAATTAATAAAACTGTCTTCAACGGAGATAAAATTTCCTTTGGACTTATATCGTCTTAGAAATTCAAACCAAAAAAAATCTATAAATGATTATATAGCAAATGAGATATCTATAAAAGCGCTATATACAAAAAATTATATAAATATTTAAAGGAAGTTAATTAAGAGTGACAAGATATTATTTTCTAAGCGGGACACGCAATACGAGCACACGTCGTACGAACAGCATGTTGTTTTGAAATAAAGAAAATAAAAGTATAGTAAAACGCTCCGTCATGTGTCCTCCGTACTCTACCACGGAGTACGATGACTCGGTTGGGAAGTAACAACGGTTGCACAATCATTGTTTATATTACTTATTGCTGTTAATTAATACCTTAAGGCTTGCTTTAAGCTTTATTTAAGCTTCCGTACAAACATAATCTTTTCATTTTTAGTACTTGATTGGTGATAATAACAAAATGGGAAAATAAAATTTCTATAGGTCTTTAATTAAGCCTTTGTAGATATAAAAATCTGCAAAAATTATGTTTGACGACAATATTATCGGCAGCGGCACGATTTGTGACTGTAAAACCGACTGGTTGTGGGTTCGATCTCCACTCGAGGAGATGAAATATTTACTTAAATTTATATTTCCATTTTCTTCGCTCTGGTGTCGAGGTTAAGCGCTGCGTTGAGTTCTGCCACTCAACACGCAATGCCTCCAGAATTCGGCAGAAAGCGAGGAACGGAGTGTCTTAATACTAGGTCCCCTTTGTCTACCCTGCTATACAGCATGAAGCTGATTTAATTTTAATTTGATTTGTATCATAATAGCTGTATTACGATGTAGGTACACACACTCTTTGTACGACAGGTTGAACGAACTACTAAACGTCATTAGCGTACCGTCGACACTCAAACGACCCATTCACTGAATCTGTAAGAAAGTATGGAAACGTAGAAAAATACTTAAGAGCTTGAAAAGACCACATCAATCACGACAGCTTTGAAAAGGCGTTGCATCAACACTTTCACTAGCTTCGTGATTATCATAAATCATGCGTTTCATATCAAACCGCAGCTATTTCACCGTGAAATTCAAGGTTAACCGTTTAATGTAATAGTCCCAACCAGTCCCACCAACGTGGTAATGTAGCGAGAACATTATTACTGTGATTCTAGGTACTCGATAGTTATAAGTACTAGGGTATGAAGTATCCATTCTCTTATGTCAATTTCATTTTCTACTAGACTTGACAAAATAAGAATAATATTTAGAAAAAAATCTAACGTGCCTCTTTATTATATATAGTCTATTAAGATTAGCTTTTAGATAATAATAATCACAATACATAAACCACTTAATTCAGATATCATAATAATATTGTGTTAGCTCAGTTTTACTATGTTTGTCAACGTTTTGATGTATTTTCGCTCGTACGGATGACGTAGCAGTATAAATAATGTAAGCTGTGATAATAGCACTCAATTAGATCGCTACAAGCGTCATAGCGGGTAAAGAAGATATTTCACAGACGATTCTGAGAAATTTATGCTAACAATAATGTTTTCAACAAACAGGCGCTTGTTAATCGTATGTAATTTGTGATAGCTGGACGTGTGGACTCTGTTCCAAGAACATGTTGAGATGTTCCAGATTATATTCTTTCTTAAAAATTATAAGAGACTGAGAACATTGAATGTATTTTTTTTTTCAGCCCTAAGCTTTATCCTGCATAAAGCAAAAGAGAGAACGCAGTGTTAAGACTCAGTTCCCCTTCTTGATCAAGAATTAAAGATATTGCGTGTTAAATGGCGAAACTCAACGTTGCACTTTTAAAATAAGTCTAGTATATACAAACAAATGTTCATATACTAATGCTGATACAATGTAATACTTAAAAAAATGGGTACAAATTATATATTTAAAAAAAAATCCTGAGGAACCTTAGGAACCTATAATTAGCGTGAATGCCATTTTCTGTAATAATATTCTCTAATAAACATGTAAATGAGTGTAAAATTAATAAAGATGACATGTCACGTTAAGTCATTAGCATCGTATTATAGAGTTAGCGCCTCCGCGCAAACAGTCACTTCATCTGTCATTCTTTTGCTGTGATTCATCGATTGGAGTGATGGAACATCTCGTTTAACGCTATAACATTGTATTTAAATAACTAAAGTGTGATATTTTAACTTTATCAATTATATATATTATAATATAATCAATAACAAAAAGAAATAACAAAATCAAATCAAATCAAAAAAGTAAATCAGCTTCACGCTGTATCCGGCACACAGCAGGGTAGGCAGAGTGAACCTCGTGTTAAGACACTCCGTTCCCCACTTTCCGCCAAATTCTGGCGGCATTGCGTGCTGAGTGGCGGAAGTCAACGCCGCGCTTTGCCTCAACACCAGAGCGAAGAAAGGAAAATGTAAATAAATAAGAAATAACAAAGGTTTGTAATGTTAGTTTCTTCAATATGTGTAGAAAAAAATTGAATGAATAACGTTCATCAATTATCTTCTTTTGTTTTTCCTTTGACATATTCCTTTACAATTCAATAGAATTGTAATAGCAGTTTAAATGTCATTCACATTTATTTGTCTTATAAACTGTATAATAATTTACTAAGTTTTTACATACAGAGACGTATAGTATTCTCACGGCATGACGTAGTTTACCGACCGCCGTGAAATGATTGTTTACATATAGTTATTGTGACAATTTATATCTACATATAATAAAATAGTAACTCGTCCCTGTCTGTAAATGGAATTATTGAGAAATAACTGTTTTATTAAATTGGATGAAACTTTACTTTGAAAAGTAAATTATAGGTAGATAAATATTATTTTTAAAATAATAATGTAAATAGAACACAAGTACTTCAGATTAAAAATAAATAACTATGTAGTGCGAGCCGAAAAACGTCGCTATTTGAAATATATGATGAAGCGTAATATTGAAGAAGAATATTTTTTTGCGCAAAAGCAGCTTCATACAAAATTAATAAAGTTATATTTAAAAAGTACAAAACTACATACCGATCGTACTGTTAAGATATTAATCTCAATCATGGAACATACCTGAAACATAAAAATATAATCATTAGTATTTTTATTAATATTAATAAAAAAAAAACAAGTAAAACAGTTGATAGGTGGGTGAGGTAGAGATAAAATAATACTCGTATTACAATTAAACAACAAAACCAACCATTTTATATTAAAAACCACCATTAAATGGTGTTGTTATACTCGGAGAAATATAAAGACAATATAATATCTTTATATATTTTTATCCATGAGTCATATCAAAATGCAGCAAACTAAAAAAAAAACAATTTAACGAATGCACCGACCTCGATTATCATAGCAGAACCTTAAAGGGCACACAATCACGATATTGCCACAAATAGGTTTCAAATTATGTTTAGTGGTTATTTCGCAAATTGACAATTACAGTGCCTACGAGTACCTACTTGTTATCATCGTGACTGCGATATGTTGTGTTTGGCTTTAGATATTCAATTGGAGTTATTTGTATGAGCAATGCCTTCATAAATCATGACCATGAAGTACTTAAATACACGTCTCTTTTTATGTAAATTAAAATTTAAGCCAAAAATATCTTTAATTATATATTATAGTATTGTATAGTTGTATCCCGCATATAACAAGGTAGACAGAGGAAACTTAATGTTAGGGCATTCCGTCCCCACTATACGTCCAATTATCGAGACATTAGATATTAAGTGGTGTAACTAAAAGCCGTGTTTTGTCTTGTTACCAGAACGAAAAAATGAAAACATTTTATTTTCCGATTTAGCACTTAACCCACAATCGTAGTTCACAGTCAGATGCTGTTAAAGTTGTCAGTATTAAAGAAGTGAATGAAAAAAGTTAGACGTTTGACGAAGTAGCAATTGCGCGACAACACCGTAAATTAGAAATAAGGTGACATATAATGTAACGAACAATTCCATTCACGATCCCAACATCTTAATTTATGATGAAGGTCAATAAAAGAATTCGTAATGTCTGAAAATATTTCACGAACAACATGAATTTTCCAAATGAAATTTATAGTCAAAATAAATTTTAAAATATTTTATGATATTACCTACATTTTTTGTACAAAAATTATTTTAATAGTAATTTTTATCATTCAACGTACCCGTTACTTTTATGCGGCTGTTGATACCAATAACCAAAGTTAATATCAGGAACAGCAATCACATTACAAAAATACAAAGTATATTTTCATATGTCGACAATTATATACAAAGACAATGTTACGCATATAATTTTCGCTTTTTCTTTGATGTTTCGTTTTTTTTTTGTAAATAGTAGGCGGCAATTTTATTGCTTTGATATCAAGGTGCCAGCCAGGAAGTCAATATTCGTGTTTATAAATAAAACTCTACTTTTGACGTGATGATAACATCTAAATATTCAAGTATTGACTGTTGCTAAAGTTTTGTGTTGCAAAATTTAAAAAAATATATATCCATTCTATCTTAGGTAAGTAGGCTGTCCCTAATCTATACTAATTCAAGAAATTAGTGCACGGAGAAAAAGTACCTAAAATACCATATTCTAAAATAGCAAAAGAATTACTTTCGGCATAAAACCGAAAACATTTTTTAAGTAAAGAAAATTTAAATTGTTTCATAGATATACCAATAAAAGCACACGTTAATTATATTAATAACTATTAATCTATTTGTAGTCAAACAAAGATATAAAGCTAAGTTAAGACTCAAAATTAAGTCGAGAACTATAAAAATTATAATGGCATTTAAAGTATTACCGAACACTATAAAAGACAGTAAGATCCGTTTGATGTATTTAGATAACGTAAAGCAAATGTTCGAGCGATGGTAAAAGGAGAGCATTCTGGGTGCAAGTCACTGCACACAATAGACAGTGTTACTGGCGAAGGTGATCTTAGGAAAGTTGTAAGATTAAAGCGTTTCACTGGCAAGGGCTTATTTGAAATTGTTTGCCTTGTAAATGTTTGTAGATAGGAAATTGGCGTAAATCGTTTTATCTTGGATTATTGTTGCCATAAAAAATATTTCTATTACTATTTTAAATGAAAAATGAGAAAATCAAATTCATTTTTGTTTCCACTCCTTATTTTTTTGACAAAAGATAATCTATTGACAGATTTCAATGTTCTTATTTGGTATGTATAAACAATAAATGACTATGAATGTATTCATACATAAACAACAGAAGACCATTATCAATATAGTAAGCAATTTAACTAATAATTAATTAAAAATTACACTTAAATTTAACAATCTCTTATAAAATACGACATGAATACTGTCCGATTTAGTTCGGATAGTGGGTACGATAGAGCACAGCTATTACGACATAGTATTGATACAATCGGACTTTCGAGATATTTGGTCGAAGCTCAGTTGGATAACAAAAAGTTTTATTACGCAAGCGCAGTATATCATCGAGCTTTCTTTCAGACTGACTTTAAGTGGACCCCTGGTAATGGTACCACAGCTATTATCACAATATTTATTTTGCGTAATTGCTGGTATGTGTTGTAACATATGATTACAATTCGTATTATGTATTCAGTGTATTTTTTTTTATTATAATCATAGGTGTTTCTTTTTTTGTCTATCGATGTCTGTAATCTAAATAAATATAAAAAAAATCAGCTTCACGCTGTATCCCGTGCACAGCAGGGTAGGCAGAGAGAACCTAGTGTTAAGACACTCCGTTCCTCACTTTCCGCCGAATTCTGGAGGCATGGCGTGTTGAGTGGCGGAACTCAACGCTGCTCTTTGCCTTGACACCAGACCGAAGAAATAGAAATATTTTTTTTTTCGAGTGGGGATCCAACCTACAATCGTCTCGTTACAGTCACATCCTTGTGCCCCTGGGCCACGACGGTCTCAGGATCTATTTATAAGTAGGCATTTTTTAAATAATATTATAATTTATGGCCAAGATCTTCTAATCTATCTTAACTTAGTTAGACCTGTCTATATCTTATTAGTTGCGACTGCATTCCTACTGATATATACGTAATAATTCGCAAATATTTTAGACGATACGATAACATAATCATGTCAATGACCACTGCCGGAAACGATTCCGTTGCTTTCTGCATTCATATGATTAGCGTAAATCAAACGAATTTACACATTTCGTTTAGTGAAGAGGATTCTTTCTTGATGAATTATCGCGACATAGCCAAATAAAGCCTAAAATGATTTTAAATAGAGTCTATTTTATCTACGATTGACTCTCTCAATCTCTTTCGACGATCATGCAGCAGTTTCATGGATCGGAACGGTTCTAGACTTTTATTAATACACATTCACTGTATTTATTATACATTGAGAAATTTGTTACATTTGAGAAATATAGTAAAGAAATAAAGTAAAAAAAAACTTAACAAGTATAAGTAAATACGAGAGGAAAAACATAAAAGAAAATAAACTCGTCTCTCCTTTCTAAAACTACCAATCTCAAACATATTTTCCATACTTTCAAATATATCATACTCTACACATTAAGCTCTTAATAAATTGATAACAATTTACACAGCGTCTGAAGAATCAAATGAAAAATAGTTTGAAAGTAACAGTGCGGCACACGGGAGCCGGTCGTGAGTCACGCGTGGCCACAATACCGACATGTTAATTATTGTGACTCGCGTGGCTTTTACGACTGTTTACATAATTGTGTATCATTTCGAACGCACTTAAGAGAGAGAGAGAGAGAGAGACATTATTCAAAAGTATGGACTCTACAATCCAAACAACTTTATACTGTTTTCAAATAAAGAATTATCTTCAAATGTATTTTATAATCAAATTGACTTTTACCTGCAGGTGCAGTGGTAACATCGAAACGGTTAATTTGATGTAATTAATATATTCAACCTAACAAACTCTCTAGCTTTATTATATTAGCACAGAATAATAAGTAATTATATTTTCTAGAACTTAAATAAAAAAATATGATGATTGATTCAATAACTTATGAACTTATACTTTTATTGTTATGACACTTGAAATTTACACGTACATCAGCTGGCGATACAATTATGTGGCACAATTAAACTGGTCTAATAGTTCCGAAGGTATAGAATTTAAAATCGTTAGATTCGTCCTAACACATACATATCATTGCGAGTTTTAAGTTTTTTATACTCATATATTGTAAAAGAAACGAACTGCCCTCAAACTTAAGTTTGTGTCTATGTTAAAAGAACACATATTTATCAAAACAAATCATTAAAATGACCGTTTATTCAATATTGTAATAATAAATGATATCCACAAAAGTAAATCAACTCATAAAGCTCTGTTGCCCACACAATACAATTACGTTAAGCGTTACAATAAGATGAATTTCATTAAATGATCCATCAAGCTGGGCGTCGAGTAATATACCTTATCTACAAAATTAATGTATTCTGATAGAACATATGGAAGCTAAAGGTTGCAAGATAACACAGTAGGTTATGGATTTACATAATTGTACATTCATCCATTCAAGATGTATTGAGGTGGGCGCCATTAACAGTTATTTAAATCTAATTGAAATTTTAATAAACAACTCTAGCCATGTTTATTTAAATAGCTTCTAATGCACATGTAAACAAATTGAGTCTCGAATGCACAACGTAGTTTATAAGCTAAAAGTAAAAACAACCGCTTCACGTTTTTCTTAATAAGCAATGGCAAGTGTGAAGACACGTCGTTCCGAATTTCCGGATTTTCGAGACATTCAAGTGTTTAAATAAAAGTTATTTAGTGTATTTAAATTAATGTACTCTGCTCGTGTATTCGGATATAGAGTAAGTATTCGGTTAAATTAAAACAATCAAGTTAAACTAGGTATGTGCCTTTGTGTACCTTTTGATAAATAGTTACGTAACAAAAGAGGAAGTACATTAAGTAAAAGCTTTTAATTAAATCATTAAATGTAAAATTTGTTTCCATAATAATATTAATATGTCAGAAAAAAATTATGGTTTCTCTTGTAATCTTATAAGAAAGCTACAGCGCGAAATATCTCATCTACATATGAAAGAAAATCTCTTTATTTATAAAAAAACTCAATTACATACAGATCCTATTTCATTATTCATTTTCAAAGTCAAACATCAGATGCATATGCATCTGATGTTTGAACCCCTGAAAGTGGGTAAGGCGGATTATTTCTAAGCAGTAATAGACGATCTATTGTGATGTCAGGCGCACGTTGTACCCACTTCCCGGTGATAAATATGCGCGGGCGCATCGCAGGCGCTTGCTGACAAGCTTTCGGTGCGAAGACATTGGAAAAGGGAAATGCAATTTCAATCAAATGAATAGTGAATTTATTAAGGAGAAAATCTTCACGTTTTCGTGATAGTGCCTCTCTTTAGTTAAAAGTAACTTTGTAAGGTTTCTTGGAGTGTGCACGAACTTAAAGCACGACTTATTTTTTGTGTTGGTTGGAATAGAAATTTGCTATTATTTACATTTATTATTTAAAACCCAAATTCAATACATGATATTGGTTAAAGTGATAATAATTTAAAATTTAAGACTCGAACAAAAAACAGATTATGACGCCATGCCATATATGTAGGTACAACAAATAAAAAAATAAATGCACTGTGCGTAAGTTATTACATTAACAGTAAAAAAAATGTATTAGTATAACAAACACATGATATAAAATAGAATGGCTCACACAACTAAACATTACATTTACAAATCATAGCATCTGATACCCTCAAGCTTGATGAACGGTGCGCACGCGACCACGCGTCTGCGCCGCGCACGATTTAGGTCAAGGCAGCGCAGGACTGCTATGAGACGATTGTTACAAATTGTTGTTTAGTTGAAGTCCTTATGCATGTCTGTATGCCCTAATCCGGCAAGTGCTAGAAATATGATAGCTAGGTGTCGGGTAATTAGAAACAAAGTGAGTATGCTCCTGGAATGTTGCGCGAACTGACCAAAAATATGCATATATATGTTTTTTAACTTCTTGCTGTGTCTTTTTCCTGCATGTAGCAGGTAGGCAGAGAGAACTGATAACTTAGTTTTAACCACTTTCTGCCGAAATATTACATTACAATGCTTACATTGTGTTTGATGTGACGAGTGTGTATAATTTGTGTGTAACATATGATATTTATTATTGTTTGTATTGGTTGTGTTTATTTTTAAATTATTGTTTGTTTTTTATTTCAATGATTCTATAAATGATTGAGCTATTAGATAAAATTCACTTTGTTTTTTCCCTTTAAGGACATGTAATAGGTAATTATGTCAATTGTTAGTGAGCCTTATAAATAAATAAATAAATACATAAAATGATAAAGTTACATATTTCATTCACCCGAATGGAAGGCGAACTCACAACCATCACGCTTACACTCGCAAGCTTGTGCACCTGCGCCACGGCAACCTCAATAGAAAATAAACGTAATTATCTTAATTTGATTAAAATACTATAATTTTTCACCGGTAATTTAAAATTTCGGCGGATGCAAAAATAAGAAATTCTGTCAAATTAGATGTAATTAATGTTAAACATCAAAGTATTATACAACATTATCATCGAGTGATTAACTTTTATTACAATTATAAAACGTTAATACGTAATAGAGATAAAATTGGCTTGTTCGATGTTTTGTATCATTCACGAATATAAATAATGATTGTAATCACTATGTAAAAAAATTACAGGCGTAATAAGGCTTGCATAAGGTCCTGTTAGAAGGTCACTCTTAGAAACTTCGTGTTCAACTCTCACCTTGTTCCACAAACATTATCTTAATTTATATATTTAAGGAAATTCGTTAATAACTTATAATTTTATTTAAGTACTATTTTAATTTTGTTCTGTTTAATTGGATTGATTGTAACAAAAATACAGCGGTTAATTTTTTAACATACAACAGACACTGTTGAGCAGAGATCAGACATCAATCGTTGGGGAACTGTAATTTTATCTCATTTTTAACGTGCCGCTGCGTCAGTCGTGGCGCAGCGGCACGAGGTGTGACTCTAAAACCGACTGGTTGTGGGGTCAATCCCCACTCGAGGAGATGAAATATTTACTTAAATTTATGTTTCCATTTCTTCACTCTGGTGTCGAGGCTAAGCGCGGCGTCGAGTTCTGCCACTCAACACGCAATGCCTCCAGAATTCGGCAGATAGGGAGGAACGGAGTGTCTTAACACAAGGTTTCCTCTGCCTACCCTGCTGTGTGCGGGATACAGCGTGAAGCTGATTTAATTTAATTTTTAATTTTAACGTAAGAAGCTATTAGAGCTATTAGCTATACTCCGTTCCCAACTTTCTGCCCATTATTCCAGACATGGTGTGCCGAGCGGCTACTCAATGCGCTTTGCCTAACAGAGCGGTGAAATGAAAATAATGTTCCCCCGCGTTTACACTCAAATGATCTGCGCCGCGACGCTCAACGTAGTATATTTAAACAAAAAAATATATTTTAAAGCATAAAACGTCATTTTTACCAATAGAGTAATACAGTAAGGTTTTAAAAAATGTTCAAGTCTCATCGATAGCATCTATGTACTCTAGAGAAAAGAACTGTCCTCTGACTTAAGTATAGCTTTCCAACAATAATGCGAACGAAAATTGTAAAATTCTTAAAAAAAGGAACAAAATGCAAAAACACCTGTGAGTAAAGAATTTATTATAGCTAAGTTATGGCATTCTTTTTGTTTTTTAATATAATGGCAGTTCCAAATATTATTACAAATTTAAATATTAGTAGAATTATAATTATTTCCGATTATTAAATATTTAAATAGTCATCAATATAGCCATATGGCACTATGACGCGAGACCCTCGTAATTTCTAAAGTCAGTGTTCCGTGGGAACATAGACAACAGGTGATGTATCACGCAGTCACGCTGGTGCGCACATTCAATGGTCGGTATTAAAACGAAATACTTGAATATTAACAATATTTACCTACTATATGTGTAAAATATGTGTAAGTATGACGATGTGCGACAGTTGTGAGTTCGATTCCTCCCAAGAATGATTTTATTTACGGTAAACAGCAGATTTACAAAGCGCGGCGTTAAGTTTCGCTACTCAACACGAAATATCTCGAAAATTGGAGGGAAGTGAGAGACGGAATGTCTTATACTTACAACCTTCACGAAGTCCGGTTTTATATGCGGGGAAAAAGGGTAAATCTATCTAAAAATAAAGCTAAAAGACATCATTTAGTGTTCATTATAGATGAAGTTTGTCATTAAATTTATGGGCCGAAGCCCAATATCTGATAAACTAACAAAGTTACCAAATTATTTAAGTAAGTAACATTCCGTAATATTCATACAGATAATAATTTATACAAATATAATATATATATATATTGTTTATGTATAAATAAAAAAATAAATAATCGCCTATAACTTAAGCCGCGTACAAAGACATTTAACGCGATGGAGGGTGTGCGCCGGACTGTGTCCCCTGCGATCGGGGACGCACCAAATGTTGCGTTGGAATGTGTTTTTGTACGGCTAGTAATTCGCATTTCATATACGATATCAAAAGATACTATTACGGGATATTTATGGTCATATGCAATATACGTCCCTCGCCTATACTGGGTTATTAGGTCCTTAATTGTAAACTCGATTGCGGAATCGATTTCCACTTGTGGAAATGATTTTATTTAAATTATTTTCACTTTCCCTTTGGCAGGTAAAACGCGGTAACAAGTTTCGCCACTCAACACGCAATGTCTCGAAATTTACTTAAAAGTGGACAAAGGAGTGTCTTAACTCTAAGTTCCCTGTGCCTACCCTGCTATGCTGGAAAAAGTTTGAAGCTTGCTCTATACTGTAAAGTACTTAAAAAAAGACTGCAAGGTGTTTTTATTGTTTATCTTTTGCATGTAGTACTTAAAATATTGTTATGATCGGTTCAAATCTAAGCCATGGTAGTTTTTGTTATAGGACCACTTTGTTGCCCGTCTGTCTAGCTCAAATTGATATCATATATTAAGATATATTGTCCCTTGAAGAACAGAAAATGAAGCTGCTAATGCAATCAAAATATATTTTGTATGAAAATCGGCACGTCATCAAAACCTGTGGGGTCTACCGGAGGTATAGTTATGAAATTTTGTATGAAGCGAGAACTTACAAGTAATGAAAAAAATGTGATATTTCATAGAAAAAAATATATATATATATTAAAAATATCAGTTTCTTTTATTGAGTTCTAAAACGAAGGTAAATTATTAGCGAATAGAGACGAAAGGAATATTATGTCACTAGACTCTTCAATATCTCATAATTGTGTAAATATTTAGCTGTTCTTTATACTAACATTAAATCTAAATTTCTACTGAAGCAACTAGTTCTCGGCAACAATTTTGTAAGCGTGAATTGCATTACGTATTTCCCATAGGAATTTAGATAATACTCTTTTAGTGATGCCCTACATGTCAAATTTTAGCTTTTTGCACCGTTGCTGTGCGTTGTCTGTAAGTCACTAAGCATAAAATTGTTTACACAAAATGCAAGTTACGAGGAGTAAATGCGATAAGCGTTGGTTAGATTCCAACTCGAGGAAAAAATAAATATTTTCATTTTCTTATTCAGAAGGCAAAACCGCGGCGTTGAGTTGCGCCACTTAAAACACAATGCCTCCAAAACTCCGCGAAAAGTGGGAAACAGAAATGTCTTAATGGGGACAGAGTGTGACTAGGTTCCCAGGCGCCACTGCCTACCTTGCGGGATACAGCGTGAAGTTAAAAACTAGCTGATACACCTTTATGTAACTATATAATGTATAATAAAGGCCACCTATCAACATAACATTAAACACGCTTTAGCAATAACGATATTTTTTATCGTACATAATTTACACACATTGTTTTCACCATCTATTTAGTAGGCGTACGCATATTCTCGTAAGAACAGCAAGCAATACGTCAAAAGATTAAAACGGCTGACAGTGGCAAAATAGTATTATCTATGACGAATGAGAAAGATTATTGAGGGACTTTTAGGGAGCCATTTGTAATACGATTTGACACACATACCTATGTGAGTGTAGAGATAGTAAATAAATGATGATTTTACTTTTGCATTGTGCTGGGGAGATACACGATGGAGATAAACAATAATACTACTTTTATTATTTTCAACCTATCTATTATTGGTGAGTAGCAGTTGTTACTTATGTGTGTTTGTAAATCTATAATCGTTAATAATTCTTGTTATCTAAGCTCCTATGTTCGCACAATTTCCGGTGAAAAGGGATACAAAGTTTTTGCTTCACGTATTTATATATAAATTGAATAGAATGTTTATAAAGATATAAACCTATATGTCTAAAAAGTACATATACATTTATTACTTATTTTGATTTTATTTCATAATTCGCCTTCGTTAATAGAAATATTTATATAATATAGCTATTATCTTGTTCTCACTGAATAACACATTTCGCATTTGGTTCCGCCAGCCAGATCGCAATGGCTCTACTTGGCCGCTAGTTGAAAAACGCATTTACTTTTAAACTACATTTTAGCCTTACAATTTACTAGTAGTATTCGACATAAAAAAACTTATTTTTTACATTTTTAAAGTGTTATTCCACACTTTCTAAGAAAGAAAAATACTTATTTAGAAAACGTATAAAATTTTTTATACGTTTTCTAAATAAGTAAAAAAACGTTAATTCAATTAAAGATTCAACATTATTTTAGGGATGTCAAATACAAAATAAAACGTCAAATAGTGGTGAGAAATTACGTACGATAATAATATATATAGAAGATAGCCTGGCAAGGGTGAAGGGGCGTACAGAGGGTGCATTTTAATCTGCACCCTTGCGCAAGGGAGCAAAGTGAACAAAAGTGCATGCGCATTGTATTATTTGGTAGCACGATATTTTTTTAGTTTTTTTACAAAGGCTCGCTCAAAACAATCGGTCAACGAGTCGTGTCACGCTTCACGAGCCCTAACAATGGATGTGCCGAAATTAATGAACGATTTGACCGAAATGTTGCAAATGCCTTGGTTAAAGCGTTGCGTGAACTTTTTCCTCTTTTACATAAAATGTGTAATATTGATATAGAAGTATATAAAAATATGATAACTCTTGAGACCAGTGAAAAAGTAATATTCCTTTACAGAGTGCAGGTGCATACAAACTAGAAAGTGACTGTGGCTTATCTTACATCTGTCAAATAAAGAGAAGCATCGGTGAAGGAACACATCTCCGACATCAAGAATGGGCATGTATCGAAGTCAGTTGTGTGTGAGCATACTGTGGATAAACCCAGCCACTACATTAGGTTTGATAAAACCCAAACTCGCTAAGGAAAACAGATACATTCCTAGAATGACCCGCGAGGCTATTGAAATACAAAAACATCGTAACTTCAATACAGAGGATGGCTGGAAACTTTCTACCACCTGGGACCCACTCATAAAATCATTGAAGTCCCAAACCCATGGTGGGTATCAAGGGGGCAATATACTATTAGCTCATTCTGCAGAAATCCAGGGCAGTACGCTAGGCAATTAAGAAATCGTTGGCGGTAGTTTGGTATAATAATTATGTCAACTGACAGACGAATGCCACCTCAGTCTACCCGTGACCACGGACTACTGCAAAGTGATCGAAACGTCGGGTTTCCAAAATGTAAAACCTTTAATATACGCGATTAATCCGGTTAAAATAGTTTCGTTTAAAATTTGTAATAATCGTGAAAATCAAAAAACTTATTATGATAACTCTAATGACGCTATCGCGCTGGTGATAGCGGCGTGACTGTAAACAAGCGTGTGACTATAAACGCGATGGTTGTGGGTTCGATTCTCACGAAGGATAATGAATTACTTAATATTTTAATTTCTTCGCTCTAGTAAACACACAGCGTGACATTGAGATACTCAACAAGCAATATTTCTAAAATTTGGCGGAAAGTGGGGTAAGAAGTGTTTAAACACTATATTCCCACTGCCTACTCCGCTTATGCTGGATACAGTGTGAAAATAAAAAAGTTCTAAGCAACTATCTGTGTATAGCGGACATTTGTAAAAATCTCCATATCGAGCTAACAACATAAATAATTTGTTACATGCATAATTATTACGCATAAAAATTTAAACGTTACTTCATGAAAACATATATATTAGTAGTCGGGGCGCTAGGATGGTTTCCAAGAGGCGCAGGTTCAAATCCAGCTTCATTATATTTTATTTACGTTTTCTAAAAAAATAATATTTAATATTTCGAAAACTATAGACCGAAGTTGGTCATAGAAAATCATTCACCAACTCCCCTTAATGGGAAGATACGTGAAAATGCATTTATTTTACAACCCGAAAATTGCATTTGCCTTGTGCAGACGATAAACACATCAGTATGCAACGGCTCACTTCGCCTGTATTCCCTTTGGACACGTGTGGGCACGTGACCAGCCTTTTGTACTGTGCTATCCCACTGCTATCGTATATACTTGCTGTTAATTTATATAGTAGATATAAAAGAAGGATCCATTTTAATGGAGCACATGTAAAATTTTACACATAAAAAAACTTTATACCGTATATAGTAAATTTTAATTCAATGCAGGGATTGAGTTTTGAGTATCTTCAGGAAACCTAAATCGTTATTAATAATTCTTAAGTCTTTTTTCCATTCAAAGGCATAGGATTTACATGTAAATAGGAATCAACAAATATTAAATAACTTAACTAAATAAAATCCAACTAAATAATATAAACGCCATAAATAATCTACGATAACACTACAACGACACGAGTGAAAGAACAGGGGATTCACACCAAATCCACCAAACGGATTCAATATGAAAAACGATCGTTATCACGCTATAAATTTTGCTTTTCTTTGTACTAGTTTCTATAACCAAATAAATTATTTCTACTATTACGACAGGGTAGCGCAACCCTTTATACTGGAATAATACTGTTTAATCTAAATATAAAGGGGTGATGTCGGTATCGTCAGTCAGTACGAGAGAGGGATAGCGAAATCAATCTACCTTTAGCATTGCAAAAGTCATAATAGTGAATTGTTAGTCGCAGTTTAAATTTTAATGAGCTACAAAGTTGCACAGATGCGCTCTAAGTGCAACAAAGACTAATGGCACTAATATTTCTGTAGGGCTTGTCTAGAACTGTATAAAGTGGTACCTGTATTTCTTTTTCTTTATTATTTGTAATTAATATATTTGTATTTAAGGATTTTTTTGTACAATAAAAAACCTTTTTATATTAAAAAAGGGTAAACGAGCCGAAGCTTATTATGAATATGTACCAGATCCTAGAGGCTGGCTGACCTTAAAAGTAAATGTATTTAACTATGTATAAAATGCTTAAGATCACCCAGCTCCTAACATCCAGAATAAAATCTCAATAGAATGATCATTGTAGAGTTTACAATTATTAAAAATTAATTGAATAACAAGCCCGAACAAGTCTACAGCAACACTATAGAAATACCAATGTACATACCACAACAAAACAAAACAAAATAAAATACAAACAAAAACTAAACTTCTTACAAAAAAAAATACAACTAAAGGACCTACCTACCATCAACAAATACCTACCTACTACCTACCTGCTATAGAGACGCACCATTCGTCATATAAAAGATAAAAGGAACATGACAATTGACACATACTGGTGCACCGTACGACGGAAATTGTGCGTGCGCTCGGCTGCAATTAACGCGAACCGCATTGTATCCTGTTGGGTACCGAACAGGTAACAGTACCCATAGCTGGGTACTTACTAGTATGGAGTTATTGTCGATCTTATTTAAGTATTTTATTTAAAAATATTATAGTTAATATTTTAGAAATTAATAAAATATTCTCTTGTTGAAAGGTTTATAGTGGATGTACCTAAATTTAAATTCTACTCGTCTATAAATTTTTATTGGTTTAAATATAAGACAGTTTGTTTTGAATGTATGAAGAAGAGAAAGGAACAACTAGATCTATCGTTCAAAATACAATATGGTTGAACGTAGTAAAAATAAAATAAATGCTTTTAAGATTAAGAAGTCTGTTTATTAACATAACTAAATATATACAATTTATCACTTGTACTGTAAAATGATAAACCTAGAGCAATGTGCAGCATATGCTCATTTGGGAATCATACGTCAACATACACTAAATGAATTTATTTGTTTACAAAAAATATTATTTTATTTAAATGATAACAATGTCATGCTCTACGTTCAAGATCAAAAGTACTTACTTTGTAAGTCACACTACATCTCATTCATACAAGTTATATATATGATAAATATAAACAGGATCGCTTTTATCTATTATATATATATTTGTACATAACAAAAAAGAATTTAAGATATATATAAAACTAGAGGGCGCGCGCGGCTTCGCCCGCTTATTAGGAGTGAATTCTAAAAAAACCACGAAACTCGTGTTCAATAAAATATTTTTAACAGTCTGAATTTAAATTTTTTAAAAATCGGTGGCAATTTAAAGATTTTTCCATATAAACTTTCAACCCCTTATTTGAACCCTGAGAATTTGAGTGAATTCTTAAAAACCATGAAACACGTGTTCAATGAAATATTTTTAAGAGTCTGAATTTCAAATTTTATAAAAATCGGTACAGATTAAATTTTTTTTCCATACAAACTTTCAACTCCTATTTCATCCCTTTAGGATTAAAATTTTTCAAATTCCCTTCTTAGTGGATGTCCAGAATATGAAAATAAACATCTGCCCAAATTTCACGTTTCTACCATCAGCGGTTACGGCTCTGCGTGCGTCTTACCTCAGTCAGTCAGCACAAGTCCTTTTATATATATAGATAAAATGTAACTTAAAGAATCGATTGAACGGAATGTCTAAGCACTAGATTTTCAGATTGCCTCTGCCTACCCTGCTTTGTGCGGAATACAGCGTGAAATTAAAAAAAACACAATATTTTAATCATATTATTTTTTTAGTTCTCTGTATTACCACGAATGTCATACGTAGATTAGATAAAAAAACATGTGCAAAATTGATTAAACGTCTGTCTGCGTGATCTGAATGGATATTTTGTAAACAAGTTGCAGCTTATACTTCGGGGCAAAAGAAATAACACTGGAAGATAAGCCGATATTTAAATCGTTTTGATAAGGAGAAAAATAACAATATAAATAAATTTAGAAGAAAAACAAATAAATAAAAAGAGTCCGAACTCTATTATAGAGATATATAGAGCTTCTAAAACGTTAAGCACAACTTCTAAATATTTTATAAAACAAAAATAATAACAAATATTATCAGGTAGTTGTATGTTTATTTGCTCAACTGTCCGCATTATTATCTGCGACGGCCACTTATCCAATTCTCTATGAATGCAGTTGACATGCGGGCCTTGAATGATACGGGAAGAATGATCGCAATCATGCCACTTCAGCACTCGATTCAGGATTTATTATTCCATGTAATATTTAAACATTTGAAGTATTTATCTGTTCGCGGAAATATAAATCGTCGCTAACAGATCACCTATCGAGATAAGTTAAAGACCAAGAAATTTATTGTGCAATCGATGAATTTATGTAGAAGCGTATTATTTTAATATTAATTATTATTTTAAGTTAAAAATTCGAATAAACATACGATATACTCTTTGCACTTATATATAAGATAAGCTTCACGCTGTATCCCGCGCACTGCAGTGTAGACAGAGGGAACGTAGCGTTAAGACACTCCGTTCCCCACTTTCTGCCAAGGCATTGCGTGTTGAGTGGCAGAACTTAACGCCGCGCTTCTGCTCGACACCAAAGCGAAGAAATGGAAATATAAATTTAAATAAATATTTCATCTCCTCGAGTGGGGATCGAACCCACAACCAGTCTGTTTTACAGTCACACTTTGTGCCTCTACGCCACGACTGGCCTCGCGATGTCTCCTTGAAGAAGATGTCTGGAACTAAAATGTTTAAGATAAAACATACATATAAGTGGGAGTACATTTGATGTACGCAAGGTCATTAATATGTTTGCAATTTGTAACTTTCAATCAAGCGATGTGTCCGCTGGTCCCCATTTGACGAATTTATTCTCGTTCCGTAGTATACAATTTTAAGTTTTAAGCCGAGACTTTAAGACGTAAAATTAATTGTATTTTTGTACCTTGTAGTTGGTTAATAAGTAATAACCCAAGTTGAACGCAGACAGCCTTCAGGCAGTTACAAGTTCGGGTCAACCGATTATCCATTAAAAACTATGCCCTCAATCGTGATACATATTTGTTACTTTGAATTTTGTAGAAAGTAGCTATGTTTAGAGAAAATGTCTTGCAATTTTAAAAAAATAAAATAAAATATTACTCATAATTACTATTTAGTTATTAAATGTAATTAAGTGTCATTACTTTATTTCCCACAAACATTAAAAATATAGATACATTTAACATTAAAATTATACACCAATAGCAGAATAAATACATCTTTAATAGGTAAAAGTTTAGCATGAAGATCTAATATCTAGTAATTTTCAATTACATACCATTTACGTACATTACGCAACTATGTCGTTGTAGAAATCAATTCTGTGTGCGGAAATGTTATGATTTGCATTCAAATACAGCTGATGTCGCAAATGTTGGAAAGAACGTTATTATAGAACTTGGTACTATTATAATTAAGAATAACTATTTTATAATTGATGATTGCTAAAATTGTACAAATTTCAAATGTCGTGACTTCCTCTTTGGAACAGAACTAAAGTTATCTTCTTTTCTTTCTTTCTTATTTTATTTTATTTTGATGCATACGATAATATCAAGTTTTTTAAATAGAAAAATATATAATACATAAAAGTATTGCAGAAACCGTCGATATATACGTACGTATGAAAGTGCCTTTATAAGTCACTCGTGTCGATGAACGCTTTCTACGTTAGATATAAGAAGCATCTGTGGCGGATAACTCGTTTAAAGCGATCACCCCTAGTTATTTAGCAGTGGCTAGCTTCCGAGGATGGCCCGTTATGGTGCGGCGATAGTGGGTTAATTAATGAATAATGGATGCACTGCAATATTTCACTAGTTTCTCTGACTGTTCGCTGTACGGTCGACAGTGTACACCCATATATCAGAGAGGAAGCGTCAATTTGTAATTTAGATTTGTAACTTAACGTAGTAGCTTAGCAGAAACTGAGCAAGAAAAGATTCGGCAATGCAATTACTGTTAGAAATAAAAATAGCAAATAGGTTCAACAACTTACTTTCGTTATAATTGAAACGGAATACCTACAAGAGGTCCATAATAACAAACCAGTCGACAAAATGGTTTTTCCAAGTTTTCCAGCGCTTGAAGCATTCGGGAAAAAAGTTTAATGAGATTTTAATTAATTGCCACTAACCATTGATTTGATGTTTGTCGTTCAGAATCTGAAAGCTTACTGGTCTAACTGGCTGATTAAAAGAGCGTAGCTGGAGCGTTAAGAAAATTAATTTGCTCTTTAACTACTGCTCAGTTATTTATTAGTTTTAGTCGTTGGTCTTGCGGAGAGGCGGCTTGCGAGTTACGACACCTTTCGCTGCGACTGAGCTAATATGGTGATGGGTGGGCAGCTGTTGTTTTTTAATGATACCATAAAAGACCCATCGCCTAGCCTGTACCTACCAAGTTAGTTCTGTAAAATCGCATTTTAGCGATCCAACATGTAGTGGACATCTTAAGTCGATAGGTAAGAAGCAAGATCATGTTGTAAGATGACCATTTTATTTCATTTTATGCTTTTTACAGTGTATTTACTTTGTCTAGTAGTTATATATAAGGGGCATTTAATAAAAGTTATGTATTCCACACGTAGACATTCTTAATCCACAAAATGGAAAATTGCAAAATATACATAAACGGTATAAAACATCTTGTCCCATATTTAATCAATTTTACGAATTTTCTAGTAAATATATAATAATACAAAACAAATTATGCTTTAATCAGTGTATTTCGATAGCTGCTATAAGTGTAAGTTCTTTGTTTGCGTTATTAGACTTACTTAATTCATCATGCTAATCAACCACAATATATTATTTTTTGAGTTAGATATATATTTTTTTAATTATAGTACCAAATCCATAGTTAACTGGCATGTATCAAAATGTTTCAATTCTCTTCTTAAATCACTGCGAGTAAAAACTTTTTTCGGTCTGGTCAATAGATACGGCCCCAATTAAATTTTAGTGCTCTAAAATAGACAATAAAAACATAAAGCTATATATATTTAAAGATACGAATGTAATGTAATAGGAAACCTTTTACACGGAAAGTTTAATGGTTAAAAGCGTTCATTCAATACATTTAAGTGGTACTGGAAATGTCTAATATAAAGACATCTTTCACTTTCACAGAAATGCTTTACTGTTTTATGTTTTCCGTGGTTTTATCTAATGTTCTATAGAATATAGTGCGCCCGCCCTTCTTAGAAATGATTTGATGAGTGTAACACACATTCCTAAGTTGTAGGGCTGATGTGGCTCGTTACTTTAAAGTATAGGGATAACTTTATGATTATTAACCGTTAAGCTAGCAACAAATATTTTAGTTATTACTACGTTTGCTATGTACGTTTAAAATACATGCATCCTCATCTACTTCATAAATTATAACTATATTTATAAAAATAATATTGGAAATATTTAATTGTTAGTCAATTTACTAAAATACTAATTAGCATTTAAAGCGCAGAAATATAAAAACTGCAATAAAAGTATAACGAAAGATGTGGTTGCCATAAAATTTAAATTCTATTTAAATATAAGGCATCTGCAGGTCCTTTTAAGGTTATACGTCTTTTCTTTTGGGAGTCATCTTCGTCAGGCCGCATTCCGTGTGCTCTTCGCCAATTACAAAGAATGGATATGCCGAATGGTTTTTTACCCCGTGTCAACCGTTACTCGATAACTTCGACAGTCGCCGAGAACTTGTTCCTTTCGCCATGTATGGAATTGCATGTTCCAATTTTCTAGCCTCACCGTGCATTTTCCTTTTTTTCGGTTTGACACGATTCAATGAAAATATTGGTGTCAATGCAACAATAAAATTTAATGTTCATTTATTCATAAGATATACACGTAGTTTGTAAAGTCGTGTGAATTGTCGCCATCATCGACAAAGTTTACCGATAATCGACCTCTTAACCAATATTTGTGAACGAAAAGATTCCGAACAAAACAAATAAGAAAAATATTTAATTGAAATACGTAAATTTTGTTTTAAAAGTGATCCTAGCTATCTTTTTTCGCACACAACTCCAGTAAAGAAGTAGTGGAACGAATTCGTCGACTAATTATATCGATTTGTTGAACACGAACGGTCACATGAACCGGTCAGCTTAGATTTCACGATATATTTTTGGTTGCCTGACATGAATAATTAACATAATACCGACTTTCGGTAGAACGAACGCATTGTTCATCCACATCTGATGACCTGATGACACCGATTTACATCCTTGTCCGGAATATAAAAACATTGACAATTAATTAATATATTTGTTGTTCGATGAATAACTGGTATAATGTAAGAAAAAACTTATTTAATTCTATGAATGCTACCAGAAATTTATGAATAATGGTGACAGAGTGAAGCAAGGTTACGAGAAAATATATTATGTAGACTTACAAATAGTTCATGGGAACTAATAATAAACATTAACAATGAGTGTAGCCGTTTGATGTGTGCGAGCGCGTCATGGCCCGGGCCACCACTCGTAAAACTAATTTCGGCACAGGGAATTGTACAGCCGACTGCACTCGCGGATTAAGCAATAGCAGGAAATAAATGGACCAAAATAAGGCATGCATGTGTGTGATATGAGTGATTAACAAGCTCTGTTGGAATTAAAACATTATAAGGAATATTTGGTTTTTTCACAACATAGTTTCAATAATATATAAGAATTTTAATATTACATACATTTTTACATCGATTTTTTTTATACAAGTTAAAAAAGCAATCTAATATATTACAATTTAGGCGCCATTATTATTTTTTAAATGAACATTAAGATTAGAAGAACGACATGCTTTCAATCTATTCAGCAAACTAAAAAAAATCTAAATCACGTTTGTATTTGCAAAAGTAAACCGCAAAAAATATCGCTAAGTCCGTGTGCTTTCACCTCAGTCGCCAGAAATCGTTTGTCCCGAGACTTCTGATCGAGATTAAGCGATTTAGCGCCGTCTGTGATAACTAAATTAATGTAAAATCCGCTTTAAACATGCTGACTTAAGCTTCATTATAAAAGTGGAGCACACATTGGCATCCGTGATATCCTGGCGCAAGGCCAACAGGCAATTGAATGAGTGACGATTTGAAATGGCTAAAAAATCCAGGGGTAGACAGACGGTCATGTACATTCTATTTTGGGGAGGTTAAACTTTAAAGTTTCTCTGAGTCAGAACTGATTCGCCACTCGAGATGAAAGCCCATTGAAAAATCCAGAGGAAGTGCGTATTTGCGTTATTGCGTCTCTATTATTGATATCTTTAATTTTTTTGTGTTAATTATTTTATATCGTGTTATATAATATAAAAATATTTAGAAAGTGATAAAATTCTTAAGTTTTGTATCCTTACTTTTTTTTCTTTATCGAACAGTAAAACTGTACCCATACAATTATATGAAAAGCATTCAAATTAAAATAAATCTATATGTATAGAGAAAATTTCTTACCAGAACATCTAAAATGTACTAAACAAAAATAATTTGACTAAGCAACTGTATATTTTAGTTCGGCCATGAAACGCCTTGTCGTCGTGGTGACGTGACAATACTGATAAATGATAATATTGGTCGCAGTAGTCCATTAGACATTATCTATTTCTATTAAGATTCCTATGTAGGTAATGTGAGTTTTAATATAATGCTGGCAAAATCATACGTTAATACGTAACATTTGACGTATATTGTTTTTGGACACAAGTGGCAGGGTCTGCTACTGTATGAGTAATCGAGTCGGTCGAGAAATGATCTCATCTAATTTTTTTGAGGCACTTGTTAGAGTTTAGCTTAACTTAGCCCTTATTGATAAATGTTTTTATAATATATTATTTTTTATAGTTCATATAATAAAATTTAAAATACTGTCAAATTTTATAAAGGCTATCTCTATCTCGCACATACCAGACTATTAAGACAGTTTGTTCCCATTAAGACACTCCCATTACCAACTATCGGTCGAATTTTTGAGGCCTTTAATTCCACATTTCTTAATAATGATATAAACGAATTATCTTAGAAGTTCTTCCAATCTATTGAAAATTCTAATAAAAATATTCTAATAATACGAACTCCACAACCGACCAATTCATCAAATTACTGCTATTATCATAGTACAAATAAGTAGTTAAAGTATAAAAAAGTAGTTACAAATAAGTAGTTAAAGTATAAAGTACCTATATCTAATATAATACATTAAGTCAATTTTTATTGTTAACTATATAAAGAAGATGCTTTAGAGATTAGAATCCCTAATTATACTCTTAATTCTAATCTAAAAATTTGATAAGATTTTCGACTAATTTTTTTTTCATAAATACTAAACAAGATACGTACCTATCAATAATATATTAATATAATTTATAAACAATAGTGAAAGATATTCTATTAATGAAATAAGTTCAACATTAAAAAGTAAATATTAATGGTAGACTTTTAATTCCAAAAAAATACATTATTATTTCATACTAAAAAGCTTCCTTCAAAATTTACACTTTGTTTAATAAACGTTATTTATATTTCATTTATGTTTTCAAATGAGAAATTTCTTAGGAAAACCAAACAATAAAACTAAAACTAAATGACGCATTGCTTATTGGTGTAATAAAAAATAAAATAGATTTAATAATAAAAACATTATGTCAAGGATGATTTTAAAATAAATTCTTATATAAACAAGCCCTGTTATATATATTTAATTTAGTAGTAAATAATTGATAAAGTTCTATAGCCTTGTATAGTATAGTAATTCGTAATGCGAATAGCGATAACGTGTTCGGTCTCACGCTCTGACCTTCTTCTCTATTAAATTGTTTACAAAAAGCTCATTTGTATTTATTAAATGAATAAGACGAAAGAGTTCAGGGTGGTATTTGATAACTTATAGTAATAGGAAAATTTTATTGGACTGTTCCAATAAAAAATATAATTTGTGAAATATTCTCTTGAAGTTTTATTGTTATTAATACGGGTATGCATAACAACGACTTAAGTATATTTTATAGTAATAAACTATTAAATTCAATATATAAAAAAACTAAACTAATGACATACACCTGTTTATTATTGAAGATATTTGATATTTTTCTAATGTAGCGAATGAAGGTAATTTTCCTAATATTAGTTGGACAGGTGTAACATAAATTAGTATACGATTTGAATATTATAAAGTAAATGATACTATGCAATGTTATGAATTTTCAATAAGCATTTAACGAGAATATTTTTGTCATTGATAAGCTGGTCGTGGTCGATCATAACAGGAATAAGCCGACGTACAAACTACGACGGCCGGAACTGAGCGATAAGGCAATATTGTTTTAGATAAGGTAACGGTGACTGATCGCATGTATTGGTAATAAAAATAAATTTTGCTCTGAGGGCGACATTTTGCGACATTAACCATGCTCACCTTAGAAATATCAGTATTGGCGTGCATCCAACTCTTATACTGACGCCCTAGTCACCGCCAAACTTCAGTACAGAATTACAGTTAGTATCCCAGAGCACTATATTCGATAACACCACAAAAGCAACCACGACGTCGATTAAGTTTCGAATTGGCGAAACAACGCTAGAACTGTCAAGTTCTTTCACATCACGTTAATAATTTGTTTTGTCACAGGTGTGTAAGCGTCGTAAACAAGAGTGGCGTTCGTCGCCGGCGACACGTGCACTGCCGACAGAAAACCGCGAATAACAGTCCGTGAGGAACGCGAGCGAGTGCCCCTTCTACTGGCGACGACCGCTGCACGCTCGCGGCACGGCGAAACTGACGGACGAGCGGACGCCGCACAGCGCCGACGCGACGCACTGGCGCATCTTCGCAACCCCTCGTTCCCATCCCCGCATCCTACTCCTGACTCCCAGAACTGTGGGTTCTACGACAAAAAACGAGGACACACTGCATTTCTGGCACAGCACGTTCAAGACGTGGAATCCAACTAGTTTTTCACTTAACCAAGTAATTATTCACGCCTTGTAAGGTAATGAATTAACGTACATGCACAAGTAGTAATAGTCTCGCATCTCGAATTCTCGTGAGAATGCTTATGAGAGATGATAGAAATGATAATAATCATATAGACCAATTAGGGCGTAACAAGAGTACGGGTTTAACAAATGATGCATTTAAGTCTGAGAATCATAATTATAGAAGGTAATCGTTTTTATACATCATAATTATACCAATGAGGGTAAACTACCAAATGTTTCAAACTAGTTTTAAGCAATACATGTATATCGAATTATCCATCTGAGTAGGTAAGTGTGCCACATCCTGAAGGTTAATAGCGGATGACGAGAGCCGCTAGGCGTCAGGATCACGTAGGAGCAACGGTACAGTTGATATGCACTACGCTCATTTGAATAATCACACCAGACTTAACTACCAATTTACTTTTAATATTATTTTATATTATACAAAACCATTGTAAGTAAAGTTCCATAATATGTTTTAGCAAATTTTGAGATGATTACTATTAATAAGTGCAAATAAAAAATATTTATTTCCTTGATTCCTTTAAAAAATATTTGAATAAAGCCTCAGCAAAGTTTTACTGTTACACTTTTAATTATGATATCATCTGCATTTTCCATTCAGAAAAAAATAAAAGCCTTGATGCGATGTCACTAGCAACGAATAAATGCCTTTGTAAAGTGACATTTGCTATTCAGAATTCTACAAAAGAATAAATACTGCAGATTTATAAAAAAATAGGTCAGACATTAACGGAGAGTCTTTACTGAATGACGATGAAATTTATAAAACGATTTTGAAAACTGTTCTGATCACAATTATATGAATTAATTCAAAATATCAGAAAGAGAACAATAAGAATGTTGAAAGTGAAAACATGCTACTTCTGAAATTTTTGTCTATAGTTTAATTAATAATGGCGGCGCGGCGTCCAAATGACCTGGTCTTCTGAATTCCCCACTAATTGTATCAGATGCCTCGCATCTAGAATGCAGTGGTTTATCATCCATCTGGCAAGTCAACTGTGGCGCATTCTTTCTAGTAATGGCCGAGTAACGAATCGCGTTTCATTTTTTATAGCTCTTATAAAAAAAAACGTCAGTAGCTTGTTAAACGGCTAGATTGATATTGATTATGATTTATATGGCGATAGAATAAAATATTCATTAAAAACAAGTTTTTGTTTAGCATATTAAATTACAATAACATATAATTTAATCGTTTAATGTATGTTTAAAAAAAATAACAAATAATGATAAGTGAATTTTCAACTTGACTATGTATATAAATACGCGAGTTGGTATTGCGACTATATATTCGCTAAGCCCATAATATATATTTAAAAGATAATATAATCAAATATTTTTAAACATTTTTAAATTGTTATTCCACACTTAGGAACTTCTTTCCACACTGGTTGGTTTTCAGGAGGCGCGGGTTCGAGTCCCGCTACGTAAAAATTTTTATACGTTTTCTAAATAAGTATTTAATTTAACATTATCAAATGTCGACTGACGATAAACATAATTTTATAATTGTTACCATAGACAAATATTTGGAAAAATAAAATGCCTAAGATTTTACTCTATTTAAGTCTTAGTTAAGAAATCACTGTATTAAGTTTATTGAAATAAACAATAGTATAACGATAAACTGCAATGTGCGCCAAAGTATATCGTTTTGGGAAACTACAATATAAATACCGACATATACATTCAAAATATAAGCATAAAGACGTTCAACAAGCAATCTAAGGTAAACTTTGTTTTATTTTAATTTATCTCTGAAAATTACAAATAAGAAAATTAAAAATATAACCTATTTTTGCCAATTGGCGGTCCGAAGGCAATATTGCATTTATACACTTTCTCTTTCCTATTGTAGTATCGGAGGTGTCGACCGATTTATCGGCGAGCACGTATCAATAGACAACTACATGGCGGGAATCGAACCCTCGGACCTAGGTGTGAGAGAAAACAAATTTCTCTAAGGCAAAAGATTCGTTGCCATAGAAAGGAATAATTTATTACAGTCGTATCAGAAATCCAATCTTATAACAGAATAACTTGAAAGTACGTAGGATAAACAACAACTGTTTAGTTGTTTAGTTTCTTAATAATAATATTAGATTGTTGAAAGAATTAAATTTTTATTTTTTTATTTAGTCTTTGAACCACAATCGACACTTAGATGTAAGTATAACGAGTATATCTATATTTTTAAGTTTATATTTGAGTAGAGTAAACGTAATTGCTATGAAACAATTTAACCGATGCCAAAAAAGTTAAACCTAATAAAAATTGGATTCTTTTAAGTGCATATAGTACATCTTTTACAGCTGTAAGCATCAATCTAAGACGCTGAGATAAATAAAAATATATTTTTTAAGTGTTATCCCATACTTAGGAAAGAAAAATACTTATTTAGAAAACGTATAAAAATTTGAACAACGACGACGACGGGTTCAAATCCCGCTGCGTTTATTTTTGTATATTATTTCTAAATAAGTATTTTTAGCAACCACTATAAATAACCACCTAATTTGCGAGTCGGTCGTCGTCTGGAAAGGTTGTTGTTATCGCTACTGTGAGTTCGTTCTATTTTATTATACTTGTCGTATCATATTGTGTTAGTAACTGTCAGTAACTTTGTATTAGTATTTAATTAAAGTCAAACATTATTAATTCAGGGTAGTTTTTAATTAAGTTAACCTCAGACCATTCTACATTGTTTTATTTTTATATTTACCGCTTCTGATTTCCAAGAGTATATTAAAAAATTCTTTCATCCTACAGACATGATTTTTGCCGTTTTATAGGAAATGGTACGGAACCCTTCCTGCGCGAGCCAGACTCGGACGTGGCCGGTTTTCTTTAATAGTCACGTAAAAAATTAAATCATGCCGCATGAAAACTAATATTAAAGATAACATAACGTATATTTTCTTAAGTATTGGAAATATTAATAAAGTTATTTACCTAGTAGGTACGTCACCCTTATAATAGGCGATGACGTTATTCTAAAAGCTATATAGCAAGATATTGTGACCAAGTTTCAATTACATGAACACGTAAAAATTATAGAAAACAATAACTTGTTAAAGGAAATAGATAAAAAATACATTTCAGATAAGTATGTACTACAGGTGTACTCATTCCCACAATATAATTTTTTAATTTTTAAGTAAGTATTTGCGTTTCATTTTTGTCCTTAATAGTCATTGTTTTAGTAGCAAGCAGGGAACTAAGTGTTAAAACACTCCGTTTTCAGTTTTATATCAGAATTTTAAAACTGTATGTGGGATTCAAACTTGATTTCATCACGTTTGCCGCTAGACTCGATGTTGTACCAATTTGTAGTAATAAAGTGACTTATAAAATCTACAGAGGTTGTAAAAAAAATCGTTACTTCGTATCTCTATACGAAATTACCAACTTAAAAACAACTATTCCTCCGAACAAACACCACAATGATTTTAAAATAAGTAAACAAAATCCAATGAAAGGGTAACTTACGACCAGACTAATATTATGCTAATCCTTATAATCTTGTCACAACATATCACGAGTAAGCATGATTAATTATAATTTAAATACGATATAGATATGAAATTTAAAATCGCCACACCCAGCAATATGTCAATAATGTTTAGTTATACTTACTTATTCATAAATATTTTATTCATTTGTCCGATTGCAAACTCGACGCTTTTAAATTCAATTCAGACTCAGAGGATTGATTGCATCTAAATTATTTAATTTTTTTCGCTCTGGTGGACAAAACAGGACATCGAGTTTCATCACTCAACACGCAATATCCTTGATAATTCAGCGAAAATGGGAATTAAAGGGTTCCTAATTTTGTGTGGTAAATAGAGATAAAATGTAATAGTAGAGACTCGGTGGAAGAAATGTAGAATCACATTTCTTCATTTTAAAAATATATTAAGTCTTAGAAACAATATTAGTAACCTGTGACCACTTTTCGCTCTCCTGAGACATGGCTCGTTACTGGAGCGAAGATATAGAATTATTAAATGTGTCATTCTCCCAAGTGGGGACCGATTCCACAACCGTCGCGTATACAGTCGCACGCTTATTCGCCTGTGCCAAGTCGTTAATATTAATATTCTGCCATTAAAGAATTTAAGGATTTGAATTTGTGGCCAGTCGTGGCTCAGGAGCACAAAGTATAACTGTAAGACTGGCTATGGGTTCGATTTCCACTCGAGGAAATGTAATATTATTATTTAAATTTATATTCCTGTTTCTTCGCTCTGGTGTTGAAGCTTGTTTTTCGAATTGTATGAACAAGTTTTGAAATCTACAATTGACTTCAATAACACTCCCAATAACACTAATTAACATAATATGTGTAGACATGAACACGTGAAGAATAATAAAAATATGTTGTATCAACAGTTTTTTTATTTATACATTTTTTTAAATTAAAAAGCAATTTCTTAAATTATGGCGGAAAATAGAGAACAGATCTTGACACTAGGATTCTATATTTTTTTTATTTAAATAAACCAAATACACACACAAATAGTGCAACAGTCCTAACTACTGTCCTAAAGACTCTACCTACAACCTACTCGGTGCTCAGGTCATATTGCACAACTCACCCATGTACTCTAATGCATCCGATGCAACGGAAATAGCATATCACGTATACCGTTAATAAAACCAATTAATAGGGAACCAAGTATCGGCAGGTAAACGTTCAAGGAAACATTTCACCGGTTAACTGATATTTGCATAGACACTTGTCGGTGGGAAGCGAACACGGAAGCTCGTTGCATCTGTGACCTTATAAAACCGCACGTAGATTAAGCAATTAATTTATGGTGGTATCAGGTCCATAGTTAGAGCTCAATTTATGTTTGCCGTTTTATCTTGACCGTGTAAATTATTATTGTATACATGGTGTTCTTTGGTGAGCTTATGGCGATGCTGATATATAGTTAAGACTTGTATAACTGTGTGTATTTTAAGCTGTGTATATAGATTTAAATCAGTCATTTGTTCAGAAACAATAAGCGAAGTATTTACTTAACTAAACTCATATAAAAAAATAGATAAGCAATTGGTTAACTATGAGCCGAAGTAATCGAGACAATATATGTTTAACATACTTCCCTTCCTCCTACTTCCCTCTTGCCACAGAATTCTGGAGGCATTTCGTGTTGAGTAACATATATAAGGGTTCCGTTATTTACCATTCAACTACAGAACCTTAAGAACTCCTTGAATGCTTATATAATGTCTAGATTATAGGATCACAATACGTGAATACCTTGATGAAAGCACGATAAAAATTAGCCTATGATCTTCGCCTTGTTATCAAGCTACGTGTTTTCAATTTCATTATGATTGGTAGACGCGATGTGTCGTAAGGTTACAGACAAACTTTCTTTTGTAATAACACATGTTAGCGTAGAGTAGACCGTTCAATATTCACGTAAATTAAACACAATATTCAATTATTTACTCAAAATAAACTCTCGTTTCAATGATCTGGGTTCAAATTTTTATATCAGAAACTGTCATTGTAATCCTAGCTTTATATTGTTTACTAATGTTGCCGAACCATAATTTAAATGACCATACCAAGTTACTAACACTTTCCGATATAATAATCATTAAAATAGTTGAACTAAAATTAAATTAAATCAAAAATCAGCTTCATGCTGTATCCCGCACACAGCAAGGTAGGCAGGGGGAATCTAGTGTTAAGACACTCCGGCAGAACTCAACGCCGCGCTTCACCTCGACACCAGAGCGAAAAAATGGAAATATAAATTTAAGTAAATATTTTATCTCCTCGCGTGGGGATCGAACCCACAACCAGTCAGTTTTACAGTCACACCTCGTGCCGCTGCGCCACGACTGGCCTCGACTCAACTCAACTTGAACTAAAATATAGTTATTACTAAATTACTAAATATGTGAACATACGAATAAGTACACATTACATTTTACATCAAAAATATATTCAAAAAAGCATTTTCATAATTAAATGTTTTCTCAAAAATGTAAAAACACTCCATTCAAATCGAACGCGAAAGCAGAGTTATTAAATAAAGTGCTGAGAGGATGTTTCACTCCCGACGGTTGTTTATTTGTAATTTCATTTGGGAAATAGCAACGTGAATGAAACATGTTTTTATGTTGAAGATAAATTTTGTTATTATACTACATTAATTTGAGGCCATCTTGCCGCGTCGGTACAATGTTTACACATTTAGGCGCGACGGTTGTGAATTCGATTCCCCATTCGGGAGGATGCCGTTCTGGCTTCTTCCAGAAAATTAAAATAATGCAATAAAGAGGAAGCGCGGCGTTAAGTTCCGCTTCTTCACACACAATGTCTTGAAAATTTGGCAGAAAGTAGCCTCCTTTGCACGAAAAAGCGCGTAGCTTTTTTTTACATATTAGAGTAAAATGTTCATACGATTATTACTTATTCATTATTTCTAATGATATAAGTAGTATAGTTGGTGTGGCGCTAGTTTTTGTTTGTATCTAAATAAGATTCTGTGAACACATCCGACGTGTTAAGGAAGTAACTTCATAATTAAAATTCTAAGTTCAAGGCACACTACGCGTAGAACAGTGCGGAAATCAATTTGGACAAACTATTTTAAACATAACATATTTTCGTTATAAATGTATTAAATTAATAGACAATGTCATTTAATTTTAATCATTTAATTAAAAATAAACAATTTAATTTTGATTTTATATACTCATTGTATATTATTTAATCAAGCCGTTTAATTGTTGATTTATTCTAATGAACTTTTGGATGGTTTCTTTGAATATATAGAGTTTTTTCGACTTTTTGTTTTATCGTATTGCGTGTTCCGAGATTGTAATTTGGTAGTAAAAAATACTAATAGATAGTAATTATTAGACATTAGGCTGAATATTGTGAAGTACGTGTCATTAGAAGGAAAAACTCCATTGAATACATATAACCGGTAGGCTAGCAACCTACTAGTAATTATACCTACTATAGAAAAGTAATAATGTATCCTGTGTAAATACCTGATATTTAATTCTCATGTTTTGTACATATGTATACACTATAAATAATAAATATAATATGAACGCTACTACTGAGATCTATTAAAATATAATTAAAAAATCTTTACTAAGTACTACTTTTTGGTAAGTATAGTACGTTGTTCGCTCTACTTTATTTTGCTTATTTTACTTTTTCTTAGCAAATGTTTTCAACATTTTGGTATAAAGTCAATATTTAAAGAAAATATTCGTCTAAGCTAGATGACTTAAATATATCTAATCTAGTCCATGCTCGTTGATTTTTACACCACACTATAGCCGATTTAAATTAATTAAGTAAATAACAGTAGGCCTAAACGTTTATGTCAGTCACAGAAACTATACTAATTTTTTTTAATAATTCACCTTTATAAATAACAGAAAGTTTTCTAAACATGGCCCGAGCATTTTGAAACAACTATAAAACATGGGAACTGCATGTTGTCCAATTAGCTGAAATATTAAATATCAATTTCTCCAATTAATTTACATATTAAATTAATAGAGACAAAAGGCTAATAACAATCAATAAATTTAAATAATTTATTATGTGATAGTATTAATAATGTTTATATATCATTGATTTTGGTCTCTTATATTGTAAAAGCTGTAGTCCGAAGCTTAACGACAAGTTAAGTGTGTGGACAAGAAATAAAATTAAATCTGCTCTTTGTGCTGCCCTACACTCTCCAATAAACTTACATCATAAACACTTCAATCAGTTTTCTACGGAATAATCTGTTAAAATTATATTGCAAGAGTTATAAAGAGAACTATGGTTAGTTAAGATTTCAGGCTTGCCTACAAATATCATCAATTGATTTCTGGGTGAAGAAATCAATTAATGATAGTGCTAGACAGATTATTAATACTTCCAAGTCGTAGTAGAACCATTTCCGATTTGGTTATGTAGAAACAGGAGCTCAAACAGTATATTTGGGTGGCGAGTCTCAGGCACTATTCTGTAATGGCCCCACGCCCGCACGACGAATATATGGAATGTTAAGTAGTTCCTTCTATCTGTCAATCATCAGCTTGTAATGGAAGAATTCGTATAGAAATGTATATATTTAACATATATATACAGTTAAGAAAAAATATAGTTTCCAAAACTAAAACGTATAGTTTGAGTAGGTATTTCTCCAACAATGTAAGTAGAGGTTAACATTTTTTACTTATCACAATAATGTATTAAATAATAAAAATATATCCTCTAAAATTAGTGTAAATAATTGGTTATACAGTTACGTCAACGTTACATTGGATGAGCGATATGCATTATGCAGCCTTGAATGGGTCAAGTGGTGACTGTATGTGTTCAGAAATATATTATGGCTCACCCTAGAGAATATACTAAAAATAGGTTTCTATTAAAGATATTATTACTAGGACGAAATATTTTTTTTTATTTAATTTCTTTATTGCATTTTAAAATCAATTAAGTAAATTTACTACAGTAGCTCGATAGGGACGAATGGCTTACTCGACTAGAGCGAGTCCCGTGAGAGAACCCCTCTAGATCCCTTGTATCTATCTACCTTCATCAGTGCTAAAAAAGAAGCTAAAAAGAAAAAAAACATTTTTCTAAGATCACTCCACGTGTAATCTTCAGCTAGCTAGCGCCGTGTAATCTACGACAATATTTTTTTAATTTTTTTTCTTACGCGTCTTTCTGCGCCTTGAAAGTATCAAATAGTTAATATCATTAAATTGTTATTGCGCCACGGCAATTGTCATATTGAAACTACCACAACTGATCATTGTAAACGGTGCGATTGTAATATAATAAAATAAAGACCGAATAAGCAGCCCAGCATAAAATTTTATATAGACTTCCTAGATTGAAATATTGCGTTCATATATCGTAGAGTTTTTATGAACCCGGTGCCATTGTCGTAAATCTGAATAAACACCGGTTCGGGACCGATTACGAAAATTGTACAAACTACATGTAATCTGCATATATTATGTGTTCAAACATTAACACTCGTAAAGTAAACTCTGTGAGCAGGACGTTGGAAATTAAACGCCAGGATTTACAATTCAGTTTGGAACTGACATTTTGAATGAAGATGGATGTGAACGTGGACTATTAAGCTGAAAATTTAATCCAAGGCCAGATGTAGATCATATATAGAACGATGCGAATTTAGATTTTACATTAGAATTTAATATCATTATTTATAAGAGATTTTACTTTTTACGTATGATAATTGACAGGGTAATGTTTGATCGTATCAAGTCAAGATGTTAAAACCAGATGCGGTTACGATGACACACGCCACACACGCCTAAAAGATATGTTTTAAATGTCAATTTAAAGACTCAAAAAATACATGTAAAAGGTAAAAAAAAAACCGGACAAGCGCAAGTAGTGCTTGCGCCCACTGAGGGTTCCGTAAAAAAATTGAGCTTTAGCTTAGCCAGAGCTCTTTCACCTGACACCTCACCTGAAGCTAGCTACCTTTAGTAACAAATGTTGCTCCCCCTGTAAGGCTTTTATTTTTTAGCATTTAACTGCAAAAGTATAGTTTTCATATTTTTCCTGAACTAGTACTAACTGTAGATGCTAGCTGACAAATTTCATAATTCTAGGTCAATCGAAATTTTAATTTTTTTTTTGACATAACTTGAAGAACACTTAAAATAATAAAAATAAAATAACGTAAAACATTGACATTTGACATGAAAATTCTTGTGGAAATGTGATTATACAGTTCATGGTAACAAAGTTACGGACAGCCACTAGTAAACATAAATATAACAAACCACTTCTTACTAAAACCACATTGAGGTCTATAGTTACCTGCAACAAAAAACATGATAGATAAATTAATTTAATCAAAGTCCTCGAAACGCAGGCGTTTTATAATACAGCGCCTTTACTAACAACTAATAATAATGTTATTCGCTACAATAGTAGAGTCGTTTTTGCTTTGTAAAGATATATTTAGCATTAATAGTTTCTCTTATTTAATTAACGTTATGCAACAATTTAAATAATAATTTCTAACATGTACTGACAACACAAATGTTTTAATTTTATAATACTCTATTAAAAACATATAGAATTAATGACTTAATTTGGTTACTTTATCTTTAAGTTGTCGAAAGAATTATTTTAAAAAAGTCTCTACATTACCTGCACTTTTACATGACTCATATATTACGTAAGAAATTATGTCAATAACACTTGTATATTTATATTATGAGTTAAGCACAATTAAGCCATTATATCGGCATTCCAATTAGTAGTGTATTTAATAAATAAATTAATAAATCAAGTTCATGTGGCTAAATTAAAATTTAAAATTTATTTCATACTTAATAAGATCATGAAAGATTAAAAATAAAACTACTAAAGTATAGAAATAAGCAACAAATGGTAGTGACCTTTAAAATTACAATAGCCAATATGAATTAAACAACGATCCATGAAACATTATGCGTCTGTCAGTAAGAGAAGACGGCACGCAAAGGAACCATAAACAATAATAAGCACGCAACACACAATTTACAATAGAAACTTCTTTATAAGTATCCACTAGAAACTAAAGTGTTGAGGTTATATTTTTTAATTTTTTTTTTTAGCTTTAGCGAGTAAACAGAGGGAACGTAGTATTAAGAGTTTAAGTCATTACGTCCCTGACTTTTCGCCCAATTATTGAGTTTTACTCTATGCAAAATCTTCTAAAATAGTTATAAGAATATTGGACATACATTGACTTTATTATACATGATGTATATTATATTTATTTTTTTTTATAATAAAGTCCGTAACTTTTATACAAGGCAAATAATTCACCAAATTTCGATTGGTAAAACAATTGCATTGTTCGCGTTTACCATACGCTTATTAAGACAAGTGAAATGAGCATAATAAAAATATATGTAAATCAGTGTAGAGTAAAAGATCAAGGTCTTTTCAATTATATATACTTTTTTTGAATAATTTTTTTTAAACAATGAATAAGTCACGTCAGAGAACTGGCAAGATAAACATCTTCAAGCTTGTCGGTTGCTATTAATAAATCAAGTGACGGTGAAATTGTACGAAATATGATTTCTTTGAGTTATTATTTAAGCACGAATACGGAACTTGAGTTCGAAACGTCAATAAAAATATTAAAAATATGGTTTTAACAACCTGGTCATATCACAAAACCAAATCAAGGAAGATTTATTTTTATGTAGTTAAATGCAGAACAAAAGTTATTAACAATATGGTAATTTATAGTTGTGCTGTTTATAACGTATAAATATAATAATAAGCGAATATAAAAAATTGCATTTATGGTTAAAATAAATAAGTTGATATAACCGATAACCGCATTTAATTAAACTCTTAAGGTGCTATCGATACCCTTTACCCCGATTTACTTTTAATGCAAATATTATTACTATTCAAATTTATTTACATTTCACTTATTTTTCTGGCCAAATCTAATTTAAAAAAAATCCACTTTTCCTACGCCAGTCACATATTGAACTAAGTGTAGGTACTCTTTTCAATTCGAAAGTAAGTTAGTAAAAATGAAATTAAGTGCAAGTGTTATTTTAAAATTAAAATCAAATTATAGTATATTATGGGATTTAAATCAAATCAAATTAGCTTAAAATTTAAATCAGATCAATTTAAAGCAAATTAGCATAGTAATATTTGATTAACAAATATACAAAATATATACCGATCACTAAGAGGCGTCAATTACAATTTTAGCTACTTTGTTTAAGTAAAGTAACAACAAGTAACTTAAAATTTACAATATTACGCATATTAGAATTCATAATAAACGATGTTTCTTAATTATCATAATTTACTGGGATTGAAGAAGCAATCTCACTATAATGCTATTATAATGATGTTTGTATATTTTAAACATTAATCTACAACTCTATTGACTGGAAGTAGTATTTACAACCGCTATAGAAAGTGTAAGTGCTAGAATTATGTATTCGATAAACAAGTATCGCATCAAAGGTGTAAAAGATAAGGAAGTTACAGCAGGACATATTTCAACTAATAATGGACTTACAGGCCGTAAAATATTCATTGCGTTTCTGCGTCATTTTATGATTTACGTAGCGATCCTTTGTTACTGGTTGTATAAAGTATCCGTTTGGATTACAGTATAAGTATTTATTTTTAAATTCATATGACACATCACTAGCAGCAAGGTATTTTTGATTAACTACTATTAATAAAATTATTAAGTTTATATAATGAAAGATAAAAGCGATTGTTGAATATAAATTGTATCTACATCAGTCTACAATTAATTAGTTTTCAAAAGGTTTGAATCTTTCGCAATATCTAGATTAACAACAGTTTCACAAATAACAAATACATAAACAATCTCAATCGAAGAAGACTGCACTTTCTACGTCACAGTCTGAATGAGTCACGATAGTTTATCAGAAGGACGTCGTGGGCGAACAGGGCCACAATTAAAACCGCCCACACGAAGGCGGCAGACCAGCTCAATGTTCAAAACCATATCTTCGTTACATGATAGGTATGTAATTTCTCCTATTCCAAATTCAAATGCAATTTAATAGGTTAAGACATTTTAGACACTAAGTGTATGTATGATAACATAATTTATTTACACCATTTGATTGTTTCAAGTTCCGTTTGTTGAAAAAAAAAAAATCCGCTTCAAGCTGTATTCCGCACATAGCAGGTTAGACAGAGAGAACCTAGTGTTAAGACACTCCGTTCCCCGCCTTCTGCCGAATTCTGGAGGCATTAAGTGTTGAGTGGCAGAACTCAAAGCCGCGCTTTGCCTCCACACCAGAGCGAAGAAATGTAAATATAAATTTAAGTAAATATTTCATTTCCTCCAGTGGGGATCGATCCCACAACCAGTCGGTTTTACAGTCAAATTTTGTGCCGCTGAGCCACAACTTGCCTCCGTTTGTTGAAACTGTAAAATATTTGTTTAAATATATGGAGCTATGTATGTTTGTTTCTAATAAATTAGATCATGAAAATAATTAAATATTGAACATGAAGATTTTTTCCATTTGCAAAATTGAAATAGATCTAAATTACGATGCACATTTTTCGTTACTCTAATCTACTTATCTAACAAACTCGTTTTACTTTATAAAGCTGTTTACATAAGTAAATTCATTACAATATTTTATAAACTTTCACGAATACATGAATAATGATTTAGAAAATGGGCAAATAAAACAAAACTTCTTCTAAACATTAGGCATAATTCAGCAACGGTCCTGCCATTTGTAAACATATAATTAAATTACCCGTAGTAGTCAATCTTCAGATCACAATTCGTGCGCGTACGCTTTCACTGTCGACGGACCGGTCTGGACGATCCATTTCCTGAGGATATCGCATACCAATCGTATATGGCGACCTAAAAACCTTTGACGCCATATAATTTATTATGTCTTTAGAATTTGAGAAATTTTGCTTAAACAAAAACTAATGTAGATATACTAAACAAAAATATGTTTTTTGTACTTGTATTCACTATATCTTAAAGAGATTGGCATATTTTTCGATAAGTTATCATTGTCTATAATTTAAAAACTTTCTCAGTTTCTTGTTTTTTCCCGCATAGCATGGCAGACAGAGGAGACCTAGTGTGAACACAGTCCGCTCCACACTTTCTATCTAATTTTCGAGATATTTCGGCTTAATGATTAAGGAACTACTCTAAGTAAAGATTAAATCCATAACAATTGCGTTCACAGTCAGTCGAGGCCCCACTGCGTCAATAAAACAAAATCAAAACAAAAATCTAGTTTCAATAATTATATTTCGTATAAATATTTAAATATCATAAAGGAAAATGTATACAAAAAAATATTTAAAAGATCAATGGCAAAACACAAAATGAGCGGCAATCAAAAGCGTATTACCTCGAAATATATCTTGTGTTGTCAATATCGAGTGTTGTTCCGATGTTTAACAACGCGTTAACATGTTTATGTAAAGTCGCTATATCTCTTTGATGTGTGAAAGACGGCGTGGGAGGCTGTAAACGATATTAAATAACCGCATTAGGGTTACATTTGTAAGCTTGGATATAGATTTGTTGTGCCACACTTCTATAGTGAATTATATAATAGTGTTCTTAAAATCGATAAATTTTATGTTCTCACTAAAGACCGCCCGCGGTTCCGCTTGCCTATCAGCAAATCTAGCTACGTTACTTCATTGTTCCTTGTGTTACAGCTGTAACGGAGTTCCGCTATGTAATTACAAACGATTTTTGTTGTTATGGTGATCCCAATTTTTCCGCAAAATTGTTCTAATACTGAATTTTTTTTTTTTGGGATTAGGTATAGGTGCAAAAATTGTTACTTTCAACGAAAGAAAGGATTGTCTTGACAATAGTTACTCTCAACCTGCTATTATTAGAATACAACCCAAAGGTTGCACTTAATTAGTTAGCTAGACACCTCATCTTATAACTTAAAACGAGGTGTCAACACCTATAGTGTTTCCCACTAAAGAACTTGGGCAATATAAAATTATTACGTCCATATATAGATAAATATGAATCCACTGAAACGGGAAAGGCAATGAGGGAGAAAATGGCTAAAGCTGCAAATAAATTTTGTTTACGCCGTCGAGATTTAATTGCTTTTCAATGATATCTTTAATAAGAATACAGTATACTTTTATTTATAGTTATTAAAGAGTGTAGAAAGTCTGCTTGCATTGAAGAATAAAATGTTTACGTGGTAGTTAAAGTTGCAAGGATTTAAGATTTCTCATTTTGGCATAGGGATATATTTTAATAATATGTATTATTATATAAATTAATTGTAATTTTTATCACATTTGAGGCCATTGTGGCAGAGCATATGACTTTAAATATACAGGATGCAGCGTAAAGCAGAAGAGAAAATGACACCGTCGTGCCACAATGATGTTTGTGGTTTTGGTTTTTTGGTTTAATAGGATATTTGGTACATTTTACTGAATACTAGGTACAATTCTTTATGCGAACGAAAAAAATATAGATATCACTGTAGCTTAAATTTCCACTATAGCTAACTATAATGGAAATTTAAATAATAGTAATAATTGTACCACAAGGAAGAATATATTTATTAATAAATAAAAAACATGCATGTGAAGAATGTTAAAACACCTGTTTGTATATGAATAATTTGACACGAACAATTACTGGCTGTAGTCACGCACAGACAAGCGGTCTGTTGAAGTTTTATGTTTATTTAATAAAAGAAATAATTAAATTATGTACTATTAGCAAACTCTCTCTATACTAATAATATAGCATTTTAATAAAATATCGTTTTAATTAGTTGGCATGTTTGTTTCATTGAAATGAAATATTTTTTATACTATGTGAAGCTAAAAAAAATAAATTTCGAACAAATAAAATCTTTCTACGAAATAGATTAGTAGTATAATATTACTATAAATATAATTAAAATTTTATCTAAACCCATTATAAATATGTGAACAAAAGAGTTAAAATCATCGTTGTGAATATATATAAATAAGTATGATCATTGTATATTATTATTCGGACTAACAATAGTTTTGTTCGTAGTAAATAATAAAGCTCAAGCTTCCTACGCGAGGGCACAGTTCGTTGAGACCATCTATCATTAAGCCGGCATTACATTAGTACGGCGTGCAACGATTCCTCACTTTCACTGATAAATTCGGTTCCAATTATGCAATTTAGTGGGATACAACGGCTCTTACATCAGGAATCGTGTATGTTCATGATTGATCATTTGGCCCTTAAATTAAAGTTCCCAGGGAAAGAGAATGCTTCGAGAGCACAGTGACATTTGAATACAACAAAGCAATCTCAAAGTTGTAGCGATCTCTCTTAAAAATCACTAGTAAATGGCAATAAAGCAAGTGAAAACGTTAATTGCAACATAGTATTTACAGTAATTACAGAGACTGGGTCAACAGGAAAGATTCAGTCTAAAAAGAAAGGTGGTTTAATTAATGCTATATATACGAATTGGGTTTTGTAGTGGCAAATTTTGATATCTATTACAATGTATCAAATAAATTTCCTTGACATTATAGACTATAGGCCAAACGCGTAGTACAATTGTTCTTACAACCTGTGTAACGGAATAAAATTTTCTTAGAGCAGTGTTTCTGTCATGTTTACGTTTTAGTTACATACGACCCAGCTATTTTATACCAATGTCGACTTTGCTCCTTGTTGGCGCTAAGTCCATTGTCATATAGATAATGTACAGTCACAGATAATATTGTTTGAGCTTGCAGTAAAATATTTTGGGCTGTTACCTGGTTTGTGAAAATTTCTAATTGTATTATATATGGCCAATGAATATATCAGCTAAAAAATACATAATATAGCTTACTATAGATTACCATTCTCAAGTAACTCGTACGACTATGTATTAAATACATGGAATACGCTAAAATCCAATACTATAATAATTAGACCATAAGACACATCACATCCTTACGGAACAGTATAACCTTTGACAGATTCTACCCTAATCTGACTATATGACAATGTTGACATTACATTACCGTTTGTAATGTCAACATTGCCTGCCAGCATATTAAAGTTCAAGAACTACTTCTTCAATCCGGAGTAAATAATGTTTATATATTAATAGTACAATCTATGGCATAAACCTTGTATTTACAACTGAACGTGATTCATACGACCCAGACTTATGAGGATGAAAGTTAAACGCAGGCGCCTGAGTTTTGGCTCAATACTGTATGTGTGTGGTCTGCTTGAAACTAATTACTTCACATGTTCGGTCAGTGTCAGGGTGATCACCCTGCTGATTTGGGCATAGGGCTAGCGGCCACACAGCTCGAGATCACTATCACTCGATTGGGAAACGAGACCAATTAAGGGAAATTGTCGAATGTGCAGTGATTTATGATCTGCAACAATTTTTATTATTGCAATTAGCAACCCGTTTTTTGCTAAGTTTATCTGAAACAATATCTGTTTATGAGCTGAAAGTGGCTAAATAAATCAAATTTATCTTTTAAATTTCGATAGTTTTGTAAAATACTCTATACATCAAAATTATTAAATAAACTGATTGTACAATTTCTGAAAACAAAGTGATAATCGATAACGACCTATCAAAATAAAGTTCATACTTTAAATATATATTGTATCATCAATAAATATGACGCTGATAGCGATCATAACAATAAAAACAAAAAACAAAGATATCGCAAAAACGAGTCAGCAATGTTGGCATATCACGCGACCTCCGCGCGTGTACAGACTATCGTTTCTAGGATATCGCCGATTGCTGTGTCCTCTAATCTACCAATTAAAAAGTATTTGCAAGACCAAATGTCCAAGATTAGCACTTGAATCCTTTACTTTAAAATAGTGTTAAATAAATTAGTATTCAAGTTAAGTACAGAAGATAATAAAAACTTTTTTTAATTAATAGAGTTAATTTTTTGTTACTCCACAAAAACCGATGGTTCTTTTATTACATTAATTTAGCTCGACAAAAATGACTAAGTTGAAGACAGCGACCGCCGACAGCAATATAACTGCAAGTAGTTAGCATTGATGATAGGAAATAAATGTAAGCTGTAGATACTTTAATTAACTATTAATATTATAGATGGCAAATCTGTTTAGCTATTGCTTCCGTTTTTTGAAATTCTGATCCTATTGCAATATAGCAGGGTCCCTTTTAAATGTCTTATATAAGTCAGCTTAAAGGAAAATATCTTAGGGACGATGTCTTCTAAATGCTTTCTACCATCTAGTATATATGTTGTTCATTCCAACTTAACGTACTCAATTTATTAATACTGCTAATAATAATTTAATACGCACCACCTCAAGAGAAGTAAAGTAACAGGACAATTAATTTAAAGATTAGTAAGTGGTACCTTCACTGAATATCACATTTTTTATGGAACCAGTCTATCAATTATTGGGTAGATAAAGCTGGACTTGAAAATACGTATTGTTCGTTAAAAGATAGACTGTTTATAAAAAATAATGTTCTCAGATTGAAATAATAAAGCAAAATTTAACTATTCCACATTGCAATCTATTCAATATAAAATAATTGCATATTTCGTGCTACAACAATTAAGTTATAAGAAACTATTGTAAGCAATTAATTCTAAGCTTAGAGAGTAAAATACATCCAATTAATACACGTCCCAAATTAGAGCGGGAAAGTGGAGCAACCGTCAAAACAATCACTGTATCCACGGCATCGTCGTAAATCGGTATACTTCAAAGGTTTCTTATATAGGCACCTAAAGTAGCATTTAAAGTATTAGTGCAATTCCATTTAATTATATAATAAACGAAATAACCATTCATAAATTAAGAAAAAAGGTTTTTTTATAATAATTTATAGAGCATTATATTTTTACTTTGTAAACTAAGACTAGTCTCCTTTTTTGGCCACAGTAAGAGATTTTTGGAATTTATCTAATATTAATATTTTTCTTAGTACAGTATAGTACGCTGGTGTAAAATAAATAAATTCAGTTTTTCTTATTATACCACATTAATGTTAACATACATCTTCTTAACTTATTACATAGACTTTGAAATAGAACGGTTTTCATATTTTCATATTATTTAGGACTTTAAAGTTATTCTTACCACACCAAGACTACAAGCTCAGGCTATCAACTTTTACCTTACTTCAAGTTCTTGCACGTTAATGATAACTCGTATAAATACAGATAAGAGCCAAGTACTGCACAGATGGCTACCCGCGATAATCAGGGCCCATCTAGATTCAGAACTAAATGTCACTGTTGCCCGTGAAAGCAAAATGGCAGCTTCAATTTCACTTGTCAGTCCACAAATGAGCTTTGTGCATCATTTAGAAAGTCTATCCTGGTAAATTGAATTAATGGTCCGATGTGGTTCGCGTTGCGTGGTGAAATCGTTTGGAAGCATTTACTCATTACTTATTGCGATTACTCAAACCGCAGTTCTCGTTTTGATTTCGGATGAGGTGGGTTTTTGTTTTATACGTGTTGAATTAGAAAATGTAGAATAACACACTACAAACTAATACGCCGTTTTATATCTGGCGATTGATATATGGAAGGGTGGCTGTGAACTTCTAATGTATATTAAAATTACAAGTTTACATAATTTCATGTGAGTATAATACCATAATGCATAAGCTGTCCTCACAAAACAAGCAATATAACGACTGTAACACATATCGTATACGACAGACATACCTAATTTTATGGGTGGCCTGACTTTCATTTATTTTATGATATTCTACTGTTGTGTTTCAACGGAAGACGGGAAATTGTTCGCATTATAGTTTCCGTTGTAGACGGCACAACGCTTCCTTTCTGAAGCATAGTTATTTCCTAATAATTTTCTATGAATATAAGTAGTTCATGGCTTCAACGAGGAAAAGTTCTCCAGTGAAGATTCTCCAGTGTATGTATTTATGAAGCCCACAAATATTAAAAAGGTCATTGCTATATTGAATTCAATATATGTATTAGAATGATTTTAGTGGAGAAGTTATTGTGATAAATTAAAGAGGTAAGTAAGGCACTCTGATGTTTTTTTTAATTTGCAGCGAAAACATAAATTTATACTTACTAATTTAATAAACATCTTTTTCGGCGGCAATAATTATTAGTTTTTACCTGGAAACAAACAAAATTTGAATTAATTCTCTTATTGATATGAGAGGATAGATATGTTCTGTTCATATAAGAAAAATCTACTAATTGACTACTACCACAGGTTTGACTTTATTTTTCTGAATCTCAAAGAACGACAGAAGCTAGGTATAACTATACAAAAACAAGGATTCTAATAAAAAAAATGTACATAGATTCTATAAATAAATTACGTATCAATTATATTTTAGATAAATTTATATCGTAATCGTGTACATACAAAACATTTTTATTTATGCTTTAGAAGAGAAAGAGAATGTGATTCATAACAAATAAAAGGTGTGGACATATTTTCTATTTTCTCGACAATATTACGTGTCACACAGCTTTGTTAACTTTAGTAGGAAAGTTATTAAGTTATATAATGAAAACTTTAAGCGGCTGGCGTTTCTTTGGAATGACATGCGGAAATATTTATTTACGGCCGGTACCAAACCCACGACTTTTGACGAGGGATTAAAATAATATACAAGAAACACGTCGTTTAAATATATAAATATTGTAACGTAACTTGGGACCCTAGTGTTAAGACTCAGTTGCCATTAAGACACTTCCGTTCTGGGAATCAGAATTCCCGCTGAATAAACGAGGTGTTGCATGTTGAGATTTGGACGGGCCACGATGGCCCCAATATTCTTCTTCGTACAAATATATTAAAAAAACACCATTTTCACGTTTTTTCCTGCATAGCCACGTTATCTGCTTTTTGTACGATTTGAGATATGGCGTTTTTCTGGCGAAAATGAGCCTCTACTTTGATTGTTACATTTTAATATAATAATGCCTCAAGTGACAATCGAACCCACAACTGTCGCTTATAGAATATATTATTAACCTTAAAAGAGTAAATAATATTTTGAAATAAAAAATGCTTAAATATTTTTATATTCAAAAGGATTTATTAAATAATAAATCAAATTATATATAGAAACTAATTTAGATAGCACATTTCTGTTCTCGCCGTTAATCACACATTCTCCAGCAACATCTATCAAAATCAAATTGTGTTATTAAATTATTGTAATAGATTACGCAGGTAATCTTCAATTTTAGTTTTCATTTAAATGCTAACGATTCATCGATCCACTCTAGACTATTCCTAACCTATTCGAAATATCTTATTAAGAAATGCAATTCCAAATCGATTTCTATCAATCCACAAATTGTTTCTTCCATCACGATTTTGATAAATCAATAGAATTAAACCACGCCTTAATCCAATCTATCGGATATAAATAAATAATTTACTTTCATTTATTTTTAAAATTTTTATGATGTCTGTAATTTCGTGGTATGGACTAATCAAATTAATTTTAGAATAAATACGTTATGTAATGGAACTACATAATATCCTTTCTTTTCCAATTCAGAGGCCATTGAGATCTGAACATAAACGAGACGGTTGTGGCTTCGATTCCCAATCGGGGCAGAGAGTTTTCATTTCTTCGCTCTGGTAATAAGAGGCTGTGTTGAGTTCCGTCACCTAACAAGCAATGTATTGAAAATTAGGTTAAAACTGGGGAGTAAAGTATCTTCTATATTATATATACTACACATCCTAATCTGGATTCCTCTGCCTACTCTGCTATAAGCAGTAACATAAAATCTTATTATATTCATATAGGTACATTTAGGTACGTATTTAAAGTTAAAACAGATAATATAGCAAACGTTAATGTAATTTATTAGTTTATAAAGTAACAACTTTATTTCGCGCTTGAACCTAATTCCTTGGGAATTAGAGGAAAGGAAGACTATTTTCTAATTTTTATCCAAATCCTAAACGGAATCAATCTTTGCAGTTATTTATTATACGAAATTTATACTTATTGTAATTTTATGAATTTTCTCCAAAATTAATATTTTATATATAAATACACAAATTTTAACAATTTTTAAAAGTACAACCCAGGTCATGAAATTAAATAGTTACACTTAAAACGATTACCGTAACTGAACAAAGTCAAGATGAACCGTCAACGTTACATATTCACAAACATCTATCTCAATTACCACTCTCTTTGAAGTTTGATAATTTAATTTCTTTAGACTAGTGACTATACAATATTCTTAATCTTATAAAGATATCATATGTGTGTCATGTATTATGAGTGAACCGGTAACAGAGTTGAAATCGCGTTTGGAGTGCTCTCGTGCCGTAAATTAGAAGACGTCGTGGTTGCTTACGTAATAAAATACAAAAAAAACCTAACATTAATTAATAGAGACTGTTTGATAATTCGGAACTGGTTGCGCAACCTCCGTTTAGTTAAGTTTGTGTATAAATTAATCATGTCAATATAAATAACTCGGGCTGACAATTACATTTACTCCTCCGAACGAACTGGTCGTATAGGTTTCTGATGGCGATTCGAGAATTACAAAAGTTGAAGAAAGTTTTAATTTAAATCAAAATGTTGTGTAACATTGATATGTTAACGTTTTATAATATATAAAATGTTACTAATTGACGTTAGCCGGTAAAAGTTTATGTGTTTTTATCTTTTTATTCTCATTTTTTTATATGTTTGGCACGTACGATTTACATTGATTTCATTAGCGCTATATCAACATTACGCAATAATATTATTGCATAAAATAATATGTTTTTTAGCGTCACGCCTTATCCCACATAATACATTGAACATACAGCAATCCTAGCGTTAAATCACTTTGTTTTCCATTCCAGTTAAAGACACCGAATGATTAGTGGCGTAACTCAACGCCGCACTTTATCAGAAAAGAAAAGTTATAGCTTTAATATAAGTATAATTTCTGCTTATAAGAAATATTAGACAAATATAATAAATGCAAGGGTTTCATTTTACTTGATTTACCCTTCACTGGGCAAGGCTTTAACGGTGCTTCTGTGGGATGACCGGGCTCATCGCAATTATATGCGCATTCATTGCACGTCTGATTGCTTTAAGTGTTCCTCGAACTATAATAATTTATACATCATAGAGATCTACCACAATTAAGTATCATTAAGTATAATCAAAAGAACAGTAAGAGTAATGTGTTAAAAAATAATTGAAGTGAAACGAAAAAAAAAATGTCTTAGCAAAAATATAAATGATAAACAAAGAATAAATTTAATATATAATATTTATTTGAGTTCCTTAATTATATTATATATAAATTTCATTCGTTTTTAATGTATCAAGTAGGTTCTTTACGTATGTGCTATACAGCTAACCCAAGTAATTGTAAAAGCTCAATCTAGAGCGCTTCTAAGCGGCGCTTCTCGCGAAAGTGTGCTTTCCGCTCGTGATGGATACTTACAAATCCACAATTCTTGTAGCACTTTAGCTGTAGCATTGTTTAACATACTTCGCGAGTTTCAGGCCACTTTAGAAAATTACAGAATCGCTGAGAAACTTTTATTGTTGACGTTTTGTAGGTTATGATTTCTTATATAAAGACAAGTGTATACTGACTTAGTATTAAATGTTACACAGAAAATGTTGCTTAATACTCCCGACTAATGCGAGTAGTTATGGGTTCGCAAGTCGCCGTGGAAATGTTTGTAAACAAAAACGACCACTGGGGTTGTAAATATCCCGTGATGGTTTATATAAAATAATATTTGTCTTCGGTCTGTTTAAATTAAATTGTGATATAGAGTTCAATATCTTTGATATAGGTGGTCAATAAAGTAGTGCCAAGACACTCAATTATCCACTTTTCACCCCAATTCGAGTTGCTTGTTGAGTGGCGGAACTCTATACCTTACCAGAGCGGGGAAATGAAAATAGTTTATTTACTTAATCATTCCCAAAGAATTCTCACTTATTTAGAAGTAAACTCACAACTATTGCGCGACGATAATCTCTCATACAAGATTTGATTTAATTTTTAAAATTTACTAAAAAGCAGAAATATCCTAAAACTAGATTATCTTTACCTATATCGCTAAATAAGTTCTAGATAACATAAAGTCAGATAAGCCTGAATCTCATATTCATTCATTTGCTACACTCTAAATTTGAGTAATAAGTTTCCAACTCGTCGAGCAACGCATTGTTATTCATGGCCTGGTTCTATTTGTATCAGCTTATGCGGAGAAGTTCACAAATAGGTTGCATTTAAGTTTGCATTTTATATACATTTTGAAATGTCTATTTTTTTTTGTAAACTAAGACTTTTTTTATATAAAAAAGACACGACGTGAAGTTTTATTAAAATTAAGCTTTATTTAAAAGGCAATGTTGGCCCACTTCGGTAAGTTGTGATTTTTTAAATTATTTTCATTTCTCCGCTCCGGTAGATAAAGCGCGGCGTTGAGTTCCACCGCTAACGAAAAAAATGTTTCGAAAAACTGATTGGTGCGTGGGGCAAGGAGTACACTAGAAGTGCTGTTTTATCAAAGTTGAATGAACTCTTATCTAAAAATTGCAACTACGTGTACAAAAAAATATAATCTACAATATGTATTTAAATAAAAAAATATCAAATTGAAATTTATTTTCATTGTTTAAATTGTATGAAGCAAATATTTAATACGCCAGTACAAATAATATTCAGAAAATCAAACCAAGGAACCAAATTCACATACAGCACTTGCATTCATTCAGAAAAGTTGTCGCCTTAGTTATCTAAACACCTATTTAAGCATTTAATATTCAAACGTATATCTCCTATAGCTACATTGCGTGAAACGCTATCAGCAATAAGTAACATTACATCTCGTCGATAAATAATTTCTTATTTCGATGTTACGATAAAATAATATATGGGTTGACACTAAGCATTTATTAGGTATGCTAATGTTAGAATAGAAACTGGGAAATCGGAGTGCTAACCGAACTCAATTGAGATATCGATTTCACGGGCGAATAAATAAATACCTACAGTTGCTGTTACTACGATTAAAATATCAATAGCACTTTCACTTTGATTGTATGCAAAATAGTGTGTAGTTAAATAAACAATGTAATTTCCCCGCGTTGGGTGCGAACCGCGTACCAAATATGGGCCGTGTGTTCGAAACCTACGGCACACGTTCTCCTCCTAAGGCATTATGTGTCTGATAACAAGACGGCCGAACAAAACAATGGAGTATTTGAATTTGAGAACGTTAATTCATTTATATTTAGTGAGATATCTAAATAAGTAAATTATAGCCCAGACGTTCCGAAGTCTACTTACAATGTAAATATAGTATAATTATAGCGGTTAAAAACTTTTCTTAGTAACAGTGTAGCCATGTAACTATATTTTTTTATGTAAAAAAAACGAAAATCATAATAAATATTACAGTCATTCATAAAAGAATCGGCGGATATTAAATAGTTTGTAATAATATGGATCATATTGTTTTTAACTTAAAATTGCAATATGAAACTGCTTTTTAATATTAAAATAAAAACCGGACAAATACGAGTCGGATATGCTTGCCAAGGGTTCCGCATACCAATTTTAGGATTGTAGATCACAGGCCTATAAACTTATAACTTATAAATGTTGACAAACTTAAGTTTGCGAGCGGATGTTGAGTGCATTTGTATGAATGAACTACGGTTGTAATGTTGTAATGATTTTTTTCTATGAAATACATATAATGATTTTTATGTATAAATTTTCACTTTTCAGATTTTTTTCTTAATTTCTTTCCTTTTATTCTTTTCCTGTATTGTACGTTATCAATTCGTGCTAAATTTCATAACTGTAGGTCGACGGGAAGCACTTTATAGGTTTTGATTACGCGGCGAATTTTATGCAAAGGGCGGTGAAAACGTATTTTTAGATTTTTGATGTTCATTAAGAAGTTTGATTTTTCTGTTCTCCAAGGTATCTATATATCTCGAGATACGGGGTCTTGTCAGACGGAATAATCTTACAAAGGTAATCTTACAAATGTTTTTACCTTTTAAGGTACGGAACCCAAAAAAATATGTACTCAAATATAAACAGCTCTTTAGACTCCGTTATATATATTTATTTACGATCATGACCAAAATATGTCATAACGATCAAATAAATAACAATATTCCATTAATGTAAGTGTTGTTCGATAACTGCTCTCACTTAAGCAACGAACAAGAACAAATGCAGACCAATATTTTCTGAAATATTACTTCGTTACTGTGCCCTTAGACTACCAGAGGTATATTGCATCATATTATGGGTGGAGAATGTATAATATAGATATTTAGCGAGAATATTTCAATATTTCTAGAAATCATAAACTGAAATCTTGAACTGTAATTGAATATCTCAACTGCTTCGTGACGCGGGTCATTAATTTTATATATACAAATACATTTATTTATATATAAATAAAGTTATTTAGCTTCAAAAGTTTGAGCCATTCCGATTATCCACCGGTCATTTCCTACATTTGTCAGGGCACTGTGCCCAATACGTGACATTTACGTACGATTTTATTCATGGGTTTCACGTTGTTAAGTTCAAACTGAAGGTACTATTTATTTCGTGTGCATGAATAATACATATTGCCAAAAACGTTCGACGTCTCGGCGCCTTTTTAGGAGAGAGCTCTCTCGGTTATCATTTCGTGCCTATTTCTTGCATAACTTCCCCGGTCGTTGCGGCTGACAGGTTAAATTTGTGGGTTTTGGAGGGTTTTCCTCATTTTTCGAAAATTTACTTAAAACTTTAATTTAGTTTCCTGTACTTAATATGTATTTATAACATCGACACATAAAATTTAGTGTTACTCTATAAACGATTAATTACAGCTTACTGCAATTGCGCTAAGTAAAATGATGAAAAGTGAAAATCGAATCAAAAAATATTTTTTTCTAAATTTTTATTTATAAACTCCATATGTGAAGTTATGAAAAAAAAACACAAAGTTACGAAACAATATAAGATAATAATTTCATATAAAGCGATGAGCATAAAGACTTTCGGGTGGCCGCAGAGGTTGAAGCGACTAAGAGTAATGATGAAAAGTTGAAAATGCTTAACAAGAAATCAACGAGGAAAAAGCTTTTATTCGCTTACTGTTTTATTTATGTTTTGATTGTTGTCTCACTTCACACGATTTCATTTCTTATAACGGCCGATCGGATCTCCTTTTACAGTCTGGTCTGTATAATTCGAAGCATCACGAATGTGATTATTTTTAATATTTATAAAAGTTAAATAAATGTCTTTGGTTATTGCTTACTGTAAAATCAAAATTTATTCTTCAAGAGTTGCTAATAAGTAATTAAAAAATCTTTACATTTTATTTTTGAAGTAATTGTTGTTATACGCTGTACCTATAGTGCTCATTGCTATGTGTGATACAGTCCGCTACACTGCTGTGTAGACAAAAAAACCTGGTGTTAAGACACTCCAGTCCCCACTTTCCGCCCAATTTTTCGTGTTCAATAGCGGAGCTCAACCCCGCGCTTTGTTTTGTTACTATAACGGGAGAAATGATTCTTCATGGCATAGAAATCAAACCATCGTATTTATAGTCAAATGTTGTTCATATATCTACATATAAACGTATAAAACAATCTAGAGATAGACATGGAAAATATAAAATGTATTTCCTGAAATTTGTATATAAAATCTACATATATACATCTGTAAAGTAATATAATAAATATTGACAGCAGCTGCATGTAACAGCAGTTGGGTAACCAACCAAGAGTTACTTGTTAAAAAGCAATAAACTTACTTCTACGAATTACTATAACATGAAACGATATACAGGTTCTAGTGGCACGATGACACAATCATAGAATCAATCATAGTTTTATTGCGTGCGCTTTCACTGCCGTATATGGTAGAGTGGTGTGATGTCACTCCCTTTAAGGGCTGATGATTTGCCGCGTCGCCAGTGGCGGAAACATTCACACGCTATCTGCTGTCCCCATTAAAATATTGCACCTCTTCGATTTGGCGTAAGCATGACTTATGTCACGACTGCGACTCATCTTGTTCTAATAGCCTTAAGTATCTGGCGTCGTGATATATCTTCGAAACGAGGAAGACTTAAATCCTTCACTTATAATCTGATTTATAAAACGAATAGTGTCAAATATTGAGTTCTTTGTTTGTAAGTTGCAAAAAAGAATTGAAGCTAGAATATATTATTAAGATTTGAGGCCAGTCGTGGCGAAGCGGCACGAGGTGTGACTGTAAAACCGATTGGCTGTGGGTTCAATCCCCACTCGAGGAGATGAAATATTTACTTAAATTTATATTTCCATGTCTTCGCTTTGGTGTCGAGGTTAAGCGCGGATTTGAGTTCTGCCACTCAACACGCAATGCCTCCAGAATTCGGCAGAAAGTGGGGAACTAGGTTCCCGATGCCTACCCTGCTGTGTGCGGGATACAGCGTGAAGCTGATTTAGTTTTTTTTTTTATTTATTCATTAATGATATTAATTCAACATAACGTACCTATAATTTTATTATTATATAAGGAACTTAATTTTATTTCCAGATATCGTCGATCGTTAGTACATACTAGCAAATTGTACACTATATTTTACCTTCCTTCCTCCTTGTTTCCTTCCTTTTATAATTAAAATTCAATAATTTATACACATTTTACAGCTCTAGAAATAATATGATTGTATAATAAATAAAATAGAAAAATAAATCTATCTATCTATCTCTAGAAATAATATAATACAATAATTTCGCAATTAACATCAATCAACGGCTAATCCTTATATCGCGAAAGGCTTTTTACCGTACAAAGGCGGAGCTTATTTACGAAACTGTTGCTGTACAAAGGTCACGCGCCGTTGCAGGTGAACAAATCGTCAATGATATTAATAGTGCACAATAGAATGTTAATGTTATGGTTTTTATGAAAAATTGTGTTTCATACGTAATATATGCAAACGTAATAACATTATTAAATTTAACGAATTAGAATTTAATAGAAAAAATCATAGAAAGGTATATTGCCTTTCTAAGATTATGGATGATATTTCCAAATTAAGATTTTTTTTTGGTAATATCAAAAATACGAAAATAACCAATTATTGAATTGAATTTGTTTATATTTTTAAGCTGAAAAAAGTAAATGTAATATGTTTACATTTTTCAGCTTCACTCCTGTATCCCGCACATAGCAGGATATGCAGGTAGAACTTTGTGATACACTCTTTTAGGCAGAATTCGAGAAATTGCGTGTTGACTGGTGGAAACCACGCAGCTTTTTGCTTTCTACTAGGACAAGGAAATGAAAATACTTTTTTCCGTATGTGGAGATCGATGCCTCAGCTGTCACGTTTAAAGTTAGATGCTGTTTCAATACGCCACGTTGACATTTAGATCAGTAAAGATACAAATAAAATAATTAAATGATAATTGCAATAGATAGATTATTTCATGTAAGCCGATAATCTATGGTGCTAAATTGATTTTTAAATAATAAATATTTTTATTATATTTATAACATTAAAACAGGTAAAAATCAAAGGCTAAAAATCCAAATAACGCGGAAGATAAAAGCCAAGTTCAATAAAAACGTGTATTGTATAACATTCAAATAAATATAGCATGATCGACATTGCGATTCAAAGAAAACGTATCTTAATTTAAATATCAACAGGGCAGAGATTCTAGACAGAATGATATGTTATCTTTTGAAAAATGAAACGTAGCATACAGATACAAGGTATAAAATGAATTCGGGCCCGTGTAGCATTTGCAAATTCGTGACCCAAGATCGTGAATCGGATTCGACGCGCGGAAGTCAATAAGCTGAGACACCTACACGATACATAGTTAATTATTGTGGATACTATATCGTGTTTAATGACGTTGAGAAATATGAATGTACGGCTTAATTGTGTGAACGTAACGGTCTTCTTGCTTAACTTGGTTGGGTTTTAAGGAAGGTCTAAAAATTTATTTGTTCTAATACAGCTATGATACGTACCTACCGATTATTTATAATAGATATTTTTTTTTGTAAATTTTCTGGATTTGTTTGTATTTTTACAGGATAGTCTGTATTGGCTGATAAAAAAAAATATTGAGTTTTTTACTTTCAGTATTTTTCCCTGCGACTGTGAAGGTGACATCTTGTTAGTTCAAATACCACTCGAGGAAATGAAATATTTAATATTTTCATTTCTTCGTTCGAGAGTCGAGGCAAAGCGCGGCATTGAATTCTACCACTTGCCACACACGCAATGCTTTTAGAATTCGGCAAAAAGTGGGGAGCAGCTCCCTTTTAACACTGTGCTCCGTCTTCCTACCCTGATACACGCGGGATGCAGCGTGAAGCTGAAAAAAAATTAAGACACAGAAATATGTTCCTACTTTCAATACATATAAACATTCATCCAGTTTAGTTGGAACGCACAAACATTGCCTTCAATCAGAGACGTTAAACTGCCCTACAGTCAAACAAAAAATACAATGTATACCAACAACGCGTTTAAAATTGCAGTAGCTATATAGTTTAAATTTAAAAATATAAATAAAAATAATTTATTTGTAGCTTCAACAAAAACTCAGAAGATTGCCTTACAAAGAGGCAGCAGTGTGTTCACACAAAAAAGTGAAAATACAGCGAAGCACTTTGTTTACGACCACGGTCAATGTGGAAGCGAACAATAAACTTCTTTTTTCTCTCATTACGGCGTGTAACAATGGCAGTAATAAATGGATTTCGTTTAACAGAACATGCGCGTGCGACTAGATATGAGACTGTCTACAAATATGTTTGAGTATTCTTTAATTTTTTGTGTAATACTAATGAAAATTTCTTACTGATTGTGAGTTATTTTTATCATAATCTTAAATGTAAGAACGTTTACTACTATTGTTTGTATGAATTCATATTTATGCATTTTAGAGTGATACGAACAAGGCGAGACAAAATTTTAGATTTAAATGCTATTTATTATTGAGGCCAGTCGTGGCGCAACGGCACGAAGTGTGACTGTAAAACCGACTGGTTGTGGGTTCGATCCCCTCTTGAGGAGATGAAATAATTACTTAAATTTATATTTCCATTTCTTCGCTCGGGTGTCGACGTTAAGCACGGCGTGGAGTTCTGCCACTCAACACGCAATGCCTCCAGAATTCGGCAGAAAGTGGGGAACGGAATGTCTTAACACTAGGTTCCCGCTGTCTACCCTGCTGTGTGCGGGATACAGCATGAAGCTGAAATGCTATTTATGAAACACATATTAGAATCAGTTCTAAGTTCCAATAAGTAAAAAAAATTGATTGCTACTATAAATTTGGAATTAAAGTTAAAAATATTAGAAATTAATTCTAACCTATATAGAAAAATCAAAAATAGTCGGACTTCCAAGTAAGCTTTTACCATTTTAGCAAACGCATACATTTATAACAAAGCCATAATATATTCATATATGCTGCGAAGCTCATGTTACAGTGTTCGAGAAGAATGAAGGCTACAGCGTAACCTGAGAAGATTCTAGAGATAAGCAATCAGGGCACTCATCCAAGGTTCTCTCACCGACACGCTTATCACTGCATAGCTTTAAACAATACTTATTGTTCTTGCGGGATCTTCTGTGGTAGTAATAGCATACCTAGGGTAAAAGGGCTATAATTGCATGTAACAATGTTATAACACTTCGTACGATAATTTTTCCATGGATTTTTTAAAAATATACATATGATTTAATGCCATATGTGCATCTAAATAGGTATAAATAAAAGTGTTATTCCGCGTAAGATCTAAGGCCACAAACACTGCTGAGTTAGATAAGAAATATGCAGCTTATGTAAAAAAAATGTATACTATATTTAAAAGTGATTCTTCGAAATCTGTTTCAACTTGTTTCACATATAAACTAACTATGTTTATTTATAGTGATCAGTTTGATTTTTCTTCGATCCAACAGAAAAGACATCCCGTTACAATTTTAGCACCGGATGCCACCGCTCATTTCTATCGAAACACAATAGATCAATAGCCCGTTGCGATTTTTACCTAGTAACCCAGCGTTGGACACATGCCAGCCAGTTTCATAATGTTTTAAATACTAACATTCACGTACGTCTAACTTGGCCGGAAACACGGTCATTATATTTTTTTCTAAAACACTATACACAACTCCGGATGATAAATTATAACTTTTTTGTTGCTAACAATTCTTAAAATATTGAATATTTTCTTATAAAAGTTATTCCTCGTTCATATCACAAAATAATATAATAATTAAAATTCAAAATATTCTTTATTTAATACTTTTGAACTGCCGAATGAACGTAAAGCTATCACCGGTTCGGAAGGCATTTCCTCTGAAAAGAGCCGACAAAAAACTGAACAAGGTTATAATTTAATTGTTTAATAAGTGAATATTGATAGCAATATTAGCTTACTATAAAGTAAGTAAATAATGTTTAAATATAGTGAATATTTATAAGTATATTGTTGTTTAGGACAAGTGTATTATTTTATCTATGGGCAAAACATCACATTCGAAATTGCCCATTATTTTGATATTTTATGAAAAAAAAAAAACTGATTAAGCGCGAGTTAATCTCGGCCACCGAGTCTTCCGTACTAATTTCAGGATTGTAGGTCAACGGGAACTACAACTTATAAAAGTTGACAAATTTAAGTTTGCGGGCACATGCACTCGCTTGATTTTAGCTTAATACCTCCACGCGATATGGAGATAAATCGTCTTGGCAGATGGACAGCAAAGTTATCTTATAAAGGTTCCGTTTCTACCTTTTGAAATACAGCACTCTAAAAAAAATTACAGTCTAATTACTACCAAATGATAATTATGTTAACCAAGGAAGTTCACCAACGGAAATTCACCAAGCATAACTATTAATATTATACTTACGTATTTAGGTACTTTACGTATTTTTACAAAGATGAATGAGTCATCTTTGTAAAAATACGTAATGTTATTTTTTTTAAACAAACTAACAGAACGAGCTGTCGTTGGTATATCAATCAATCCATACCTTTAATATATTTAAATGGTTAAAGGATTACCCTTGAACATAGTTTTTGCACATAGCTGAGTTTACATTGAAAATTGCTATTATATCGTATAATCTTCGCATTTAATCTTATTTATATATAAGATAAAAGAGCTAAACATTATAAATTATTTAAACAATAGCTATTGTTTCAGCAAGAAATTTTTAGGCTCCTTGACACTTGAAGTATTTGAGATAAGGAATAAGCCATTCAATTTACAACTTTTGTCTAAAAACGTGACAATCTAAACGCTTATAATAAGAAGGTAGCCAAAAACTTTATATAAAAAATCTATTATAGAATACATAGGAATTTTTTTAGCTTCACATATCCCGCACTGCATGACACTCCGTTCCCAATTCCTGAAAGTAGGACCCGGAGTATTTTAACACTAGGTTCCCGCTGTCTACCGTGCTGTGTGCGTGATACAGCGTGAAGTTGATTTATTTGATATTATTTATTTGCTAGACCGAAGTAATGAAAATATTAAATATTTCATTTTCGCAAGTGTGAATCGAACCCACAACCTGTTTACAATCATCATCATCAGTCAGTTTACGATCACACGTTTTTGTGCCCCTGCGCCACGATTTGCCTCAATACCACAACCATAAGTATTTCTTTACAAATAAACAAAAATAAATTTATTTTGGTCTAGTCACACTTGAATGAGTGCCGTATGACGGTATGACTGATGCATTCTTGGTCCCGTTGCGAGGCTACAAAAGAAAAACTAGATCGAGCTTGACTTCATTGTATTTGTTAAATTAGTTAACATTTAATTTAAATTTGAAAACAGTATAATTAAAAAAAATATTAAATTTTAACAAATGTCTTAATTAAATTGAATTTCGCATTTGTATTTTTTAATGGTAATATTTTAATAAGTTCAAATGTTTTTAACTTTCCAGTGGCTGTAATAAATAATTAAATAGTGACATGTCACCAAATGACATTTAAAACCCCGATCAAGCTACAAAGATTCCAACTTCACAAAATATTATTCTTACGTAACTCGAACAAATGCAACCATTCATTCAAAAAATAGAATGTTATCAAAAGTAGCAATGATAAACAATTTTAGAAAACTTAGACTTTTCACTACAGACGCCTCTCACTCCAGACAGACAGACATTTATTTATTAATTTTCGAAACGTTCGACCGTGAATTTCGCGCGTAACTGATTAAGGTTGATAAATTGAAAACGAAACGAGCACCGATATTACTATGCGCCCGCGCAGCGCCGTTACTGAGGGGCGTGGACATGGTCGAGAAGAATATTTATTGATGATTATTATATATATACGTTTCCGGTAACAAATGTAATTTAAACGGAAATTATGTATTTAATATCTTATAAAAAAATATCATAAGTCGATAATGCTCAAGAAATTTCGTTACTTTCATATTTTAAAACTTAACAACGCCATAATAAAAAATAATGAAAAAACATGCCAATTTTTTAAACAAAAAAAAAGCTTATTTTTCATAGCGGCCATTATAGCTAATTTATTAAATCACCGGCCACCATAATTTAACACCGAATATTTATAAATTACAAAACACTTAAGATGTCGCTGGTGTTTAAAGATAATCGAGTAATAACAGTTACTGGTACGAGGACCGAGTGGCTGTGTGGCTCCATAAAGAGCATATCAGTTGAGATGTCAACACCTTGTTGCCGATGCTTTCAAGGCGAAGCGTGAATGCGCGGAAGTTGTTCCATTCGAGCGAAATGGAATCATCACACTTATTTACGAACGTAAAAAGCTAGTACAATGGTTTTTCTTTTTATCGAAACGCAGTAAAACGATCGAGCGCATTAAAAATAATTATAGATATTTATACTTATATTTACAATGGCATCCCGCAATGGTATAATTTGAAGAAATAAAATTAAATGTTTAAGTACCTCATACAAATTTACATTGAATTTACAGCTGTTGCTATTTATGGTAAAGTAGCTATTTTTATTAATAATGTGAAGAGGATAATATGTTTTTAAATTTTATGTTTTCAATAAATAAACAATTTATTTTTATTAACGTTTTCTTTTTAATATAATATTTATTTTCCTTGTGTAAACGTAGAGAATACATAGAAAATATAACATAATATTACGTTTAACTGATAGGCTAGATTTTTAAAAAATCACGAATATTAAATACGAGGCCGTCGTTGCCAAAGTCGGAACGTCCTAACAAATCAGCGAGAAGTAGGGAACGAAAGTGTCTGAATGGAGAACGAAGTGTCTTAACACTAAGTTCTCAGGTTCCCTCTGCTTATCCTGCTATCTGCAGAACGTACAATATTTTATAATAGAGCGATTAAGATTTGGTTATGAGAGCACCAATTTTAGAAAAGTTCGTAATAAGTCCACAAGAAATAATATTATAGAATTACCTTTCACTATAAATTGCAGAATAAAGGTTATTGTAGCCTTTCTCAATTCTAAGCACAATAAAGTGCTAAATCTGACAGCCGCAATAATCGTTTACGCATTACTCTACAGAAGGTAGAGGCTTGCTGTTACAAAAGTCTGCAGACTATAGAAATTATTTTTTATAGCTTTGTCCCGCATATAGGAAAGTAGGTTGAAAAGAATCTGGTGTCGAGACACTCCGTTATTGACTATTTGCCATTTTGAAACACTGCGTGTGGAGAAACGAAATCAACGCCGCAGTTTATATTTTACAAATTCATATGTACTTATATTTAAAAACGCATTATGCGCATAGCAGATTTGTTATATATATTTATTTCATTTTCCACGTACGAATGATTCTTTGTAATAATAAAAGTGAAACTTTCTTAAAAAATTACTATCAAGGAACGTAAAAAAAGAATAAAAGTATTTATGTAACAATACGTAAAGATATTGGCTCCAAAATTATATGATGGACTAAAAATTCTTTTTCCTTCTTCAACTTTTTATACTTAGTTCCAAATTACAGATTATAAATTATCCAACAACTAAGACACAGATAACAAATACTAATTAAAAATAAATGGAAGCGTTCACTTCCACTATTAGACGGATCATTAATTAAATTTTATATAACATCTATTGAATGCTTATAATTCTATTATTTCAATAGTAATCAAGTATTTTTTCGAACGATAAGAAGTCAATGAACTCCGATAACACATCTGAGAACAATACCGTATCGATGCCAAGATAAGAAAGTGCTTTGCTTGATAGATAGCTGACGTTATGACGTTTCAAAAAAAACCGAATAAAAGGAGAGAAAGTGCATTAGGAGAATAATGACTCGTATGACAATGATCCAATATGAAAGCGATTATACAGCGTATTACAAAACGTGTGGGGGAAACGAAGGTAATGAAATTATCATAGAGTAAAAAGTAGTACGGCTCGATGTATCTTTGATCGAAACGAAAATGTAAGTATATATACAGTTTCACGCTGTTTCCCGCACATAGTAGGTTATGCAGAGGGAACCTAGTGTTAAGACACTCCGTTCGCACTCCATTTTTTCGCTTTTGCCTTGGTGCCAAAGCGAAGAAATGAAAATGTTAATAAATAATAATTCATTCTTCCGAGTCACTGCCTTGTGCCCCTGCGCCACGACTGCCTTCAAAGCATAAATATTAGTGACCAGAGCATCACACACTGTTGAGCGTGGATGAGCATTTTAAAATTGTAATGTACCTCACTAGCAGTCTCTCAGTGCAGAAGTATGTTTTTAATTTACATAGGCGAATATCGAAAAATTCAATACATAAAATAAATAGATAGTTTTCCTACTTCCAATTTATCTTGCATCTTTTAAGACAATTTGTCATCATAAAAAAAAACTATGTAGATCAAAATATTAATCGTAAACTAGACGAGTATTAAAATATACACATTAATAATATTTGTAAAGATTTAAAGCAAGATAAAATGATGGATGCCCAGGAAATAGCTTTTTGTAGTTTCTTTGCAGTGGAGCACTCTATAATCATTTGAATTTGCGACAGGACCGTGCGCATGTCACGGTGCGTAAACCCGTAATGTCTTATGACAAAGTTGACATTAACGTATTGGCTGTCCCCTCTATTATGAACACACGAGGAGATTATTATAATAAGAAATATTCATTATTATACTAGTAATAAAAAGGTCAATATAGGGAACATACTGAAGGGAATCTTCACGCGCCTATGCTTAGTAGACAAGGAGATTAGTTAAGAAAATTAACATTTTATTTTTTATTTTTCACCTAAGCATACTTGAGTTAGTCTATATAATTAGACTGGAAAAGCGTCAATCTTTTTATATCTTGATATTGGACTGGAAGACACATTTGATCTAATCAAAACAGGCGGTCTAGCAGATCACATCTGATTCTACAATAGCGCCAACTTTTTTTCGTCAACTTATTTGCAACAAGACATAATAAAAATTTTAAGCTGTATATAATATTTTTACCATATAGTTAGCTATATTAACACCTTATAAGGGGAATTATGTGTAGTATGCATTTTTCAAGATAATGGGCGCGAATATTTACAGCCATAAATGCATATAATTATCTTTTTATCGCTTACATTGTTTATGTTTACAAGAAAATCGTTTATTCAAGATACAATTTCAAATCACAATTTCTTCTATGCTAAGTGAATATTATCAATGCTATACATCTTAGTTTAAAATGAACAGAACACAGATAGGTGACTGGCACGTCTCAAGTGAACAGCAGCTAACGAGCTGTTTAACATTTTGAAAATGTAGACCTATAAATATTTTCCTAAAGATTAAATGTAAAATTGTGGTATAAAGGTACACACTAAATAATTGATATTTATATCGTGAATTTATAATATTTTCAATTTAATAAAATAAACACACAGCGTAACTGGAAAAATTCGATTGACGATATCAATTGATGACTTTTATTTTAGACTTTATAAGGAGCAATAGTTAGTGTGGTAAAAAAACCGTTCTTGTGCGTTTCCACAGGAATTTCAGTAAATCCTCTCTCAGTGCTTCGCAACACTCCTCGAGGGCATTACAAGCCAAATTTTATCTTTTTACGCTGCGTAGTTTTAGTGGTGAGTTGTCCGTCAGTCACTCAGTAACGGAAAAATGTTATATATATACATAGATATTTATAGGTAGGATTGCAAAAAATGCATACATACAATTTTCAAAGAAAACATTACAATTATCTATAAGAAATATTTAAAATATAAATAATTGCGCCGCCATAACTAATAATAAACAGGCCGTGGCTTATGCATAGTGATTGAACGTTGGGCGTGGGTTTTGACAAATCTCTCACTTGTCCGCTCAGCTAGTTAAAGTAAATAAATATGGACAGAAGCGCTAGAACTGCGTTTATTTATAGAAATTTTCTTTATAGTAACAATAAAATTATACGATATTACCTTTATTATATTATACTAAGCGAATATTATTTTGTTTTAAAAATACCATACTACTATAAATACAGTAATTATCATACTCCATATTTATCTGTTTAAATATATATTTTTTAAAATAAAAGTGCAAAAGTGCGACTGTAAACGCAACAGGTTGTGAGTTCGATTTTCACCTGAAGAACTGTCACATTTAATTAAACCTTTGATTTCCTCGCGCTGGTAACGGGGCAAAGTGCGGCGTTGAGTTCCGCCACTCAACACGCAATATCTCCGGAATAGGGTGAAAATAAAAGTGTCTTAACACCAGGTTCCCTGTGACTACCCTGCTGTATGTATTAGCTTCACGATGCTTCCCAAGTAGGTACGTAACGTGAAGCAACATGAAGCTAATAAATAAAAAAATATATTTACAAAATGTTATATAAAAAAGGTAAGATTTTAATTTTTAGTCTATAGTATAGAATATGGAGATTAATTAAGCTTGTATTTACCTCAGAACATTTATTATATGCATGTTCTTCATATACCTACCTAAAATATTACTGTCATGTTAATCTTTAAAAAATGTGACGTGTGTTCCTAATAACATTAGCACTTCCGCCTATACTGGCAAAAGTGAAAAACCAATAAATTAAATATTTTCAAATAGATTTACTCGTACTTATACTGACTCGTAAATAAAATGAAGAAATATATATTTAAGAACTTCAAGTTTTACATGCATTTTTATTAGATTTTGAGATTTTTTTTATATAAACACTTATATAAAAAATACATATTAAGCAATTGAGTTATTATTAAATACAGATTCAGTGTATTAAAAAAAACCCACTTCAAAAATACAGGCAGCACGTGACTTTGTTAAATAATTTAATTTTCTTAAGCGGCTCGTGACTTGCAAGTCATGAAAGGAAGTCCAAATCATTGAGGATTACCATTTAAAATAATTGATTCTTTATCTTCAACATCAATAGTATTTTATTCGTGTGTTTCTTTCTGCTATACAGAAATAGATAAATTTACATTATCATGAAGTATATGTAGTAATTGTCGATTTTACTTCCGTTTGGAGAAATGTTATAATTAGCTAATAGTTTGTATAAATAAATTATATTTTATATAAATAACTATTGAGGCCAGTCGTGGCGCAGCGGCACAAGGTGTGACTGTAAAACCGACTGGTTGTGGGTTCGATCCCCACTCGAGGAGATGAAATATTTACTTAAATTTATATTTCCATTTCTTCGCTCTGGTGTCGAGGTTAAGCGCGGCGTTGAGTTTTGCCACTCAACACGCAATGCCTCCAGAATTAGGCAGAAAGTGGGGAACGAAGTGTCTTAACACTAGGTTCCCTCCGCCTACCCTGCTGTATGCGGGATACAGCGTGAAGCTGATTTAATTTTTGATTTAATTATTTTTTTTAATAAATAACTATTTATTAATACAATTTTTCGCAACAGAAGACAATACCAACCCAGAAACGAGGCCGGGTACAAGAAAACTGTCGTAGCAGTATCATATTTCAAAGCATTAATTCTCATAAATCCCACAATCAGTGGTATCAGTGGTTGCGATAACAAGCTAGTTTGTTGCAAATGATTCTAAAACAATCTCCAACAGAGACATTACGTCGAAGCGACAGTAAAAGGAGCTGTAAAATCATGAAGTTTAGTGAAGCGTATGTCCTATAGAGTTCATCGATAAACAATATTATGTACTCGTATATACGTTTTGGTATTAATATAATCTTGTATTTTTTTTAATTTTCAATTATTTCCACAATTATAGTGGGAACGACAGAAAGTGGCCGTCACGGCGCAAGGCCACAGTGTCTGAATGTAATGGTGATAGTTGTGGGTTCGATTCCTATCCGTTCCCCCTAATTATTTTCTTTTCCTCGTTCTGGCAACAAGATTAAACAATTTAGCGATAAGTATTATCCATTCTCAATAGAGAGATATAATAATAAATAAAATTAAAAAATAATCAGCTTCACGCACACAACAGGGTAGGCAGAGGGAACCTAGTGTTAAGACACTTCCTTCCCCACTTTCTGCCGAATTCTGGAGGCATTGCGTGTTGAGTGGCAGAACTCAACGCCGCGCTTAACCTCGACACCAGAGCGAAAAAATGGAAATATAAATTTAGGTAAATATTTCATCTCCTCGAGTGGGGATCGAACCCACAACCAGCCGGTTTTACAGTCACATTTCGTGCCGCTGCGCCATGACTGGCTTCCTGACCTGGATATAATAATAAATAGTATATTTTAACGCTTATATGAATAAATATTTGGAGACATCTTTGCTTTCAGTTAAATATATCTAAACTATGCTATATACTAATTTCTCCCTTGTTAATATGTTAATGCGCACGTTTCGCGCACTTCATACATTAATACCACAACGGGTTCTAGTTGGCATACTAACTGTGTTTACCAAAACGTTTAACAAACACAACATATGATCCATTTAGGTCGCCGCTTTATTAACTCAATCTGTCAAAATCATAATAATAAATTGAGTTTGTGGTAGTGAAATTCGCTCCGAGCCTCATGGAAAGTTATTCGCAACACAGTTTAGTTTAATTCAGAATAGATAACCTCTTAATGACTATTGTTGTACGGTAGGTTGAAGCAAATGTGCTGGCTAATATTATTTCTACACAATTTCACCTTTTATTCGTTCTTTGGTATAACAAGAATTAGTAATAACCATAAAAGATAGGCATAATATAAATGTAAACGACTACAATAACAGAATGGCAAAATCTTTGATGATATTGCACAGTTAAGAGCTTCCCGATAAATAGATACGAGTCAATTTCTAAAGAATTCAAATATATGCAACCGTTTAAACGAACAACGGTAGCGCGTAAACTTTTCGTCAGATACCAATCAAAGCGTTGACCGTATAAGGGCGACGATAATAAACCGTTATAGACTCACAATGCAACACCGATACCGTTTTCACTTTTATCGATAAAATCGGATCGATATCGAGCTGATAATGGTGATTCACTAGGACTAAAACGTACGTACCGTTCTTATAATCGGTCGAGTACAATAAGCTATTTTATAGCGATAATGGCTTAATCAAGTTTAGAGTAGAAAGTGGTCTACGGTTGTCTGTATTAGTAATACTTTTATGCAACGAATTAAGAGCGGTCACCTTTTGGGTTGCGTCACAGTGCACAATGAGATGTCGGCCAATAGCTAGCTATATATATATACACTGTGTACAGACTACAATGATTCATAATTTGGACGATGAGTAAGCCTCCGCATCCTGATTAGATAGAACTTTCCACTTTCAAATTCGTCCGAGGCTGTACGAATTATCGTTGCAAAGATAACGGGTGTACTACATTGGATTGCAACTAAGTAATGTAGAGATTATCTTATATCTTATACCTTTGATGTTGTATGTACGCTTTTAAAGTTTTATCGCATAATAAATACATTCAGTGTAATGCGTCGAGTAATTTTCATAACACCTTCGTGTGTGAAGTCAAAGTCGTTTATAACTTTCTACATGTAAAAAACTATTTTAATAACTGATTTGCGTGACCGATGGTATCATATTTACAAACAGAACTTGATGACACTGGTTGTACCTACTCTGTTAACTACCTATCGTGATGTAATATTATTTTGTCCGAGTGTTCATATGCTTATTGATTGGATAGAGAGGTATGATAGAGATGCATGAAGCATTAAAACTGAAGTAATTTACGTATTTTTTGTAAAACGCTATCTTAAGCAGATATTTCAATTCAATATACAAAGAAGTCATTACCGTATACCGTTTACCGTTATTTGGCTGATAAGCAGTACAGTATGAACAACTTCTTAATTTTTTTGCATTATTTAGGAAAAAAAACGAAGTAGCCACTATGTCGATATATAATTACGTATTTTCTTGCAATAAAAAGGTTATGTGCTAACTTGACGCTTTCCATGAGTAAGTAGTTTCGTGACTACTTTATAAAAATTAAGTTTAGGCTTGTTTTGCTAGTGTTCGAATCTTTTGTGTTACTCTTAATCATTATCTATTAATTAAACCAAAACATTAACAAATATGGCATATATCTACAAATTACACCAATAAACTTTCTATATATAAAATAAGTAATAAATAGAAAGGGCAAGTAGTCTTTATGTTTACAAACAGAATCGTAATCAATTGCAAATCCAAGCTGTAAACAGTTACAGGCCCTACGAAACTTTCTACGCGATGCGTGGGCGCAGCTTCTGCGCATTAATTAATGCAACTGAACTAATGCAGCGGCTTAATGGAAAAAGTAGATAAGATAAGCGTCAAAAGTATGACAAAATATATGAAAGTAACACAAGTTGTTATAGATATATATAAAAATTGTAAAAAAAATAAAATCAGCTTCACGCTGTATCCCGCGCACAGCAGGATAGGCAGAGGGAACCTAGTGTTAAGACACTCCGTTCCCCATTTTCTGCCGAATTCTGGAGGCATTGCGTGTTGGGTGGCAGAACTCAACGCCGCGTTTAGCCTCGACACCAGAGCGAAGAAATGGAAATATAAATTTAAGTAAATATTTCATATATTCGAGTGGGGATCGAACTCACAACCAGTCAGTCGGTTTTACAGTCACATTTCGTGCAGCTGCGCCACGACTGGACTTGTAAAAAAGTAACTTATAAATTATTTTTTTAATTGCCAAGCAAGTGAACTTTAATGAACGACGAGTGACGAAATTGAAAATCGATCAATATAAATATTATTAACACTTCTTTTGACATTTGAAATTACAATGTAGACACGAAACTTTCTACGATAAGTGTGTAATAAAACACAAGATACGCCTTGATAAGATGCGTACATTAAATTCTAATCTAGTAGTGAGCGAAACCCCGGGCTGCTCATGAGTACGTACATAAGTCGTAAAGCTATTAAACGCTAATTAACTATAGCCATTATAAAATATATTATTGATATTCTATTACTTTCTTCGGACGTTTTCTCAGTATTAAATGACATAAAGGTAATGGCGGATCGTTCGCAACACAATTTCTCATAACAGTCCTGGTAGCTAGTAGTGGTAGTCATTTACCGGTAAATGTTGATAGGTTAGAAAATAATAACGACGACTTTTCCCGCTTGGCCTTCGTAGACAGATAAACTAAACGATACAACTTGAATGTTCTTTATTATTACTTAAAATCAGATGTTTTATCGTTACAATCTTGGGATTATTAATATATTGAAATTCTCTATAACAATGTAGACATACCTAGGATTAATCTGTCCATTGCGTACAAACCCTATAGTAACCTATTTTTTTATATAAAAAAATTGTCATTTTTTCAATATTGCTTTAGTATATAAATATCAATGCTTAATAATAAAATTTTAATTACACCCTAATATATTCGTTTAAGCCTTAGCACGTAAATTTATGGATATTTTGAAACTAAACTAACTTTTGGTTATGTGGTAAATTGGAAGGGAAGTGTAATAAAAGTATCTAGGGCCCGTAGTCCACATGGCGATCTGCTTTTATCTATTTCGATACTGAACCGGTATATGAGTAACAAACATTTTTTTTTTACTTAACGCACAATGTTTCCAATTCAAATAGAAAGCGGAGTACGGAGTGTCTTGACAACGAGTTTTCTTTGAACCTTGCCGTATATAAGACAAAGCGTACAGCTAAAATATTTTTTAACTTATTCTAAAGAAAATCTTCTCTTAAAATGTCAGATTAAAAAATTAGAACTGGGCACCACCTGAAAATAATAGCTAGCTAACCAGCCTGGAGGTTCACGTCGTTACTCTCACCGCAACGATGATGTCAAACGGTGAAAAGTTATATTATTAGTGAATATTACTATGCAAGCGTTGTAACGCAAGATGAATAACATATAGAAAGTATATAGGTAACTACGCAACATTTCAATGGCCAAGTAGTCCTCGTTGGCGTGATATCCTTTGTATTTGCTAAGTTTATAACCTTTAGACCAGTCGTGGCGCAGGAGTAGACACTTGTGACGGTTGTGAATTCGATTCGCACTCGAGGAAATGGAATATTTCATATTTGAATTTTTTTCGACCAGTTGTCAAGGCAAAAGCCACTAAACAAGCAATGCCTCCAGAATTCGGAAGAAGTGCCTCAACACTAGGTTCCCTACTACCTAGGCACATGCAGGATACAGCGTGAAACTAAAAAAAAAGTTTTACGCTTTAAATTCATAACTAAAACGGCGTACCGACTGTACGAATCAATTGAGTTCGTGACTTAAATTTTGATTGTCCACTTGCGTGTTAGCAAAAACACACATTTAAAATAACTTAAGAAAATGTAACTTTTGTAGACGTTTTTTTTTGTGTTCTCGCAATATTTATTGTTATGCTTTTATAATAATAGAGACACGATCTATTATAAAAGGTAACAAAAAAATGTAATAAATCAAACAATTGACCCGTACTAATATTTCGCATGATATCGTGATCGAACACCGTCTAATAAAAAATGTAATAATATGTGGAAATAAAAACGCTTTCAATTTATTATTATTATTATTTAAGTCCACACTGTCACCCATATAACAGTGCAGGCAGAGGGAACCTGGGAATATAGTTTTGCTAATTCAGGAGGCGTCGCGTGTTACTTGAGAACTCAACGCCAGGCTTTGCTCAATTACCAGAGCGAGGAAATAAAAATATTAAATATTTCATTTTCCTGAGTAGTAAGCACTTTTGTGTCCCATACTAACCACATAACCCAACTATTTACCAATAGTGTAGACAAGCCGCAGCAGAATATGCGTGAAGGCGTAAGGAATATATGTATATAAGTGATACGTTCATGGGGCAGCGTAGTTAAAGATTCTACGAAAAGTTCTCAGTTTACAGTGAAGTAACTTAAACTTTAAAAAACGTTAGATAAATAGTTAAAACTTTTTGGATCATAAAACAAAGAATACGATATATTACATCCAATTTGAATCCTAATTAGAAATCTACAAAAACATATAACAAGGACAGACTTACAAAACGAAGTTGCCCCAAAAAATATATATGCAATAACTATTAATCTAATCAGTGTTCTTATTTGAAATGCTAAAAGCAAAGCTAACGATCTAAGAAAGATTTAAGATGTATTACAGATTACATAATGCGTATTTCCTAACGTTTGTTAATTAGCAGAAATGTTAACACGGTGAAAGCATTGTTTCGGATACGACCCGGGCAGAGCGCGGCGCCCGTGGGAAGTACGTGGGTGGATATGCATAATTATTCATTGAAATGGTAACTTGAATCTATATCTGAATAGATTCATAGAGATCTATCAACATAGATACCAGATGATGTGTATATTGCGGCGTTGTGTTCCGCCACTTAACACGGAATGCCTCAAGAATTCGGTGCAAAGTGAAGAACGGAAGTGTCTTAACATTAGATTCCCATGTTCCCTACTACTGCCTACCCTGCTTTGTGGATACAAAAATATTTTTTCAAAACCTTCAAAAGGATTGAACACACAACCATAGCGTTTACAGACGACCGGATCAGCTTCCTCGAAATGCAATAGTTATTTCATAAATATTCTTACCCTATAACATTATAGAATAACTCGTGAGAGAAAACTTCAGTTCCATTGTGTGCAAGTTCAGCCATCAGTCTAGCTCTAGGTTATCATAGTAAATATCAGATTGCAATCGGTAACACCTCGGGATTGAATAATCTAACCCAATATGTCATGCCGGCTTAATATGAACAGGTTAGGTTAGGTCAGAGATAAGATAAATAACAATTGTACGTATTAATATTATAATATTACATCGAGAATAATGCCGAAGCTAAATGTTTCGCATTCAGTATGTGAATATAGGTCGATTTAATATATTGCTGTTTATATTTTTTTAGGGATTTTTTAGGTTTACGCATCTAGTGCAGATCTATAAGTTTGGTGAACTGCTTTCACTGATTGCTTAAGTTAGAGATAATATGACTTTTTTATAATGTATGAAAAAAATGCGTAAGCGAAACATGGACTGAACACCAGATTATCACTATGATTTTTAAGAAAAGAATTACAAAATACAAAATGATAACTAGTAATCAACATATTTGTCAACTAATAAGAAAGAAAAAGTGGGGAACGGAGTGTCTTAACACTAGGTTCCCTCTGCCTACCCTACTGTGTGCGGGATACAGCGTGAAGTTGATTTATGATTTATTTAATAAGAAACAAAGGCAAAAAAAGCGACTCCATAATCATAATCATTTCAATTAAAAAAAAAATTAAGTGAGACTTAAAAACGTAATATAGACTCACAATTGAATTCAATACAAATGGTTGGGCCACTTTCATGGCTGTTTAAGAATAGTGACGTAAAGTGTTACGATATCGATAGTCTATAGTCAAGGCTGGTTGTATAATCGTGGCTCGCAGGTACAGATTGTTATCGGCAGACGCGTATAGCGGGCAACGCCTGGGGCCAGACGCCAGTTTGAACTTCCATCGCAGTTAGGTGACTGTAAATTCGTGATACCTCGGACTAATACCCTCGAGTAAATTCGCGTATTGACTACTAGAATGTTTTGAATTATACCTGGAACAAATGAAAAAAATATTAGATTATTGGGACGGAAAAAGTTTAATATCATAATAGGTTCAAGTATTGTCTATTCAAGTCGACACTCGAACTCGAACTCGCGCTTAATCCTCTTCTTGAGAACTTTTTATCTACCTATTCTCAACGAAATAGTGTCAAAAACTAATAATATTAAAATTATTTAACTAATAATCAGATCGATTTGTTGTCGTGGCATCGATATCTTTGTATACGTATGGAGTATATGTATAATGTGCAATTTTATAAAATTTTAAGCGAAAATAAATAAAATAATGAAAAATTTGGATTGTTTTTATAGTTTTTTTTTATATTATTTTTTTATAGTAAGGCCATTGAAACATTGTAAAAATCAAATTTAAAATCTGAAAATGTTTCAATCCACCTCATTTAACGGAATCGTGGTATTTAACTATAAATTATTTTTAATTTTTTTAAATACTTGGAATGTAAAAACACCCAAATGCCAACTTGTTCTCAAACTATCAAGTTTCGAATGCATCTCATCGCATATTAATATTATAAAAATTAATATGTATTATATAAAAATCAACCACTATAATAAATTATAAAGCACAGGTAATGCAAAAATTTTTCAACGAATTGTGATGTTTCGTCATCGGACAGATTATAACCATTATTTTTACAGTCGGTTAACTGATGTTGATAATACAATTTTGTGTGATTCCATTGTTACCTTTGTTATTTTTATTAAATTTCTTGTTTTGTTAAGTGTAAAGTACTTGTCTGATTATTTTGTTTTTGTTATATTGAATTTTTCATTTTTGAAACGAGTAAACCTGGACCAAATAAAATAGAAATTAAAGCTTACGTAAAACTTTTTGAAACAGTATTTCTTTATTTACATTATGTCTCATGCCAAAACGAATAGAGTGTAGGTATGTTATATAATTTGCACCCACAGCGAGGCAATTGCAATCGGCACCACACCAATAGTATTGAAGGCTTTATTTTAACTAAAATACAAAGAGTAAAATATATCTATAACTAACGCATGGTTCGACCTATAAAACTAATAACTTAAATGAAAATATATCGCGTGTTTGAAGGAAATCGCTTATACAGCCTACACGTGGCGTATCCAAGGGGTCAGGGCCGGCTGTAGACGAGGCGAAGGATAAGAAAGGTCTCGGCCAAGGTTCCCGTTAGCGTTATTCACAGTCCTTTGTTAGTCTCATTGTTATGTATATAGCTCATATTATGCTCTGATAAAGCTTGTACGACTTTATTGATTACTTGTTTACTGAGTGATGATATTATTAATGGACTAGCAATTGGCATTAAATTATGATAGAAAATTAAGTACCGTAATTATAATAATTTATTAATTATTCTACATTTCATATAAAAAAAATGTCCAAGGTCTAATAAAATATAATCAATAACTGTTTCATACCCCACAAATGAAATTGAAAATAAATATGTATATACATGAGGCCAGTTGTGGCGCAGCGGCACAAAGTGTGACTGTAAAACCGACTGGTTGTGGGTTTGATGCTCACTCGAGCACATGAAATATTTACTTAAAATTTATATTTCCATGTCGCTCTGGTGTCGAGGACAAGCGCGGCGTTGAGTTCAGCCATTCAACACGTAATGCCTCCAGAATTCGGCAGAAAGTGGGGAACGGAGTGTCTTAACGTTAGGTTCCCTCTGCCTACCCTGCTGTGCGCGGGATACAGCGTGAAGCTGATTTATGTGTATATATGATATAAGTATTTTAGTAAAAATCAACAATTTCTTCTAATATACTATGTTAGCGTTGCGTGAATGCTATCTAGTTACTAGGCCAAGCCTTAGTAGCTTAATGTCGTTTATTTACGACTAAAGGTCGGGTCCGGTCAAGGCTGAGCAGAGTAGATATAGGTCAGACATTAGAGCAGAATACCTGTTATGAAAGCACGTAAAGCTTTTACGTGCACTCTGTTTTATGAAGTTGTCAAACAGAGTAACGTAAAGATTTTAATTGAGTTCCAAATGGTTTTCGTTAAATTATTAAATAAGATTCTCACCAAATGGCGAGAAAAAAAAGTATTTCTCTCTTCTATTCTCCGTTAACTCTAAGATAAAGCATGAAATTAAGAAAAATAAACATTAAAAAGTAACAACAAAAATATTAAAACGGTGACACGTTTATATATAGATATATAAAAAAAACAAATTTGCATAATTAGATGCTTAAAGATAAAGAAATATACAAAATTGCATATACAGCCAAGCGTCTCTCGCTAGTCAATACCCAAATGATTCACGATTTAAGCAGCTTCGTTAAACAATAAAACACATGTGACAACCACTGGAGATTGCTTGTCATGGCAGATATAAAAAATCACGAAGAGACAATGGCATTACTTATGTACTTTCGATGTTATTTACCGTGTTTCATTTGTAAAGGAACTTATTGATTTAAATATTATATTCTTTCCCTTATACAGACATGTTCCGACAGCGCAATCAGTTAAGTATTGTTTCAATAATTCAATTCAACAACTAATCAATTTTACATTCCGTTGGATTGAAAGAAACAGGTAATAAATTAAGAAATAAAATTACCTACATGTCATTACGTTTTAAATTGCAAAAATATTTTACATTTTTTAAAGTTTTTTTTTGCGTATATGCGCGAACGAATATTTTAGATAATATTTGTAAGTTTTTTTTTAATTATTGTTGCGCTAAACGGTTACCGTTGAAACAGTGAAAAAAAAAACACTAGCTTACGTGTTTTATCTATTACTAAACAATAATTGGATAATTTTAATATATATCATTCATAAATGTGAATTGATCATTGAATAATTTACGTAAGAATGTAGTAGTAGTTACAAAATAAGTTTTTTATAGATCGTGTTTGCTCTGGCAGAGCTGTTAAGGTATTAAAACTGACGAAAACTGAATAACTTTGTATTGTTGAAATCTTTTAAAACCAGAAACATACATATAGCACTGTAAAATAAATTATCACATTTAACATTGTATTGTTGGCAATAACTTGTAATATTTAAATTATAGTGGCTATAAGATAAAACATTGACACTACGGTTTTTCCTCTTCAAAGCTATTGGCTAGGTATTTTGATTGAACGTATAATTATACTTAAATCTTAAATCGATACAAAATACGATCCGAATTAACAATTACTTAAATACTTACTCTTAATATACGATGTAGGTCACAAGGCGCAAAATGTAAAAAGCTAATTACTTTAAACAAAAGACAATTAAGCTATATTAATATTGTAAAGATGGATAAAAACTGCAGAGAGGAATGCGAAGAGGAAATTCGGCAATACATTGAGATGAAATTACGGATTGTGAGAAACAATGGGCAATGCAAATTGCGACCGCTTTTATTTATTATGAGGCCACAAAAAAAATGCAACTTGATCAATTGAAACCACCATAAAGGGTAGCCCACCATAGTCTTTTATGGCATACGTCTGGTCAGGAAAATATTAAATTAAAAAAAATACACCCGGAAAGGTTGTATGAGGCTTTAAGGAATTTATAGCAAAAAGTTTTCGTTTGGGCTTTTGCTCGCGGTTAAATCATACGGTACGGAATGACGCAATTGAGTTCTTTTCTATATTTATGTATGTATACTTACCGAAGGTATGATTTTTTTGTTTTGTTTTAAGGTTAGATTTTTTGTTTTATTGTTTTAAACTAGCGGACCCGGACACGGCTTCGCCCGCTTGAATTATACGAATGCTTATTAGATATATTTATAAAATTGTTTTTGAAAATATCTAACTAATTTAAATGAAAAAAATATAAGTAAACGTAATCATTAACGTAAACATTAACAAAAAAAAACTAAACAAAACCAGCTACATTATTAATATCATCAAAGTAAAATAAATAATTGAAAGAATTAAAATTAAATGTGTTGTGATATGTTTTTGCAAGTGGTTATTTACATAATACTCAAATACAATAAAAAAATATTATATTTTTTGTCTCTGTCTGTCTTTCTATGTCACCGAGCTAATGTCCAGAATAACTGAACTGATTTTTTTAGACTTTCAGTGATCGATTTTGCTGACCCGGGACAAATCTCTTACACGTTTTCCTTGCGCGCGTACATAGATACTATATGAAATAACTAAAGTCTTTTCTACATTAAATATGTAGAAGTTTTGCAAATAATATCAAATAAAATCGCAAAAAACTAAAACTATAATTTATTAAGTGTATAACAAAGGTATAGATAATCATCCAACCGAGATGAAATAACCAACAATTCTTTCCTTAAATAATAAATACTTAAATAATATTATGCCGACGCCGCGCAGGGCTTCAACTTACACCACACCAAGAAATTTATGAAAATCTAACTAATCTACTACTCGAATAAGCGAAGAACCAAAGAAAGGTAGAAATAAATTATAAACAGCAAATAATTACATAAAAATTAACAGTAGTTCGAAAATTTGTGAAAATTTACAAAACCGTCAACCGTCAATTTCGAATCAGTGACATCTCCTTAATTAATTAATAGAATTTTATACAATAAACTATAATTTCAATCAAGATGACATGCTAAAAGTGACTATTATATTCATTTTCATATATAACGATCAATATCAAATTATAGAAAATACATACAACAAAAACCCGATAAATATAAAGTAAATTAATTAAAATGGTTACTTTTGCTCAACCTTCAGAGATAAACAAATACCATCGCGGACTTATTTAAACATTATTTAAAGAACAATATTTTTTTACACATTGTTTTTATGTATCTCATAAGGTTGAGTCGGCGCACGCCATGTATGCGTTAAGCAAGCTCATATTGGGTGACGTTTTCTTATAACCACAAACTTTGCAAACCGTTGCTTAGCAACGGTCGGTTGTTATTAAGATGGCAGAATAAATTGCCTGTCAAACTAAAAAATATTTTAATATTTTAGTATATATCGACAATATTACAAATATGAGAAAAAAAAGTAACCTATGTTCATCCGAAGACCCTCAAGTATCTCTATATGAGTATTTTATCACAATTGAATTAGCGGTGTGGCCCTGATTGCGTCACAGACAGACAGACAGACAGACAGACAGACAGACAGAGTTACTTTCGAATTTATAATATAGGTATGGATAATAAAATAGTATTAGTTAGCAGCAGTTAGCAGTTCAGTAAAACGGATTATCCCCATGTTGTTTAAAAAGAATACATATTTTTGAATTTGATTTAAATACCTATTTACATATATTGCTATACATAATTTGCTGGTTAAGATTATAGCTATGTATGAAATAAAAGCATGAAAATTTGTAAAACCTTTAATCCTGAAAGTCTTCCATCATCGTTTGAAAGTGAAAAATCGGTAGATGAACCAAAAAAATATGAAACAAACTACAATATATGTATGTACCTACATATATTGTTTCAGAATTGACCTAGCTACGAGTAAGTAAAACATTGAAATTCAAAACTTTCAATTTTACGCTGCAGAAGAGAAAAATAATGACATTCCGTGTTTAGAGATAGCAAACATAAAATATGGTCTAAATTGGTATTAACTAGAAGCTAATTACCTAAAAAAATCCAAACATTAATTTCATTAAAGCTGTAATAAAAGGAAAATCTATAGGCTAAATAAATGATAGGCTCTTAGAAACATACATATATTAATAAAATACCCATACAAACCGACAAGTGCAACTATAAGTAGTATATATACATATATAACCATAGCACACGACCTATACATAAAGCGATCGTAATTTCTGTCATAATAAACCATACCCAAGACCCACACAGCCAGCGTGAAAATGGTTTGTTACAATAAATACTGTAGAATAGCTGCCGCTATAATTCATACTATTAGTCGAATTTCGTGTTGAAGACGGAGGCGGAGAAAGTAGACCGCTACTGGTGTTCACTCGGATATGCGCGGCGTAGGACAAAGCCGCTGAGCGGGAAATAGGGACAATCTAAATCAACTTCTAAATGTCAACTAAATAATTATTTCTCACGATGTACGGTGTACGGAGGAATGTACATAAATACAGACATTTATAATTATAGTTTCAATACTAGAAAGTAAGGGTTGTATTTATTCTTAATATGTAAATAATTTAACTATTACATTAAAAACTACTTGAATAAAGCTTAGTTTGAATAAAAACTTGAATAAATGAACCATAGTATTTTTTTGTTTACTTTTACTGTGTATAATGGTGATAGAATCTTTTCTTTCTATTCAGCAGAAAAATTGGTGGAAGACGAAACTTTGTAAACTTTATTTTGGGTCTCTAGGTATATATAAACCACTAATCTCACATAGGATTATCAGATAACCTAAAAGGTATTTCACCCAATACGTCGACCATAACAGACCACGTGGCACACACAAAAGTAGATATTTATTATCGTTTCGTTATTGCATATCGTCGGACGCCTATAATCACTGTGGCGCGGTGAAAAATGTCCTAAGGCGGTGCACACCGAGAGCACCGCGGACTGCACTTAGCCTAATGCGAGCTCCTGAATACAGTCATTTGTTTGACCTATTACGTGATTGCTGGAGTTTTCTACGCTTTGTTTAATACCAGATATATCGTGGTCGATTGTGGGTACTAGATTAAACAAAGTATCTTTTAAGTTGAACGTTTGATGAAATGCGTAATTAGACAATTAATAAATCAAAGTTGATTTTGAAATTGTGTTAGTAGATATAAAGTATTAAACTCTATTAAATGGTAATAATATTATATAAAATATTGTATATTATAATAATTTCCAATATGATCTCTACAATAACTATTAAAACTATTTTAAAAAACTAGGTCTTTTAAATTAAATAAAATCAACTCTATCAACAAGAAACTCAAAACGGAGACGTCAATTACTCACAAGTTGAAACATGAGAAATATAAATCTAAACATGCAAACCAACTAATGCTTGCAGACGAGTCGCCTTACTAATAAAGTGTGGATATGAATAGCGAAGCGAAAAGCAGTGGGTGTCGAGATACTTCCTGATCCACCCACAGGACGCAGTAAGCCCTCAGCTTAAATTGTAATTGTTGAGGGTAAGCTTTGTTGTATTAAATATTTAGTTAGGATAAAATTATGCGTTTTCTTATTTCTTTATTAATATTATATCGATGTCAAAGTAAATGTAATAATAACATACATAAAAAATGCAGAGACACAGATCGAAAGTGTTATTTTATTTGAATATTAAAAAAGAGATATGGTAGTATTCCTACTACCTACATAATATGAATATGTACCTATATTATACCTACTACTAAAAAATATCTATATCTATACTTATATAATATGGGCTAACCAAAAAATGAGACCTGATTTCTTAGTTAAGTAAAAAAAACTACTTAGTAACTTAACTAACAAATAGTTTAAGATACTTTAAGAATCCCCTGTTACTCCAGCAGTCAATAATTTTAAAAATCTTAACTAAATAAACAAAAATTTAAAGCACCTTCTCTAAACAAAACAGAAACAATTTTTTGCATTTTGTAATTAACTATATTACTGAATATTTTATTTGAGCGATGAAGATACTTTTTAATTACTCATCCGTGTTTATCATGAGTACGATTACGTGCAATTTAAAAGCTTTCCGAACGTATACTTTTATCTTTTATCTTTTACTCGCACAACACTATCTGACTGTAATATGTTGACCAGAGCCAGATAGCAAACATTAAATAATACACCTGCCTAAATTAACAAAACCATTTCTCAACTAGTCAATTATAAAGGTCGTAGACAGTCATCAAATTCACGACCTGAGGCCAGTCGTGGCGCAGTGGCACAAAGTGTGACTGTAAAACCGAATGTGGGGTTCGATCCCCACTTGAGGAGATGAAATATTTACTTAAATTTATATATCCATTTCTTCGCTCTGGTGTCAAGGCTAAGCGCGGCGTTGAGTTCTGCAACTCAACACGCAATGCTTCCAGATATCGGCAGAAAGTGGGGAAAGCGGAGTGTCTTAAAATTAGGTTCCCTACCCTGCTGTGTGCGGGATACGGCGTGAAGCTGATGTGACGTAGCATTCTTCAACACTTCCACTAAGCCATCTGGCATATAGAAACAGTAAATTGCAAAAACTTTTGAGAGGGCTGACTTGCAAGTATTAGTAGGAAGTAATGATATGAACAATAACGCCTACATGATGCAGTTCGCTACAGTAGATTCCAACGCAACACTTTGGCAACACATTGTTTACTGTGTAACGACTTGTAACGGATATGCATAACAAACACATCTTTATAAAAGTTATACAATCGTATTGACGTTTTGTGATTGCTTATTTTATAGGACGTGGGTGGTGTTTTTAAATATGAGATCAGAGAGATACAGATACTTAATGATGCTTTGACGTGTTTTGCTGATGATGATTATTGCGGGTTCATATATATGTAGTGTCCTCGTTATATGCATCCTTCATATATACAGTATAAACAGACAAACACTATCTCATGCGCATCATGTCAATATAACGAGAGCCACTGGTGAGAGTAGACTTGTTGGTAGTCCATTGAGTACGACTAAGAGCCTATGAAATGTTTTTAGCTTCACGGTGTATCCCGCATAGCAGGGTAGACCGAGAGAACTCAGTGGTAAAACATTCCGTTCCCCACATTCCACCAATATCTGGAGGCAAGGCGCATTGAGCTGCGCGAAAATAGAAATATTAAATATTCCCTTTCCTCGAATGAGAATCAAACCCACAACTTGTCGCGCTTCACAGTCATGCCTGTCACATTTTGGGCATCTGAGCCACCTCTAAATTTAGATTACTTGTTCATCATAAATTACTTACACATCTAGTATATTATCATTAATTCACATAAATTAGACAAGATATATGACTAAAGAAGATATCAGAGCGATATATCGTTCTATGCAAATCTACTAATTCACTTTGTAAAATCATTTTATATTTAACTACGATAAAATTTACTTGAACTCTTTTCACACAGAAACCGTTATCGTCCCGAACAACTTGAAGGGATACTCCAGATGGGATAATCACACTCGGCTGCGAGATTAAATCCAGTTTTGGTCAAAAGTTCGTTCGTAAACAAATAGTTCGTTCGTTCGTAAACAAATAGTTTATAATTGCGATAAAATCATTGATGTGGATTTGAATTGAAATTGATTAAGTGCAGTGATCTGTGAAATTTTCTGACTTCCACCAACGGCTTTGCATATGTAAACATATAAACTTTAAGTAGCAACATTTAAGTCTCTTGGATACGGTCCAACTTTATAGTAAAATAAGTTTACTTTTGTTAAGCTACGGTCAAAATTTGTCCAGGTTAAAATATTTGTTATACATGATGTAAACAAAGAGTACATCTCTTCATCGAAGACTAATAATAATATTAAAAAATACTTAAACGCCAATATATTATTTCAAAAATATGCAACCAAGCTCTTTAAAAATACAAAAACTAATAATGCATATCATAATAGTTTTATTTATATAGGTGAAAAATGAGATGTCATTCAAATTTGAATATTATTATAATGTTGTTCACCTTTAACCAAAGTGAACTGACGAAAGTATATATTTGCAATAATTTGCATCAGGAAGTGAGATAGCGCGTATTGCATGCTTAAGAGGGTGCCCGCGATATTTAGCTCTCATAATATACAGCTCAGATTAGGAATAGCATGAAACTTCCTAGATACAACGCTGAAACAAGATAGCAGCGAAATTTATGTAGATAAACGAAGAACAAGTAATATTTTTTATATTTAAATATCTTTTTTGTATTTTAATCGATATTAACAGCCTATATGTTTTGGTTTTAAATGACTTTCAATTATATTGTACAGTTATTGTTGTAGATAAATATAATATTTAAAATTCTTATAATTTATATTATGATGTATTTAAGTATTTAATTATATAAACATATAATTTAAATACTTAAATACTTATAGAATTCTAAAATCAATAGTAAATTAAGTAAGTGGAGTACCTTAACATTAAGTTCTGTCTGCCTACCTTGCTATGCCAAGCGAGAAGAAAAAATATATATACATATTTTTTTTAGCTTTACGCTGTATCCCGCTCACAGCAGGATAGTCAGAGGGAACCTAGCGTTAAGACACTCGGTATATATCACACATATGTATATATATATATATACTAGATCATAAACAAGACTAGCCAACAGGAAACACTGAAACGATAAAACGTGTAGCTAAACCAAATTAGAACACCATAAATGTCGTTACACGTGAGACGACTGTTCACCATTCGAATTTACCGATGCAATATCGATGCATAATAAATTCGCGACATACTGGAATCGGTAGCAGGGACGTTGTCTACATGGCTATGTTATTTATTGTGTAAGTATTATCTGTGAACATTCGCTCACGATACGGCCGGGGTTGTATGGAACAATAGATGGCAATATTAAAGTGGGACGAGGTACCGTTGTGGCAAAAAACGTCGTGGATTTTAAAGTTACAGGCTAATAAAGGATTCCTTTCAGTGGCTGTGCACTTTAAGAGTATAAAATGATGATATTTTGCTTTATTTTATATAATTAATTTAATAAGGCTTATTTCAAAGATAGTATGGCGTTTTTGCGTAATAATTTACCCTTTTCTAAAATTAAAACGAGAAATCTTGTTTTATTGAAAATTTGTTATTAGTTTCATAATAATAATTTCCGAAAAAAATGTTGTATTTAGAAGTAACCGTTAGCAAACATCATTTAAATATTTTTAAACATTTTTTAAAGTGTTATTCCACACTTAGGAAAGAAAAATACTTATTTAGAAAACGTATAAAAATTTGAACGCAGCGGGACTCGAACCCGCGCCTTTCGAGTCCCGGTTTCGAGTCCCGCTGCGTTCAAATTTTTATACGTTTTCTAAATAAGTATCATTTAAATACCCAGTTATTTCAATAACTGCAATATATTTGTACTGAAACATCTTTTGATACTACTGCTTAACCTTCACCCTATACACCATATGTATTATCTTGTACATACATGATTCGCTAATAAAACCCAACTTATTACCTTCACTGGCATATAATAAAAGTTGACATTTACATTGAAATGGGAGAAAATCAAAAACACGAAGTACATCAAGATCACAATCATTATCGACTGTAAAATCAATATAGAGGTGGAATCGTGCTCAAAGTGGGCGTTTAACCTTTGACAGAGGGCGTGCGGTGCGGTGCAGGCGCACACTGCGTCAAGCCATCCATCATGACCACTATCCGAGGCAAATTAGCCTAACACAGACGCCACTGCCGTTATACAACCACTTTGCTACGTCATTTTCTTCCCTTTTCAGATAACCAAATTAGATTGCGGAAAGAAAACTGACTGATCGTTATTAAAATTGACATTCAATACGATATAATCTTAAATGAAATTTCAAAATCGCCCTTAATTGTAGGTGTGCCAATCGTATTGAGATTTATTTAAAGTAATTATTACACATATATATCTACACCCAGTGGTGGTGCAGCGGCACGAAGTGTGACTGTAAAACCGACTGGTTGTAGGTTCGATCCCCACTCGAGGAGATTGAAATATTTACTTAAATTTATATTTCCATTTCTTCGCTCTGCTGTCGAGGCTAAGCGCGGCGTTAGTTTGCCACTCAACACGCAATGCCTCCAGAATTCGGCAGAAAGTGGGGAACGGAGTGTCTTAACACTAGGTTCCCTCTGCCTATCCTTCTGTGTGCGGGATACAGCGTGAACCTGTTTTTTTATATATCTACATATTTGTATACATAAGTTGTATTTAAAATTATAGTTACAAGTTTAACCTTTGAGGTTATTCTTTCATTTTAAACACTGTATTAATTGCAGTTAATTATAAAACAAGTTTTTATCGATCTAAAGACAAATATATGACAATTACTTAAGTAAACAATTACGTAATATATCTTTAAACGGTGGACTTTCGTGAATGATACGAAAAACAAGAGCAATTAAGCGTATAGTTCTAGATTTAAAATGTGAACCGCCGATAAAAAGGTTAAAAGCAGGTATAATTAATGTTGACTTTTGTTATGCAAAAGCTTCGGGTGAATGTTTAACAAGAAACCAATTACTCAGAAACGACGATAGATAATAACGAGGTAGACAAATGTCCTATTTTCATATTGCATACAATTAGTAGATGTTTAGGTAGAGATCTGTGAGCTATTATCAAAATTATATTCAATACAACGCAACGATACAGCGTGTGCTTGCAAACGCGAACGGAGGAATGATGTTTTTTCATTTCAGACAAATCGTCCGCACACTACACAAAATCTTGGTAATTGGGTGCTGTGTGTGGACCAGAGTGTCTTGACACTAGGTTCTCTCTACCTACCTTGCTTATGTAGGATACAGGGTGAAGCTAAAAAAGTGTTAAAAAAAATACTAAAAATTGTTGTGTAAAAATGCATATAACATGACAAAAAGTTGTCTCTATGATAAATTACAGAACACCCTTAGGTTATTCCTGAGCTATAATCAATAATTGATTTTATAAGTTCAATACAATAGTTACATAACATCATCACGAACATTCTCGTATTCTTCATATATCATGTGACAAATTGCAGACTGCGGTGAAATGTTGATTGGGACCAAGAAGCCATGGATGATTGATATCAGTGTTATTTAATAAGCCTCGAGTGCCATTTCACGTTTCGTGGACTTAAAATAAAAGGAGGGAACTTATGTAGATTTGATATTGTTATTGTAGCTATATATATTAAACAATCTTAATAAAATATTATATAAATTCAAATATAATAAATAAAAAATGTTATATATTTAAGAATACATTTTTTTTAATTAAATTGCCGTTAAAAGCTTTATTTTCTGTCTGCCTATCACATAAACTACAGAAAATGTGCAAGCCTATATTGAAAAGCTGAGCAACACTTAGCCCTATCTGGTGTGTAAGGGGTAAAAAATTTACGGTAAAATATTTTAACAACAAATATATGTAGGTTTTATACAAAACAAGTGGATAATATTGGATTACAAAATTATTTATTCGTTAATTGTTTTTAGACATATTTAATCGAAATCGATTACAGTAAATAAAAAACTATGAACAATCAAGAATAGTACCCAATAAACGTAAGCGTTAGTGTAAAACAACCAACGTGCAGACACAGCGTAACGGGCTCAGATAAGGCGAATATCGATTTATATAGCCTTACGACACGCTTCGATCAATCTCATTCGAGTCACGAAGGCTGTTTATCTTCCTATAAAAGCTAATACGTCCTCAAATTGACGTGAATGGTATTAGGTACTTGACAGTCGCTCTTTGTAGAGAAGACATGTGCTCTACTATTTTTTATTAACTAAATATTATCATTTTAGTCATAAATGTGAGAGTGGAATTCATATAAATTTATTTATATAAGTATTATAAAGCTGAAGAATTTGTATGATTGAACGCTTTTGTGAATTACTGATTTGAATTTTAAAAAAATATACTTCTATAAGGCAGTCCAATTATAAAGGAAGGCTATAGACTGGGCTACATATGTTATACCTATTTCATAACATATCACGTTAATCGTTAGCAAATTTTTGACATAGAAACGGAAAAGAGTGAATCGCTTTAAATAAATCTCAAGTGTAAGAAATTAAAAGAATATGCAAAAAGTTTTTTTTTTCCATTTAAATAAATTGTTAATATAAAAAAATGCTTTATAGATACTGATCGAGATTTGATTATCAGAGCACAGCTTCCCTATCCGCCACTTCATGGAAGCAGCAACACGGTCACCCCAATCTCGTGCTGCAATTACGCCTCTATCGGGAAATATTTAAGATATTTTTCATATCTTAATGATACTAAAATATGATAAATACAAATTTTAATTATGATTACAAGTAATTTAACGCCATACTTGTAAAATTGGGACGGGCCTGATAAATTGATAGTTTTGTAATGTTTTAAGCTTCACGTTATATCCGCATATAGCATATTAACTTTTAGCGTGATAGACCGTTTCTCTTGCATAGTGTTAAGACACTCTGTTTTCCACTTTCCGCGAAAATTTTACAACAATATATATTTTATGATAAGTATTCGTACTCCGATGTTATATATTTTTTACTATTTTTAAAAAATTAAAGAAGGAATTTTCACAATGCTGACTGTATACGCGACTTTTCAGAGACTTTGATTCCCACTCAGGGGAATTAGTTATAATAGTATTTTTTAATATTTTCATTTCTTTGGCGCGGCGTTGAGTCATTCAACACGCAATACGAGAATACGAAAGTGGGGAACAGAGTGTCTTAACACTAAGTTTCCTCTGCCTACCCTGCTATACGTGTGAAGCTGATGAAAGAAAGAAAAATAAAGACCTCCATATTTGCACTTTCTAGGAAATACATTAGATTTCTTAGCAGCACCTTGTATGCGTCTATCAATATATCGATTTACGATTAGCGCCGCTCTTCGTTACGTGTGGGCGTAGCGGCGTTTGTTGTATCATGTCCGTGGTCATGGCTGGGCCGTACGTTAAGAATAACTGAACGTTTCCTTATATTTATTGTATAAATAAACATATGCGATTGTGTGTTTATAAAATTATTTGTTAAATATTTTGCAAGCTCATATTTTTAAATATATTACATTATGTTTTTTCTCCATCCCGAACACAGCAGGCAGAGGGACCTAGTGTTAAAACACTCCGTTCCCCACTTTCTGCCGAATTCTGGAAGTATTGCGTGTTGAGCAGCCGCGCTTTACCTCGACAACAAACAAATGGAAATATAAATTTAAGTATCCTCGAGTGGGGATTGAACCACCCACAACCAGTAGATTTTACAGTCACACTTTGTGCCGCTGCGCCACGACTGGCCCCTACATTATCATAATTTATATAAATAATTAAATATACAACTCTTCTGATATTGAGTGGCTGACAGACACATACTGAAGAAAATCGCCCGACTTAGAAAATTGAATTCGACAGGTAGGTTTGCACGTTCACACGGAATTCTCCATTCTACGTCTTTAAAGACCTCACTTCTGAAATAAACGTAAACAAAAATAGTTCTAAATTAGACAAAATTAGTCGTTTTATAAAAACACAAAGTGTATGGACATAAATCTATACGCACATTTGGAATACATAATTTAGATTTATCCCTTACCAGTTAATAAATCATCATAATTCGCTATCTCTACAAGGAACAATTCTGGGTCGCTCTAAAACCCATCATCTAAGTCCATTTGCGTTGAAAATAATTTGTTCCCGACCGCAGAAAGCCTATCTTAATCGCGAAACGTCTAATAGGGTTTCTGTAGCTACTTTTCACTTAATGATATACGCAATCACCGTCACTGATTTATTTAGCTAGCAGATTTACCCATTCACACGTTTCTATGTAAATTTCTAATTCGTAGTTTTCAATTAGAATTTCTCCAGTCGTATATTTTATATATGAATAATAATTAATGGTCTATGTTGGAGGCGATAAACCACAATATTTCCGTTTTATTACCTTTTATTATTGTTTGTAGTATGAGGTACGCTTTAGAGAATAGAGTTAGTTAAATAAAAACAAAAATTGCTTTAGGCATAAAATGTGCAGAAAATTAAACGAAAAGTAAAAAGAATAAAACTTAATTTAATATTTTGACGTAAAGATAAAATTAAAGCGCAACCAATTAATAATTGATACTTATATTGCTACCTTTATGCTTTTTAAAATCTTTTATTTTTCGAGTCGGTGACTGTCTGGGTACATTTTTTTATGTTTTAGCTTTTACTTGATATATCTGGAGGCTTTCTATCAATTCAATTTCTATCTTTGCCAGCATCAGCTATAATAATAGAAGATTTGACACTGTACAGTAAATAAATATATCATTATAAACATACAGTAAAATTGACATTCTCATCCTTTTGAAATCGGTTAAATAGCTGATGCCACTTTTGGAGCAGCGGTGAAAAGCTCGCTGTTACAAATATCTAGCACACTCCAAAGATAGAGTAATCCAAAGTAGTATTTTATACAATTTACATACATGCAAAAGCTGCCTTACATACTTAAAAAATGATAAAAAAAATAATTCTTTTTCATATTTCTTAGTCTTATTATTTCTGCAAATTGTTTTTTCGCTAATGAATACGAAATTAACATCATATATCATATTTAATGAAAATAATTGAAAATATTGTACACAAAAACACATATATCATTTTTAATACCCGTCAATTACTGTCCAGCCGCATTGTGTTTAAAATGACAGCAAAATAGGTTCCCCCTGTCAGTCCCACAAGAGAGCTACCGAGAGCGAATTATATATATGCATATGTATGCACAAAATTAACATATGAATTTAATGGTTGGTACATTTAAAAAATGACCCATTTCATTGTATCCGTATATGGCTGCGGTTGAACGACAATATCTGCATAATCGGTACGTACGTCTCGCAACGGGACAACTTATCACCACGTCTCTAGGGTACGCGTCAACGACATTTTTTTGTTTTATATTTTATTATTTTCTAAAGTATTGGATTTGAATATAAAATATCGATTTGTCTGATTATTGATGTGACTTTAAAAGTGAGATATTGTAAATATTTTTTTTAAATTCTTACTGCAATGATGAAGAATTCTTATAAAATAAAAATTGATAGATGTTTGTTTTTATTGAAGGTATTCTATGCGATTCGTTGTCCATTATTTCACCTGCTTATATTCTTCCATAATATTCTCACTTCTACTTGATATCTTTCGTTGTGATGACTCTAGATTTAAATTTTAAGGCAAGAATCTCAAATATCAGTTTTTATGTTTATTACCAACAGATCTCGGTCAACACATGAGTAATGAAAAGGATTATCATATAACATGATTACTTTTTATTACATAACGTTTTTTAAAAATAGGCATATAGATTTAAAAATAATATGATACTCAATGAGTGAAAAATTTTGAGGATTTTTTTTATAAAACAAAATACGTAACATTAAAAAAACTATTTAATGTTAGTCTCAGGCGTTTAAAGCTAATATTTAAATTTAAACAAATATAATTACATATAAAAAAAGTAAATTAAACCACGTTATAAGGGCATATCGTCCGTAGGCAATGGAAATGCGTACAACCGTCAAGTGTCAATCAGAGCGTTGGAGCGCGTTCGATGTGGGCGGCGAGCGACTCTCATGAGAAATTACTTTCCTAACCTGGATATTAATAGGTTAAGACCTTAATACCATTCCTAACGTATATTTTAACTAATAATTTAAATAATAATATTTTAAGAGCCAATATAGGAGCGGAGTGACCTCAATTGACCTCCGAAAACACAGTGTCAATGATACTGGAGGAAGGTCACATAAAAAGCATGAGGACCCTTTGAAGGGCATGTATGAAATTTCTCCTTCTGTATACAAAACTAAAACAATTAAAAGTGTACTACTATCAAGTCAAAGAAAGAACAATTAAATGGAAACGAGAAATCGATATCTGTACGCTTAACAAATACCAATACAAATAGGACCCATTCTTATATATGAGCAATAAAAAAAGCTAAACAACTAAACATTCACCGCCCACTTGACTTAAAGGCACTAAACGTTAAAAACGAAGTTAAAAATCTCTTGTAAACCGATATTGTACTCTCGACTTTTTACGTTCACCAAGAAGCCAGTAATCTTTGGGCCCTCTTTCTAAAGATCAAATTTCTTGCCATTTTCAGAACTTGTATTTACTTATATTTTAAATATAAAAGCAGCTTTCTTTGTATTGTGTTACATTGGTAAATATGGTACTACTGACTCAGTACTACCAAATTTATGAGTACTCTTTGTATCATAGACATATAAAAACGTATAAAATTACAAATACAATAATTACAAAACGTATAAAAAACTTAACGTAACGAGACTCGAACCTACGACTCTAGGACGGTTTTCAAGGGGAACGGTTGAAATTTGTTAAAATAATAATATGATTTTATAAGAATATATCTTCTGCATATTTTAGAATGTTCTAAATTCGCGATGTGCGAAGATCTTTATTATCTATTCTTTCGCATATAGCAGAGAGAACCTGTGAATCTTGTGTTAAACACTCCGTTCCACGCTTTTAAATCCTCCTTGGCAGTCCTCAGTAATCTAATTTCATAAATTTATATAAGCTCAATTAATATTAATAAATTAGTTAATTAAATACGTAAAACAATTAAATTTAAATGCAATTGTCAAAGCACACAGTAATATCGACATTTCTCAACTAGGCAGATACATTGAGTCATTAAGGACTAACACGGTCGCGTGGGTGCAACCCTTGATCGCAAATTATAATTAAGAGGTGAACTCACTATTATGGGGCAAGTTACATTATATCTAATGTATACCTATATATCTACTAGTTAAAGATAACATAGCGTGTGATTGTAAGCGCAACGGTTGTGGGTTCGATTACGACTCGGGAAAATAATGACTTAATATTTTTATTTATATGATTTAGTAACAAAAAACTTACGTTGTTAACTTCCACCACTCATGAAGCAATATTTCGAAAATTCGGCTGAATGCGGGGAACGGAATAGGTTCACGATACCTACCCCACCCGCTATATGCGGGATACAAGGGTAAAACCATAGAAAAACAGAGTATATGATAATACACTAACATTAAGATCTCGGATCTATTTCTTACGTGAGAAGATATATTACTATTGTAGATATATATACTAAAGCGCGATCTTGTGAGATTTAATATTTAAATGTAAGAAGTTAAAAACATAAATTCAAGTCACTCTTTAAACATGTTTTATTTTGCTCATTATGGCGCTTTATTCCTCTAGTTCAACGGTTCCCAACCAGTGGTCCGTGGAACAGTTGTGGTCCGCAACGGCTAAAAAATGGTCCGCGCATGATTTAAAATTTTGGTGTTTGAGCAAAGTCAGCCTACAGTTAAGTTGTTTCCTCAGTAAAACATAAAATATTTTGACATCTAAATTTAATATACTTTGAAATTTATTGATGTTTAATATTTACTCAAAAATTCACACACCCTATCATATAAAATTAATTTATTTTTATTATACCTACAAAGTGGTCCCTGCTAGCAAGAATTCTTTAAAAATTGGTCCCTGATCAAGAAAAGATTGGGAGCCCCTGCTCTAGTCCATAGACATATTTTAAATTAGGCAACAAAACTTCATTGTGTTACGTAAAATAAATATTTATTTTTATATACAAAAATTATAGCATATGTTAAGTTAATGAAAAAAATATAAGCACTTTCAACTGAGACAAGAGGAATTTTAAATTTTTTATTTAAAAACAAGGACATCAAAAACTATCAAGTTTTTGATGTCAGAGACACATCTAATAAAAGAGAAAGCCTAAAGAATGTACGTATGTATAATATAAACGATCATTATACGAGTCCAAATCGATTCTTTGTCACGATTTATTTTATAAATGTATCGATTGTCACCCACGCGTCCACGGGCGGTCTGATCGGATAGGCTTATTAATATCGACCATTATACTACAATGAATTACTATTACGTCAATTTAAAACGCTGGCGATGTAATATGTTTGCTGATGGTTCATAATCAGAAACAATTTTTTATTCAAATAAGACATGTCAAGCGTATCGGGAATGCCTATTAGAAACGAAGAGCGTAATTGTTGGTAATTGATTATAAATGAAGTATGAAATCGATTTTAAAAATGTGTGGGATGATTGTTATTGCGAAATATGTATTTTTTTAATAGATTAGGTGATAGGGCTTAAATTGTATACTATGTAAACATTTTTTTTTATCAAAACTGTGTCACAGGGTCATGTTGACACTAAACTCTAAATAACTACAGAAATATTAATTCTTTTTAAAATATATATTTACTATTAATTTCTTCAAAGGAAAACAGAATAAAAAAGAACACACTTAGCACAATTTATTTTAAAATATTAAGTTATACAGTATTTCGATCAAAATTTAAAACAGAAACTTCACACAGTACAACTACCGTTACCGCCTTTATCGAAACGTCATTTAGCATCCGACAAACAACTGTGCTGCAATAAAAGCAAGACAAACGATCTCTTTCAATATACAATCGAGTGTCGGCCTCTGGAGCTGTTAGTGAGCCAATCCAATGCTCAATCAAGAGAAGTGGGCCAAATCATTAGGGACCTCTCGCAGGGACACGCTCGAATAGAATATAATCAACAAGTGAGTACTAAGCGATGGCTAAATGTATAATAAACTATTAAAGTGTTAAATAATCTATTGTAACTAATCGACGTTTTGCCTCAATCGATTATTAGAATAATTCGAATATTTTTATTACATTTAAGTCTTCAAGAAAGTTAATATAAATTAGATGACAGTACCTAATAGGTAAAAGGTGGGGGCATGAACTATAATTTAACGACCGCTATTATTGTTTGATGGTATGCGATGTCGATGATGTTTTTGAAGAAACAAAACATTTATTTCTTCAAAATTTCAAGAAATAAATGAAATACATGTTCAAATTTTAGACAATATAAGTGATAAGACTTCAAATGAAATAGCCATTAGTAACTCTAACGCCTTTACATGCAACCGATATTAAGCCAAGAGCCACCTCCGCCCAGTCTAATATATAATAATTATATTTAAATTAAACAAGAAATAAAAGAAATCTACGAAATAAAGAAATTACTATTACTAACGCTTCCACTTATAAGTTATAAATACACTTAACGATCCATTGTTATAATCATCAACCGCCAAATATGGTAAATAATAAAATATCTTTTGTATCAATCATTTATATGCCGCTGTTATATTATTAACGGAGTTATTTAGCATCTATTATAGTCAATATTTTGCGGTTTTTAGCTGTAATATTCTATAAATAAAATTTATTTTCCGTGGCGCCACGCGATGTCTACATAATTCTATTGTAACAACTGACTAAGATCGCTATCCTTTTTGTATTGATGTTAGATTCAATGAATAATGCAATATCATCGTTCTGATAATCATTACCATACTTGAGTTCGCCAACGAAAGTGTCGCCCACGTACGTTGCCCAATACAAACAACGTGTCTGCAGAACAAGTATGTTTGGATTGGTTTACGTATACATTTGTAAATAATAATAGACATAAGTAGTTTAAAATATAATTGTAAAGTAGTAAGAACAAGTAACGAATGCGCTTTCAAATTCGGTTTTAGGGGAATTATTTTATAGGAAGTATACGCGGGTCTACTCAAATATAGTATACTAGCGGCTCGCCCACGGCTTCGCCCGCTTAAAATACATGATTATTGATTTAATAAGCAGAATTGATTGACAACTATAATGACTTCTAATATGATTCTTTACGACATTATCGTCAAAGAATTTTTGATTGTTTTAAATAAAAAAATACGACCATTGTTGATATTTATAAAATATACATAAAGCTAATTATTTATTACACGTATATATTTTTGTAACTTAATGTTCTTTTTACCTATATAATATACTCTGTTAAATGTGCTGATGTCAGTGAATAATTTAATTTACTCATTCAGAAACAGCCTTAAATGTTAAATTATTGATTTGAAGGATTCATAATATTCTTTGTAAAATAACTATAATAATTGCATATTAACTCCTGTACAGTTTTTAAATTATTTACATATGTTATATGAACGAACCAACCAAAAAATCTTTGTATTTACTTGATATTTCTTTCAAGATCGTTCTTTATCTCTGTGTTGAATTAATTACGACTTCTTTCAAATGACGATAACTTTTTTAATGAACCGATTTTGATGAACTAAACTTTGGTAGTTAAGTTGAGTTAAAACAAAGCAATTGGTGAAATTTTCAAGTAAATTGGTTCAGTACTTTCAGAGAAAAATGTGGACAAAATATGTCGAAAGACAGACAGACAAGAAATTCAAAAAAAATCTTTTTGCTTTCTATTATTCTTTTTAAGTGTCCCTCTCTATTCATTTCAGTCAAAATTACTAAATGTACAGACAAAATATTTTTACTGTCTTATTATATATAGAGATAGAGATTAAAGTTCTACTCAGCCCTTTGTCTTGAGTTGGCAAAATTTAAAAATTTAAAATTATTGATGTCCCAAATATATGTGTGAACATGTAAAAATATAAAAAATACTTGCACATAGTAATTTTAAATGAATAATTCTTGATCAATAAAAATAATTTCTCAAACAAAAAAGAGATATTTAATATCGTTTAAAGTTAGAAGTTCAAATGATATATCAAAAATAACAATATATTTTGAACATTTCAATAATATTTATGTAACAACGAACAATACGAAATAAATTGAAAAACATTTATATATAGCCTTAATTAAGCCGTCACTTTCAAATATTGTTAATATTGTTGCCGCTAAGTCTAATTTACAAACATTTATATGCATATAAATTAGCGAAACTTTCCAATTCGTCGGCGCATGCGAACAGGTCGTTTAAAGTATTTATTGCCGTTGTGTTTTCTCACCTCATCGGGTCCTTACCGGGATGCCTTCTCTACATTACGTTTTCCTGGTGTTCGTTAAATCTGAGATTAAATTTCATAGAAAATTTTGCTTAATGTAAAAAATGTTTATTTAAAACTTAATGTTTGTTACATTAATAAAAAGCTAATCAAAAATATTATTTACTTTTATTTATAGCAGCCTTAGTTTGTTACAATATGTACGTTGTATAATGTAACTTACAATATGTACTCGTACTCGTCGTATTAGCACATTAAATTTTTAAATTTATTTAAGCATTTCTAGTTTTGGCATTGAGTTTCGTCACTAATGACGCAATAACGAAAAGTGCAGAACGGAATATCTTTATGCTAGTTCTTTTTCAGGATAGAACTCTGTAGCCTGCCAAGCCACGCAAAAACGGTAAATTGCTCTTTAAATTTAATCATCATATCTTCAATATAAACGGCTTAGTTAATTGAAAATAAATATTTTCAATATATACAAACAAGCATAAACACCTACCTGTATATCTCTCCTTGGTTGTGGTAACCGCGAAACAGGGTTAATCGCCATCGGCGCCGGCATCCGCGTAGGGGGTGGGACGTAGGGCCTAGGCACTGGGGGCGGTGGCGGGGGTCTCGACCCTTGCACTTGTATTGAAGGGTGCATCTGTATTGTTCCTTGCAATACTTGTGGTACTTGCATGGATTGAACGGGCATTGAATGTGATTGCATCGTTATCCCTTGCCCAAGGGAAGATCTTTGATTTTGGATAGGTTTAGGCACTTGACTACGGGAAGGACCTGGGAGCACAGTGACTGATGGCATGAGGGGAGGTGGTCGACGTTCTCTGGCTTGTTCCACCATGGCTAGGTGTTCTGAAGGGCGGATGAGGCGCGGTAGTACGGTGCGCGGGCGCGGCTCAGGGCGCACGGTCGGCCGCGGCGGGGGGGCGCGCGCACGCCGCCCCGCCTCCGATTCATCTGTCATCGGTGCGCGCCAATCTGTGGATGGAAAAAAAATTAAAATTAGATTCAAATTGTTGTTTAATAATCGACTGTATTAGTGGTATCATTAATCGACAGTATTGTCAATTAGGTATACTTAAAATAAAAACACATTCTTATGTAACAAGATTACATACAAGAAAAGATATTAAATCTTAAGAAATCTATTTAAAAAATCAAACAGAAAGAAATATACTAAAAACCAAAACACTTTTTATACACAATTAGCATAATTTTGAACCAACAAAAAGATCAACACGCATATAATTCATTATCTCTTTTTTTTGTGTAGAGGAAAGAAGTAATATTTATTTAGTCACGGTCTGTTGATATAAATATTGCTAGGTGAAATTTAATAAGGTTATTGTTCGTTTATATGATAATACATCAATACACGTTTTAAATAAGAATAGAAAAACAATGTTTAGGAATATGTTACGATACATAAACTTAAGATTTTTATTTTAAAACAAGCGAAAATATACGACGTTGTTAAAATCTATTAGCCTAGAGAGATTAAAAAATATTTGTGATGGAACTCAAAATTTGTAAAATACCAGTACAGATACAATTTATAGAACTTGGTAGATTAACTTTAACCAATGCCTAGGTAAAAAATTAAAAAACAGTAAAGGACATAAAATTAAAATAAAAGTTAAATTTGTAAATTTTATTCGCCGCGTAATCATTATATATTATATTAAAACAACAAATTTCATCGTTTCGGGTATAAGCACTCTTGCAATATGAAGTATCAAATATGATAGGTTACAACTTGATAAAACATTTCGATATATATATACTCAAATGAATATTAAACATAAAATGCACAATTTTTACTTTTTATTATGAGCGCCATCTATGTAAAAATGCCATAACTAGATAGCGTGTAGGTTTACGTACAGCGCGCCGCCGGCGACACGGCGTCTGCGCTTACGCGTGTGCATTTTTAAAAACCTTTTGTTCCAATTTTAAGAGCCGTTATAACAGTCATTGTTCAAGCTCACCATCTGTTAGTATTGCGAATTGTTTTTTTATGAACAAAGCCAGGTAATTATTTTTTTTATTGTACCTACCTATTTAAACCAGATGTTTATTTGTTTCCGACTGTAAAAATGATGAAAGTTAACATTAAGTTAATTATAATAACTATCAATAATAACGACCACAGTAACAATCAGACATAATAAAGTAAAGGAAATATATGAACAGTTTTATCGCTCATATTTTGAAATTCTTAACTTTTATCGCCATCTGTCGGGATTTAAGTAAACTTTTTATGTTGCCATAAAAATATTTGAAGTTCACAAAAATCAACTGTAATTATCTATGGAACGAGTAATATCTTTATCTTATTGTGTTGCAAAAAAACTTACATTTCAATAAATTTTAAATTGCTGCTACTTATTTCCTTGAAATGTGGACAAAATAACGAGATTTTTGGTGCACAATAATTAATGTTTTTAATTAAAATTTATCTGCCTGCCATATAACCTTAAAAATGTATTATTTCGCTTTTAACTACAGAGTTCAATGTCTCAAGTAATGTGCATTTTGAATAATAAAACAAACAAATTAAAAGGTCTAATCAATCGAATGGATAGACGAATAGAGCGAGTTACCCCAATTAAGTCGGTTCCTTTGAGAGAAGCCGATTTGTTGATAGTCTGGTGTTGGAATATTCTTTCAAGTAAGTATAATTAGTGGTTTAGTTACGTTACAGAATAATTTCCAATTGTATTATCACATTTGCTTAATTTCACACTTAGGCTTAATTACTGTATTTATGTAACATTTTATTTTAATAATTCTAATGTAAACCACATATGAAATAGGTTTTCTTTATCAACCAAAAAAAAAAACTAAATTCGCACGATGACGATAAAAAAACCTCAACACAAATAAAATACATTTGCAGCATACAAAACACTATCTCACTTAAGCACACAAACAACAAACCAGATTTATTTTAATACGAATATACATATATTAGTCATTGCTGTTTAAAAATGATTGCAACATAACATTTCCAAGTTATTGAACAAAAGATCAAAGTGACTTACGTGACGCGAGGCCGTTTAAACCTAATATTAGACCGCTACAACAATACACTATGGAAGTCCCATGGATTGCTAACCAATAGACGACGAACGTAGTAGAACCTGGTCCAGTCCAATAGACTGCACACAAAGCCTTTATTTATCGCATCTCTCCCACCGAACCGTGTTCACCGTCAGTAAATGCGTGTACAAGACAATTTATTTGTCGATAAGCGTTTTCAATTTACACAATACACTGATAATTTTAGAGTGCCTACTTGCTGCTTGCACTTGCAACGTTTGTTCGGATAGTCAGTTTCTATGGTGACGCCTTTTCCCTCCAAAATAAACGCATGCGCGATGCTCTACAGTGTATATGTATCGGATATTCGATTATGCAATATATACTTTGTCAAGTGGTAACAGAAGTTGGTTTTTGTTGGTTATTCGGCGTCGGGGTCGCGTGTCTCACCCCACGCCACTCGGCCGATGATGATAGCCTGCAGAGGCAATTTTCCTATAGATTGTATATCTTCACGTTGACTACGTGTAAGCGTAATTGTGGGGGAACGTTCACTCGTTTCCTTCTTGAAACGAGATCTGTTTTTGTATTCAATTAAACAAAGGCTATGTTGTTCATTCTTTTAATACTTAAAGTGAAAAATAATATTTATTTTAAGTTATTATATTTTTAAAAAAATATACAAATTACACAATTCAATTAGTGATTTTAATTACAACTCTTAAATATTTTGAAAAAAAAAGCCCCTTTGAAAAGGATTCTTGTAGCGAAGCTATTAATTGGATAGATAGTATAATAGAAGTTTAATACAGTAATAAATTATCTGTTAAAGGGATTAAATTAAAACTAATGCTGCCATTAAGCCGGTTTCTCGTAGATAAGAAGGAAGAAACATCAAAGTGATCAAAGATAGTATAACCTCATACATTTTAATGAGATTAGAAGCTAAGGCCCAAGGGGTTGTAAAACAAAATGGATTCTTTTCTTTTAAAATCTACCCCTGGCTCCGATCGATACTAGAATGTTTTAATATAATCAAGTTAATAACAAACAATAAAAAATAGCTTATCAAGAGTTTAGAGATAGATTGTTGTTGTGTTTTTATGGAAAAGACAAGGCAAACGAGCGTAGAAGTCACCTTATGGTAAGTGATCACCGCCTCCCACAAGCTAGTGTAATATCAGAGGAGCTACAGGTACGTAGCCGGCCTTTAGAATGAAGATAGGGGTACTTTTTGAATCCAATTAAGAATCGAACCCACAACTCGAAGCTTATACCCCTGTGCTATGACTGGCCTCAATTATATTTCTGTAAGTAAAATAACTTTCATTGTAACAAGAAATTACAAGATTACGCCAATTATAAAGAATTTCAATTACAGCATGTTCCTAGGTACCTACAGCTCTACTCTGTAATAGCAGAACGATTACCTGCTTCACATATTTTCTAGATTAGCGGTTAGGTATTTTATAATTATAGTATTTACTTTTAAGCTCCTACTACGATGGCACAATTACAGCACTCGTTCTCTTTGTCTTCTTAGTGCAAATTAGAAGAAATTGGTCAGATTTTACTAAATGTGGCTTTGAATTCCATCACTGAAGATGCAATATTTAGAATTTGAACGGAAAACGGAGAATATTGACAAAAAGATCTCTCCATGCAAAATCTCGGATAAAACGTGCTTAGTTAAGTATTAAAAGACAAATTCGTTAAATCGTCAATTTTTTTTTTTTCATCTTCTTCGATCATATTGGCGCTAGAAGCACCAGCTTTTTACAAAAAAAAAATGACAATACCATTTTTATCCATAATACTCAAACAAAGGACAAAAAAATGTCAAAAATGAAAATAAATGCAAAATTTCAAATCATTCATAAGAATTACAATAAGTGTACATTATACAAATTAAAGAATAAAATGGTGTAGGTAGGTACGTGTGTAAAGGTATATTTACACATTATTTTTTAAATGATCATTATTTATTTTAAGATGCATGAAGATAGCAAATGCACGCTGCTTTTATTTATTTACACATCGCACGCACGGTTTCAGTGAAACCGATGCGGTGTTTGGATACCTATAGGTACGCGCGTACGCCGCGTCGTAATGTGGGGTGGAGCTAGGGTAACCAAACTGTACTTTCAATATATTTTAACTATTTACTATACATATTATGGATATGTTCTACTATTTTAAGTTTTATCATAACATTGTTTTCATGTTGTAATAAACATCTTTCTTCGGCCTTATGTAAATCATGGTTTTAAAGATTATATGGTCACCCCGGCCAAATCATACAATGAATATTAAGCTACTTGCAGCAGATGTCGCGCCCTGATGTCGCTGTTGTTTCATAATAACTAGATAGGTATATAATATAAAAAAAAAACTTTTAATTAAAGTCGATACTTTTGAAAAAAAATTAAATTGTGAAAAGAAAAATGAACAATATTAACAGCAAGCGTCGCATTACAGGTTGAACCTAAAAATTAGTCTAAAGCGTTGGGTCAGTTGCTTATTACCGTAATATAGGTAATAATTACCTAATTAAGTATAATTGTAACCAAGTCTTAAATAATATAATCCGGATCATCGTATGTAGGACATACACGAGTCCAATGAATATTTTACCTTGCGTGCCACAGATTAGCAAGCATAGGCCATTAATAATTATCATCATACTCAAAGTCCCGTATGCACGTACTGTAGTCGCGTGCCAAACTAGTAATTGCTGTAGGCGGTGGAGTAATAATATCTGACTGACAGACGAATGACACTTCGAACTAAAAATAAACGAATGTACCTAACTATTATTATTTAAGTCTAAATGAAAGTAACCCACATTGCAAACATTCAACGGTATTAGAATTTCATAGGTCAAAGCATAAATATTTATTTGTTTTGAAAATATGCATATTGTACGAACGGTTTAACTAATAAAATACTAATAATATATTCACCATACTATTAGCAAGAGAGCTTTCAATTCAAAACAGAAGAATATCTGCCACGATAGATTCAGAACTTTAAAATAATTTCTCAAATGTTATACAATTTCATTTAATAATACAGTACCTTTAAAAACCGTATAGTTTAGATTACCCATACAAAGATTAACGGTAGCCTTAACGACTTCTTCGTTGTTTGATCTAGATGACCCTTACGATTGCGATACATCACGAGCTTTGCTGCAGATAAAACTCGACGTGTCGGTATATTTGTGATAAGGTATTACGTAGTGTTTGAAACAACGACTACAAAGCTCCGATAAGAATATCTAATAAACTAAAAATACTTTACATAAAGGAAGTTTTATTAAGACTTTAATCATTGTAATGGCACACATTTTATTTAATATCCGTAATAAATATTCAGGTGTGAAATATTTATCTCAATAAAGCAGCTGCAAACTTATGATAGACAGCCAGATAGTATTGGCTATAAAATTTGTTAGCATCGCACCACTCATAAATTTCGCAGCAATAAATTAACAATATCGGTAAAACGTTCATAACAGTCTTTAATTGGCACAAATTAATAAGAGGTTACTACCGTAAATCTATCAACGATGGATAAATGCGGAATAGACCTATGCGGTCACGAAGTGTATCTCGCGGATCCGTGGTGTGAACTCACGCAGATAGCATCGCTGCCGATCGATGGCACCGGAGATATGGACGAGCACGAGAGTGTACCGGAAACTAAATAAAACCTTAAACGATTCGCTTTCACCGAAAGATAAAAATTTACGTTCCCATTGACACGGAAAGGAGAATTGAGAGTTGAGGTTAAGTAAAATTGGAAGGTAAGTTTGCAGCTGCAATCACCTCGTTCCCGTCCAGTCCGCCGTGTACACGTAGCCGTTGAGGCGGTAAAAGGTAGATTCGGTTTATGATTGCGTCGGGGGCGAGGAATCGGACGCCTTTCTCTCGCTTGCTAACAAATGAGTCGGGATGAAACAGACGTGATTTATTTATTCAAATCCGATGCACTCGGATGCCGGTCACGTCTCACTTTGATTTGTATTTGAGGCACGACCCGTGGTATTGGTGATTTGTGATCTATTTACACTAAGTATTCATAAAATTATACACTAGCGTTATGAATTTGTTTTACTATTGTGTAGAAATGTCATAAAAACAATAAGAAATACAAAAACAGTAAGTACTTTAAGTTAAGTATATAGGTACAACGCAAATTTAACATTGAACGTATTCTAGAACTTGTCTAAGCACAAAAAACTTGAGTCATTCTACGATAATACGTGTTACTCACTATGAAGTAAGATTCAATACCAATAAAAATCGTGATCGATAGAACAAAAACGTTTAGGAATCTGAGTCATTTTATTATGTTTGATGATAATTGAAATGTGTGAGAAGTAGAAATAGTTTCAAATTTTTAGCAGCTTCACGTTTTCCATAGCAGAAGGTCGGTAGGCAGAGAGAATCTAGTGTTACCACTCCATCCCCAACTTTCCGCTCAATTTTAGAAAATTAAGTTAGGTGGTAGGAATCAACGTCACGCTACACTATCACGGTGCCAAGATGCCCTAAGCAAAATAAATTTAGATAGTCTTATTATGAAATATTTTCTATTTATTATTAATTTTAGAATGTCTTATATTTTGATAATTGAAAAAAATAGTTTTGCTATTCTAATTCAAATATAAATAGACAATATAATTTGCAGAACTTATCACAGGTATTTCGTGTGGTCCGTCATTTCAAGCCAATGCCAATGATTCACTGTTAAACTGAGGAAGGGTCTTTGTTGATCATTAAAATACGAGGCCGTGCAATCAAGTCTTTATTTAATGAAAGGATTATAGAACTTCAAACATCTGAGTGTTGATGCGAAAAATTTTAAAATAATTATACATATTGAAGAATATAAGTACTTAAATGACTATACTCCAGAAGGCAACAGGCTTTTACATGTAATTAAGGAAGAACATACAGTTCCATGAAAATCAAATACTTAACATACACAATTAAAGAAAATTCATAATTTTAATTTACACACTTTAATAAATATGTATTTGAACTCACGAATCAACTGTCAAGAAATAGGTTTAGAGTGAAATTGTGCGTTATAGAAGTAGATAACAGTGGTAGAACAGTGAAATCTTTGCTAAAATATCTGCTATCGACCTGCCTCGAATTATCATCAATTACTTATATTATGTATTTCTATAACGCACTCCTCAGTTTGCAACGTGATAAGCCCGGCACCCGCACACCGAGCCCATGGAAAGCTAAGAAGTACCTCCTCTTATTTTGAACAAAATTTATAAAATGCATTTAATATGAAATATTATTATGTACTAAAAAAAAAAAAAATAAATTAGCTTCACGCTGTATCCCGCACACAGCACGGTAGGCAGAGGGAACCTAGTGTTAAGACACTCCGTTCCCCACTTTCTGCCGAATTCTGGAGGCATTGCGTGTTGAGTGGCAGAACTCAACGCCGCGCTTAACCTCGACACCAGAGCGAAGAAATGGAAATATAAATTTAAGTAAATATTTCATCTCCTCGAGTGGGGATCGAACCCACAACCAGTCGGTTTTGCAGTCACACCTTGTGCCGCTGCGCCACGACCGGCCTCAATTATTATGTACTAGATACATACATATTGAAATAGATGGACAGAAATCGGAATGCATGAATTTAAATATTAATATAAAGAGGTGAGAAGTAATGCTAACTAAATTCTTTGCTGAACAAATGTTTAACATGCCGTCTGTAAAATGATTGAGAATAACAAAGCAACGGTAAGTAACCTTCAGTTTGTTTTGTACTCGAGGGGAGGATTATGCAAATGAAATGTAATCTTATTTATTATTTCCCCCCTAGTTTCGAATGAAGCCCTTTAGGTACTAATAAAATTGATAATATTCTATTATACGTTAATAATATCATAACAAACTTATATAAGTCTTAAAATAAGTCTAATTTTTAGGGTTACGTAACTCAAAAGGAACAAAAGGAATCCTTTTAGGATCACTATGTTGTCCGTGTGTCAAGACCAATTGTCACGAATAGCGTGTCAAATAATAGTAGACTTCAACTACTTTGGTCTAGTTTTTCTGTGGTCCCTTAGTGCATAGAAAAAATCAAGCTGTTATGTCAACGCACTCAAAGATACGATCATTATTGAATTTTTGCTATATTTTGTGTCATTTTGCGCGTACTCAAAATCTTTAGGGTTCTTTTCGTAGACCTACAGTTATGAAATTTAGCACAAACATTGCAAATTTATATTTTAGGTAATTTCATATAAAATGAATGCAAACGACCGCAAGTTTCAGTTTGTCATTTTATATAAACAGGTATTTCCCGTCGATCTACAATACTGAAATTAGTGCGGAACCCTCGATCCGACTCGCACTTGACGGCATTTTAGAATAGCAAATTTCCTGTAATTATTCTACGTGTAAGGCAAAAATAAGTTAGTGTTAGGATATTTTGTTTTTCACTCTCAGACAATTTTAGAAATACAATACTTGTTAGGAGCACAATAAGGCTCGAAGAATTAACATTTAAAAAAAAACCGAAGAGCAGTGTATATAGTATAAACTTCATAACGATGTCAATATTCAATAAAAATACACACATTTAAATACTCATCACACAAAACAAACAACCTGTTCACCAATCATACATAATATGACAGCACATCATTGAGTTCTTCATAAAGACTCGCTGGCATTCAATCCTTCCACGAAAAATCATACCTGACTGCACTCGACGCAATAACGTACGATTAGTTATTTCATGACGAGAATCAAGATTGCAAAACTGGTGTCATATAATACATTGCAAAAGGTTATTCTGGCAAGTTTGTTTTTTACCTTCACACATCTACCGCATCTGGGCAGATCTAGAGAACCGGTATGTTTTTACGTTTTTAACTTCCCGATTGAACGGAGATATGGTGGCGTATATGGCGGTCTTGATGCCACCCAGCGTCTAACAAGATCAGTTAAATATTTTAATATGAATAAAATATAAAACAATGAATATAATTTAAAAACAAAATATTAAACCTCCTATGCGCTAATTTTAAATTTATACATTGAATAAAACAATGTTTATATTTTAATAAATGTTTTCTATGTTTTGATAAAGGAGTTTAATGATGATTCTGGCAAATAGCATATATTGCCTAACTTAGCTGCCAAAGAAAGATAAGTACAATTAGATTATTTAGTTAATCATCAATTATATAAAAACAGTTAGATTCTTTTGTGAACAAAAAAACAAAACATTTATTTCCAATTATGATTGCACAACAAGAAACCAATAAGTTTAATAACGCCGGTGATTGTGCAGCGTACGCGCGTTGATTGCGCCCGTCCGTGGTCCCGCGGCGCGCGCGCAGCCCGCACCGCACCGTTATCATTAGTTAGTCCTGCTGACTCGCGGAACAATTACAACGCTAATGTTGCACAACTGCAGTAGGTAGGTAGGTAGGTAGGTATTACATAGGATCTAATAAAACAATGGTCTGTTAAGAAATTCATTTAACATTTCTTTTGGTAGTAGTCTTTGTAGAATGGTTGGATTTGGATAGTGTTAACCTAATTATAGAGTTGGTGTCTTTTTTTCATGGTTTTGTCTTACCAACTTAAAAACAAAATAATTTATTTCATAATACATAAAACATAGCGAAAATCGATTTTTTAGCATCACGCTGTATCCCGCACGTAGCAGGGTGGGCAGAGTGAACCTGGAACCCTAATGTTAAGATATTTTGTTCCACTATCCACCGTTACCGGAGTGAATTGAAGCCACAAGCATCGCGTTCACAGTCGATTGTTTGTGCCCTGTGACGACTTCAGATGAACAGATGATTAATAACAGGCATATCATATATACATTAATCCAACCAATACATTTAAGTAATAAACAATAATTTCTAAAAAAAACCTTTATTTAATGATAATACAATATAATAAAAAAAACACGTGTTCAAGCCATTTATCAACAATTACAATTATATTCCATCATTAAGCAATTGAGGTTGATTAAGCATTTAATGAAGTTGTAAGAGAATCGATACAGTGACCTCATCATTATCAAACGATTGGAATGACTGGACCTATATTCTACAGCATAAATGTGGACGTTGACGAACCAATTGTGTCACATACAAGTCCGTTACGATAAATAACAGTTAAAAATCGAGTTTTGCTAATAGTACGAAACTAATGATTTCATTTTAAAATCTTTTTTATTTTTACTGTTCTTTAATTTTTGATCTTTGTTCGAATCTTTTCAAATGACCTAAACGTAGAGAATGCAATGGAGAGTCTTCGGTATGTTTTGATCGAAGATTGTGCATAAAAATATAATTTAAAATTATTTATGAAATAATTTGAAATGTCAATCAAGGTCACAAAACAATAAATTCCAAATGCTAAAATAACAATAGCTTCGACCTTATCTTCACGATTACAAATATTACAACCCATTAAAAGCGGTTGCATTGAAAATTTGAAAATTAGTTAAGCAAAATGTTTAACCTTTCTTGTCTTATTTATTTAAATTGTAATTACTAATTATTATATTTAGCAATTAATTGATTAATGTATATACTGCAATATTGCTGTTAATTAGAGTCTCGTTTAATTTATTATTATGTACAGATGTAATTATATGTACTTAATGCATGAAAAATATTTCGTTACACTTATAGTTGGAGTGTATCTTAGTTTGTTGTTTTTAATTTACGTTAATATTTATAAATATATTTTTTCTTTAACGCTTTATCAGATCAATAAACTGACCGTGCTTATACTGCAAAAAGGTCGCATCTGTTAATGTCTATTTGTAAGATAAAATATATATTTTTTTCTTTTTTATCTTTACGCTGTATTCTACATGTTGCAGGTAGGCAGATGGAGCCTAGTGTTAAAACACTCCGCTCCACAATTTTTGCCGGATTCTGGAAGTATTGCGTGTTGAGTGGCGGTAATCAACGCCGCACTTTGCCTGGACACCAGAGCGAATAAACGTAAAGAATAAATATTTCATTTCATCGAGTGGAAATCGAACTCACATCCTGTACACGACGACAGGCCTCATAAAAAAACTGAATAAGACTAAATAACTAAAAGAAAATAACTAATAACATTGTGTATCTAAACAATTTTCGCACTATTCCGACAAAACATCAAGATTTATCAGCAAGTGAAGCTACGAATCAGGTTACCGATATATAACCGATCTTCATCTAATAAAGCTGTAAGCGGACCGCCCATACCTATAACAAGCACGTTATTAGTGGACAATGATTGGCATGATTGGACCTCTGCGGTAAATGCTTAGACGTCCAGAGTAATTAAGGGATGTTGTGGTAAAGTCGACTACTGTGCTTGTTTTTTTTTTATAGCTATGTGGGTCACGTTGATAATAGACACGGCTAGTATGGTTAAAGATGTAATTAATTTTTTATTCTTTATTAGAGACAGAGTGTAAGCTTTAGTATAGAAGCAAGATCACATTTCAAAAATCCATTAATAGAATAAGATTTAACAAGCTTGTTGCGTTCCTCATTCAAATATCCATTACCTCATTCGAATATGTAAATCCATTTAAAAATTAAAGCCTTACTCAAATAAAATAAAACAAATGATATCCTATAGAAAACAATAAAATTTAAGACAGCCCACGCCCACCTCAGCCGCTATAAAACAACGAGCACAATAAAGTGTAATTAATTATAATAGCTACGTTTCCTGTTCGGTAACATGTTTTATTCACTCGTACTATGTTATAAACGCTTTCATTATGCAAATCACTTCCTCGTCCAGCTCCAGCTAAAAAGATAATGAGACAGACACCATGTTGGGATGTTTTTAGGGTTCCCTACCTCAAAAGAAAGATAATGGAATCTTTAGTAGATACCTCATAAAAAAACAATAAAAATTGCATACTTTTATAAATTTAATTATTATAACCGACTTATCATATTTTTTTTAAAATACAAAGGAGTTAATTATAAAATTATAGTTATTTCAATAAATTAACATTTGTTTGCACTCGTTAATTCAATTTTTTTGTATTCCCTCTCGCTTGCACGCTCGGCTCATGCTAAACATGACAATGAATCATGTTTCTTTCAGCCGCAGTAATTTTTTATACGACATAAAAAAATTACAATTTTATTCAATTCCCATATTAAAAAATGAGTGTGTGGTATGTAAGCTTAAGTTTGTCAACTTAAATAAATCACGTTCGCGTTCTATAATCAAAAAAATGGTAAGGAACCCACGGTTGGTAAAACTGGCTCGTACTTAACAAGTTTTTAAATTAAAATTACGGTCTACGGAGCATCAACAAATTCGTCTACGTAGCATCAATAAGTTCAAAGAGTTCAATGTGTTGTTTTAAAATAATAAACATTAATTGGAATTATATTACGATTATAATAAATAATAATAACATATTGTTTATAGGATATATTTATCTGACTCCATTATAGGTAAAAAGTATCAAAGTGATATGTTAGAAATATCTATCTCACTGTTTTTCTATCTAAAGGGTTATCTATTTTATGAAATAGACCTAGAAGAATCTCGTAAAACGTAAATAAAAACAAAAATAATTGTATTTAACCAGTTACACTATTAAAATTTATCTATCTGTTATTCCTTATTAGAATACAAGCAGCATACGTTTAAAATATTAAATAGCAAATAGAACAAAATGTTTAAGATAAGCTTATCTTATTTATAAGTCCTGTAAATGCGTTAAACGTGTAATAATGATAGGAAACGCGAGATCCATAATACATAAGTCTATAAATTACACACCCACATTACAGGTTTAGGCGGAGAACTAGTGAATCATAAGGAATTCAGAACATTAAATGCACTTGTACAACACAGTGTTGTGGAGTTAGACTTACCGAAAGTGTCAGTAGGGTCAGTAAGGTTGTTAGTTGGTTGTGAGTGTACGCTTTGTTATCGTGTTTCATCGTTTGCTGTTGTGTTTTCATAACAAGTGTCAAATTAGATTCCGTGTTAAGTAGCGGTTTATTTGACTTTTGTTTCAATTTATTGTTTAAATTTAATAAAAGTCAGATGTCATCCGTGAAAAAGTGTTGTTTTTTCTTAATATATATATAATATGTGGTGTAATTTTTTTTTTAACAGATTGAAAAATATTTTTTATGGTATTTCTGATACTCACAAAAATCTAGTTTAATAAATAAATATTAATATGTCAATATTGTCAACTTTTCTACCATCTCTATGTCCATGTCTCCACCCCTATGTAATTTTACAGACGCGTCTTAATAAATATAGGGGAGTTACCCCAAAACCAACCCCTTCCATATACCGTAACTTTCTACCCATGGGTACAAAATATTGCATATTCATTGAGAAAGTTAATTAACGTGATAAAAACAGTAATTATATATTTTTTTCAACAGTTTATAAGTTATGTCTTTAAACTAAAGTAAAGAAAGTTACATATATAAAAATTAGATACAAGTGATGTAATCCACGAATGCAGTATGATTAACATTAATTTAAATATATAATTACATGCTTTTTAACTTTTATATTTTAATTATAACTTTAAGTTGGTTGTTATTTAAACAACTCTGGTAAGTATTTTAATTTAAGCTTTTGAGACTTATTCACATTTTTTAATAATCAGACCATAGTAATAAAATATTTTAAATAAAAAAAAAAGTTTCTACACTGCTAACTATGAATAATACATGAAGCTAAAACATAAATAAACAATCTTAGATTGGAATCGAATTTACCATCGTTGTGTCCGTAGTCTAACAGTGTCGTAGTCCATGATAATATCAGATTTAGCTTCACGCTGTATCCTGCATATAGCAGGATAGACAGAGAGAACCTAGTGTCAAGACACTGTACTCCACTTTTTATCAGAATTTAAGATATTGCATATTGGTTGAGAGGTGGATCTCAAAGCAGGGTAATAAAAATAATCTATTGCTTTAGTAAGGGTATCGCATTCAGTTTAAATTTTAAAATTTCATAGAACGTCGAAATATCACAACAATAACCATAAACGCATTAAATATTGATCTACAAATATCAGTAGATGTTAAAAGTAACCAAATTCAAATATACTAAGAAAGCTAACCCCTTATCGAAGTCAAACAAGGATACTGGTACACTATGCGATAGCCGTAATCACCTGTGTCAATACAAAAACTAAGTTATTATCTGCAAGACACGACTTTGGACCGTTTTTTGTCTATTTCGTAAGACGTTTTAGATTGTACCAGAGTTGCTTAAAAAATGGTTAAATTATAAATATTGTCATTACCTACGTTTTTAAAAATAATAGTTGCTCACAAAAAAATAAAGTTTTTGAGAGATACATAGAATCGGGCTCCGTGGTTCTCAGATAACTATTACCTTTAAAATATGATAATTTTTAATATCCGTTAATTTATTTTAAAATTTTATTATTACACAAAAATTTTAAAACAAACTGAGGCCAACAAACGAAGTGTGACTGTAAAACCGACTGGTTGTGGGTTCGATGCCCATTCGAGGAGATGAAATATTTACTTAAATTTATATTTCCATTTCTTCGCTCTGGTGTCGAGGTAAAGCGCGGCGTTGAGTTCTGTCACTCAACACGTAATGCCTCCAGAATTCGGCAGAAAGTGGGGAACGGAGTGTCTTAACACTAGGTTCTCTCTGCCTACCCTGCTATGAGCGGGATACAGCGTGAAGCTGAATTTGAAAACAGCTGCATAAATTTGAACTTAATTTACGTGGCATCGTCTTTAATGTCATAACAGAAAAAAACTCTTAAAAGACGTAAACTTCTAAGATTAAGAAACAAGTTAAACATGGGCCCTCCAGCAACATACAGTAAGCAAGTGGTTAATACACTTCGTAAAATAGACTCCATGCCAAGAATATCCAATATAAGCTTTCATGCCAACAATGAGGTAAATCCTCGTTTCCCTGTTGTAGGATGTTTCTCGTAAAATATTGCTTTCAATATTAGATATTAAGACCCTTGTATATTTTGCTTGTGACAAAGCTAGACGATAAAATAACTTTTCCAGTGTGGATTTTTTTAATGAAAACTAACATATAACCCGTATGTATATCCAAAATAAATTTTGACAAAAAAAATATTCTATAGTACATATGTATTATATGATATTAATTATAAAAAATAAAGTATGTTAATAAAGAGCGTAAAATAATACTTCATTTTTGTATAACTAAAGCATTGCTCTCTTCATTTGAAGTTTGAAACATGTCCTTACATACATTAAGGCTGGCTGTACAAATCACAAGACGCTAAGTATTCGGACCACATCCGCTACTCAAGTCAGATATATTTATTTGTCAAAAACTGGTTCCAAATGGCTAAATGTAGGCAACGAGGCAAAAGAAATTGCAAAAAATAAATATTTTTTACAAATATCGCATTATTATGTTCTTGTTTATTTAGCTAGCTAGCTTCATGCACGTATCCCGCATACAGCTGGGCAAGCGGAGGGAACCTAGTGTTAAGACACTCCGATCCCGACTCTCCGCCGAATTTTTTGAAATTGAATTGCCTATTGAATGGCGAAACTCAACGCTGCGCTTTGTCTGTGGTACCAGAGTAAGGAAATAAAAATATTAAATAATTAATTCTTCTGGGTGGAATACGACTCTACTCACAACTATCCTGTTAACAGTCACACGCTGTACCACTGTGAAGGTCCTCGTTTTCTATTGTTAAATATTATGCACAGTCAACTGATCTTAAATAAAATTCCTAATTATATCGTAATCATAAAAAAAAACTTAGCCTATTGTTCAAATACAAAAATTGTATTTTGAATGTTTCCTCTTTATGCACCTATATATTTGAGTACTATTTTTATTTAATTAAATATTGCAATCACTTTAAGATTAAAAATTCGTAGTAAATCAGATATCGAGATCTACCGCCTACTGGCCTGGTAACGACAACCAGGCCTGTAACAAGCCGGTTTCGATCTGATTTATGACATATTATACCTTGAATACATAGTTTATTTAAATTGATTTACTTTTTTATGTTCTTTATATATTTATTTTAATCGTCGTTAACAATTTTTCTTATTTCTTAATTCTTTTTTTTCATTACTTTTTATTTCTTTTAATGAAATTCTATATCAGCTTCACGCTGTACCCCGCACACTGCAGGGTAGGCAGAAGGAACCTAGTGATAAGCTGATTTATATATATTTGTCGTGGCGCAGGGGCACAAAGTGTGACGGTAAACTCAACATGTTGTGCCTGCAGCACTACGTAATGTCTGCATTCAGCGGAAAATAGGAAACTAAATGTACTCGGTTCCTTCTGCCTACCCTGCTGTGTGCGGGTTACAGCGTGAAGCTAAAAAAAAAACAATCGTCGTATCACAATGCTGCCATTATGCTATTTTCTATGAAGTAGTATTTAATGCAATCAGTACAATTATATAATTTTTTACGAAACAATTTCGGTTTCGTTTTCCTCAATTATAATAGCCGATTACATACAATTTTTTTGTTAAGTTGATGTGCATTAAAAATGATAGACATCTGAGCGTCAATCAAATCGTTTATCATTTAAGTATCAAAAACATTATTAATTTTATATTAAGAGTTGCCTAATTTTAACACCAATTATGTCGCAGCTGTTAAGTAATATGTTAGAATATTTAATGTTAGAATGTATTTAATGAACAACACTAGGATTGTATCTAAAATGTAGTCATGCATTTTAGCAGCTTCACGCATAGCAAGGATATATAAAGACGACGTAGTGTTAAGACATTCCCACTTCTTGCCCAATTTTGTGAAATTGATTGTGGAATGGCAGAACACATGCTCTACCTACTGGAAATAAACAATAAATAAAATCTACTAGAAATAAAGAATAATTAATTAAATGAAATCTAAATCATTAAGTAAATATACACAGACACACACGGTACACATAGCACAGTGCCGATTTTAGTCTTACGGCCGATATGATAAATTATTTCCCCAACCCGAAATCGAACCCACAACGCATTTTCCTGCTACACGGCGGCCTTCAACCGTCTTGCATTTCGTGAATATAAACTAACTTCATTATAAGAGGTCTAACAATTCTATTAACACAAGCTTTCGCAATCGGATCAATAAGATTTTATTGATATAGCCCGCTCGATAGCAAATTCAAATTAGTTGCGGAGATTTAGCAAGAACTGAAGGACAACAATTAAAATAAACGCTGAATTGTTATTTATTCAGTTCCAATCACATAAACAAAATATTGGACGGTTATTTCCATACTTTCATTTATGGAATATAAATTAAGAAATATATCGTATTTTCAAAAGGTAAGCAGAATTCCGTGGTATAAAAATAGTTTGGTAGTTTTTTTCTAGTAAAGCTGCATTTTAAAAAAATTAAGATCGTCGTTTAGTATATTATTTCTTTCATTTCATATGTCAAAATAAGTCGAAGACTATTGTCTATAAGTAAAAATTCGACTTATTTTTCTGATATTAAAAAAAGTAAGCCTGGGTGGATTATCAAGTGGAGTATCAAGATATCTAAATATAGCTATTACTGTACTCTAGAGTGATGTAGTCGTTCTGCATATAATAAACTTTATTTATTATTCTTAATTACATATTAAACTAACATAAACAAATCGGTATCTTACGAGATTTCGTAATAGCAGCAGACTGAACGTACACTAAGACTCGAACAAAAAAGAAACAAACCATCATTTATTAACACGTGCAAATTCTCTGAGTAGTGTTACCAAATATGGCAGATAATCGTATAGCGTTCTTCTTAATCATTCATTATTTTTATGGCCGTTTGAGCATTGCATTCCTATCACAGAATACCTGTGTACTAGAATATTTCTTGAAGGTAAGCTGCTATGGATTTTAAGAATTTTTGCAATATTTTTACCAATTAAGCTTACAAAGCTATAAATATATGGAAAGTTAAGGTAAAATCTTGACATATAAAATGATTTTTCAATTTATAACTGTTGTATTTAATCTAGTCCAATTTAAGAAACTGATTTTATTTAAGAAATTACAAATACATACATTTGTAATTTCTTATGGAAACGTCGATAATTTCAGAACTATGCTAATAATAGTAGGCCTATACTAATAGTAATTAATAAAACAAATACATTAATAGTTCGGTAGGAATTTTGTAAATTATTAAATGTACCTATCATAATTTGTAAGATATAGAAGTAGAAAGACCTAAGAGTGACAACTTACATAGTGCATGAGTAACTAAGTTCTGTTTTCTGCTGGAATTTATTTACGCATTTAAACTCTCAAAATTTCATTTTTTTATTTGAGCAGTCGATAATTTTGTCATGTAAGACATCTATGAATTTAATTTTAAGACAATCTCCATTGATATTCAGCAGTTTGATTGGTAAAACGTGACCACGACATGTGGTGAATACATATATACACATGTAGGTCTTAAGTGTTTAGCTCTTTTATATTTATAATATAAAGATATATAATAATAGTAATTTTCTTTTCTTTTTTTTCTTACAATTGATTAAATGAATATACTACTTGTAAAGGTACCACTCTACTAAAAGATTCAGTGATATATAACATAAGATTACAATCACCACTTTTTACTTCTCCAAAGAATTAAAATAATTTAGTATCACGCACTTTGTTAAATTTAAATATACTTAAACATAAGTCTAGATATTAAAAATACAAGGATTTGCATCCACAACTATCGACATCAGCCAGCCATATTTCAGGACTGTGTCACTAACACCACTAATTCTGACTATACATTAATATTCATAAATCTCAGTCCACCGGTTATGCGATAAAAATCTAGACGTGAGTCAGGTCACCTGCACGACCAACATTTAATTCAGTTGAATTTTTTTGTTGAAATAAAAATAACGTTTTAATGGTATATGTATTTTAAAGTCATTAAAGTAATATGGCACAAGCACTGTACTAGTAAAGAAAATGAAAAATGTCAACGATTCATACAAAAACTACACAAAGATTTAAATAGAATTACGCCAAGCTTTTTGTGAGAAATGTAAACAATATATAATTATAATAATAGCTTGGCTAACATAAAAGCACAATAATGGAAAGAAAAAGATACTAAAGTAAATTATTGTATAATTGTTTTATTTTTTTTAATTATAAGATAGCAATAATAATATTGAGGCCAGTCGTGGCGCAGGGGCACAAGCGTGAGTCTGTAAGCGCGAAAAGTTGTGGCTTCGATTTCCACGTGATAAAATAAAATTAGCGGTATTATACCGGCATTGAAATTCACCACTTAACGCTTAATGTCTCGAATATTTTAATCTCGTAAAGTAGAGAAATGAGTTTTAACACTGGGTATCCTTTTTTATTTAGTTACATGTTTTATTTTGTTTTTTTTTGTCACTGTTCACGTGGTTGATTATTTTACCTTAATAAGCGTAAAGATATGTGACATAAAATTAAATAATACAAGTCGCAATTTAACGATAATAGAGTAACATTAAAATAAATATTTTTATTTAAAAATAGTTTTTAAGCTAACAGATATCACAAAAACTCTTTTTGTTCAGTTCCGTTTCAACTTAGAGTACTGTTGTAAGTGCTTTGTCGCAAAAAGACTAACAATGAAAATCGTGACACTTGTCTTTTTTTTGTCCATATTTTAAAATATTTATAGTAAATAATAAACTAGTTTGATTTACTAACTTAACCTTGGTGAAGCCAATTTATGTGAATATTAAAAAAGAAATCGATAAAGTATGAAAATATTTTAATCGCTATCTATGTATACTTTTTAAAACGAAAAAAATATTTACATTTAATAAATAAAAACAAATAGAAATAAACATACAAGCCAGTCGTGGCGCATCGGCACGAAGTGTGACTGTAAAACCGACTGGTTTTGGGTTCGATCCCCACTCGAGGAGATGAAATATTTACTTAAATTTATCTTTCCATTTCTTCGCTCTGGTGTTGAGGTTAAGTGCGGCGTTGAGTTCTGCCACTCAACACGCAATGCCTTCAAAATTCGGCAGAAAGTGGGGAACGAAGTGTCTTAAGACTAGGTTCCCTCTGCCTACCCTACTGTGTGCGGGATACAGCGTGAAGCTGATTTAAACGTACAAGATATTAAAAATAAACAAATATATCACAAATAACATACAGCTTAAAGTAAAAGCTCATGTCATTGTACACACAAACTCGCCTAACATAACAAATTCGTTGTTTATTGTTTACTTTATGAAACAAAGTACGATTCACGTACACGATGTTATTTTATCGAATACCGTTGAAATAGTATTCACGTGTGTTATTTATACGCTTAGAGCTGCTGATGATAATTTTCATGTTTAGGACAGTTCAATAGTCGTTAAAGTCGAAGTTTAAATCTAAAAGATGATGGTGAAAATAATCTTTATAAAACGTCTTGATGAACGTTTATTTCGCATTATTTACGATTAATATAAAATAATGAATTACAAATACCAGTTTTATAAAAAGAGATAGTGATTATGCAATAAACATTTTCTAGGGAGGTCACTCAAGGACACTAGGAATGTTTCTGAACGTTACTGGACGTGACTCGTCACTTTATTCTTTGTAGTGATCCCGCAAAATAATAGTGAAATGTATAATAAAAAAAGAGCACTCGTTGCAACATAATATCCAATATTTGCTTTTCCAAGCCTTATCCAATCATCACTATCCACTTAACCCGCATCTCATACAACGCACATATTTGTACTTATCATTACCAAGTTCAAGAATTAAGCTACCGTACGTTATGTTGGGTTAACGACCGTTATACAAATATTTATATACACAGTGGCAATTTTATCACCTGTGAGCTGCGACTCACGCTCGAGCGTTGCTTTGATTGAGTTCAGCAATGTCACGAGTCAATATTGATATAAACTGCAGTGTTAGACACCGAGGTTCGTTTTAATAGCAAAATTAAAAGGCAGGTCGGTTTTATTATAAAATATTCGTTCTATATTTAGGATTACTAAGGAGGGCAGAAAAAGAGATGTACCTCTTGGATCAGTTTCATCTACCCCTTCAAACACTATTCTGGATTTTTCACATCACTAGTAATTCAATACTGTCAACATCATCAAAAGTGTCTATTGTTTTCCCTAACTATGCTTTTCACCTTTCTTCTAATTTCATCCTTCATACTGCACTGTCACTAACATGTCGTTGACTTATAACAATGATTTATTTCATTCTCCCAAAGAGAACTTACTAAATTGAAGTACCAATTTGGGGTCATACAAAATAATGAAGCTGGCGATCAAACAAATTATGAGCCTTTGAAATGTATGAGCGCAATGATATTTACGTCTGTCCATTGAACACGTTAATATACATATTTTACAACAGAAATAGCATAAAGTACATTTTATTTTTCATATTTGCATGATTGATAAATATATAGAGTTAATTATTGATTAGGTATATGCTTAATCTATTTTTATAATACATACATAAAAAATCGATTAATTTATAAAATTTTCTAATATATAACTTTTTCCCTCGTCCACTGTCATCAAACTCTTCTCACATGCCGTATTTCCTTATGAACTATCAAAATTTTGAATCTCAAGTAGATTCAAAATTTTGTCCATCATTCTATAAATTTTCTTTTTTCAGTTTTGTAGTTAATCTTTAATATTAAATATTAAAACATAAATTAATTTCAAAATGAAAGGATATCGATTTTTTATAAATCGATTTATATCATTTCTAATATTATAATATGTATCGTAGTTTATCATTACGTAGGTGTAGACATAATTTTAGTTAATAACAGAGCGTCCTTCACAGTCGGAGCAAAAAAGCGCACGGAACAAAGCAGACACATACTCACATAATATTTATTTCATGTCACGTGCGCATTTTTGTGAGATAAACATCTAATTTAACTGATGATTAGGGCATATAGTATATTAGTTGATATTTTGAATTTAAATAACATTTTTAGAATATTTGCTCTTAAATTATTCGTTTTATAATTCTATATAGTTGTTGAAATAAAACTTTTAGTATTTTACAGCTGTAAAGATCAACTAATTTACTACCACCTTTTTTATTTCTTTTGTTCAGAACCAGGGCAATACCTACCAATGTAAATATTTTTCGTACAGGCTTAACACTTAGGTATAGACACCGACAAATACATAAGAAATACCATTTTAACTGAATTTAAATAAACTTTTCGATACAATTCTAAATATAATATAACGTTTTAGAAAAAAATAAAATAAAATCACAACATTTTAAATTTAAATAATGGCAACCCTATTCAAACTAACTGGAGCAACAAAAGTATTCACAAGTGCGTAATGGCAACTCGTTAGCTGAGTTTAAAAAATGTTCTTTGTACTTTAACCTTGCTACTATTGCTCAAATATTTATCTCGACGGTGATCTCTATTAAGCACTATTGAAAACATTGACTTGTATAGAAAGGAATATTCATGTATTTTAAAAAACCTAATTTGCTTGTTGCGCTGAAGTGTCTCTATTAGTTTAATGGAGTAAGGCAAGTTTATTTGTTAGATCGAATCGATCAGTCTTTTTATTATTGCTTTTACCTAAGAGGTAGTGGTATTTGTGAAATAATTATCTATTAAATATAACATAATATACAGAATATATATTATATATAATAATATGATATAGATAAATGAGGACAGTCGCGGCGCAGTGGCATAAGCATATAACTCTAAACGTGACAAGTTGTGGGTTCGAGTCACACTCGAGGAAATTAAATATTTAATATTTTCATTCCTTCGCTCTGGTAACAAGGCAAAGCGCGGCGATAAGTTCCGCCACTCAATATAAAATAGGGAACGGTCTTATCACTACTTTCCCAGGTTCCCTCTACCTACCTTGCTATGTCCGGAATAAATCTTAAAGCTAAAAACAACAAAAATATACATACATATTACCCATATGGAATGGTAGCTACATACTTCATATTAATAACACAGTAAATAAATAATAAAGTTTATTATACATTTATATCCAATTTTGGATGACAACGCCTGATAAATGCCATGTTTACATTTAACTATACTTTATGAGACATAAAATAAATAATACCTAATAGCGACAAACACCACTTCTAGTGTAATACATCAAATAATATGATTTAACAGGTGATAAAGTTACTACCACTATAGTATTCATCAATTGATATTACTGTTGTATAAATCTATTTACTACATCTCCTCTATCATATTGTACGTATATACCTACTTTAATAGCTTTAAAAACGATAGACACAGAAAGAGCGTATTTTTTAGTCACTTAACTCTGTACTTTGCGTCTTTTTAATGATGACCCAATAAAGTTTATCATTAGGTTACCATCTGACTATAAAGAGACCGATAGCTGTAGATTTGATTCCTACTAGCAGGAATGAATTTTTCTTTTGTTTGATGTAGCAAGATCAAGCGCGGCGGTGAGTTCCGTCACGAGACGCGTAATGTCTTGAATTCGGGCTGAAATCGAAGAACGATGTGTTTTGATACAATGCCCTCTCTACCTATCCCTTTAAGTGCGAAGTAAAACATGAAACTAGAATAACAGTGTTATTACCCTGTGCGAATATCTGTATCTGCTACGTTTGATTGTGGGAAGAATAAAAAAAATCCATATAAAAATTCAAAGCTTAACAACCAACAAAAAAAATGATTTTGGCAGCGTAAGACATGTTGCCTTACTTAGAATTGGCGATTCGTCTATAAACGCCCGAACAACAAAGTTTCTCCACTGTGTTACCAGTAAACAATGACAGTCGATGAATCTCTGGCACTATTTCAATTTAGTCACACTTCGCCAGTTTGAATTGCGCTAATTATAGGTGAAAAATATTCAAATGTAATGTAAGTGTTGTTAAAAGCGTGTATTCAACGTATTACTAGGAAATATTCTCCAAAGAAATGGTGACCAATATCTATTGTAATTTAAAAAAATATTAAAAATTATACACCAAAGTCATTTTATGACTTTTTAATTTGAATATATTTTTTTAATATGAAAACTCTTATAATTACCAAAATATTTTCTTTTTAAACATTTAACACAGACACACACAGTGATTTATTATTAGATTATATTTCTCTAAAATATAAAATGTAGGAAATAGACACATCACATCAGCTTCACGCTGTATTCCGCACACAGCAGGGTAGGCAGAGGGAACTTAGTATTAAGACACTCTGTACCCCACTTTCCGCCGAGTTCTAGAAGCATTGCGTGTTGAGTGGCGGAACTAAACGCCGCGCTTTGCCTCGACACTAGAGCCAAGAAAATGAAAATGTAAATTAATATTTCACTTCCTCGAGTGGAGATCGAACCCACAACCAGTCGATTTTACAGTCACATTTTGTGCCTCTGCGCCACGACTGGCCTCTACAATAGACAAATCTTAAATATGTTGGTAACGTAGCTTATGCCAGTTGTATCGACGACTCCCAGCTCACATGCAAGCTCACTCGTGAACATTAGCTGTAGCCAGGCAACATTGCGAGATAAATTCTTGAAGCATCAATCAAAACGTCAAAGTAAATGCGTTAAATGTATAAAAAAAACTAAATAGAACAAGTCTAAGCCATATTGTAGAGGTCAGATACAAAGGTTATTCTAGCCGGCCATACGTTAAAACAAAACTACGTATAAATATAGTGATAAAGATGCCAAACGTAAAAAAAAGTAGTCATTGGAGATACTAATCAATCACATTTGCCATATCTATGTATTTATTATACAAAAATATAACAGAACTTAACAATAGAATAGCTTAAAATATCTATTGGTTAAAATTATTGATATAAAACTCAAAAACATAAATATAATGAAAATGTTTTGTATTATTTTAGCATTGGCTGTCTCTAAAGCTACAATTTATTGATACTGAATGTATGTACAACTTATATTACGAGTTATAATGAACAGGAGTGTATCACGTATAAGATCATCACAGATAATAAATTAAATTTCCCAAAAGGGAAATTGGTATAACTACTAAATCAAGCTATTAGAAAGAGATAGTATATATTTTTTATTGTTTGATCAATAATTTTCTTTGTTTCTAAAGAAGTAAGTATTAGTACAGAGTCGTAACGCAGGGCCACAAGTGTGTGACTGTAAACGCAACTGATTGTGGCTTCGATCCCCATTCGAGGAAATGAAATATTTACTAAAATGTATATTTTCATTTCTTTTCTCCGGTGTCGCAGTAAAGGGCGGCGTTAAGTTCCGCCACTCAACAAATAATTCCTCTAGTATTCAGCGGAAATCAGGGAACACAGTATCTTAATATTATGTTTCCTCTGCCTACCCTGCCTGAGACAGTATAAAACTGATCTATTAGTAAAGATATATACTATGTATACTTAGTGTTATATTCTTATCAGATGATGCAGAACTCTAAGCGGACTGACTGCTGACTCTAACCTGAAATAAAGAAACAAACAGCCATTAGTGTTAAATTAAATACGTTTTTAGTGAAATTAAATCAAATTTAACTAATTTAAACGTAAAAAAACTAGAACACAAAGAACACAAAATCGGTGGTACCATAGAATATATGTTTTTATGATTTACTAATAATACATATTTCGTGGCTGTCAATTTAATTTTTTTTTTGTAGCTTAGTAACTAAATATTTGCAATTGATATAACTTTTTATATATGAGACGATTAAAATAAAATAAGCACAAAATACTAAGAGAAACTTTCCTAAATACCATATTGAACAACGTTAAAATCGGTTAACATGCAAGTCGGTGCAACAAACAGACAAAAATAAAAATATAGTTTTCGGATCATATTTATCAACGTAACAACATTGATAAATGTCTAGAATTATAGATTGTCTCAGCAACAAATTACAATTTTATTATAATGTACCTATAGACAAATCAAAAAAATAAGTAAAACTATCTAACTTAAATTAAAATATATAAAATAATTCGATCAAAACATTACACAACAAACCCTAAGCATAGATTACAACATAATTCAACCATAACAAGAGTTAAGACGCAGTTGGTACCAACATTATAACAACAGTTATTTGGCAACAACAAACAACAATTGTTGTTGGTTCTGGGGCATTCCATCACGCGTTGACCCGAAGCGTTTCGTACGCGACTTTGACAGCCAAATGACGAAAACACCTCGATTCTAAGCCTTTAAAGTATTGGCTGGTTATTGTCAGCCCTTTGTCGGAGCTATTGTGAAATAAAGTTTTTTTTATATTTCTTTTGTGTGTTGCTTAAAAGTCACGCTTCTATTGAGGATAAGTGGGCGACAGTTGTGTTTTTTGAACGCAATTTCTGCTATTAATAAGATTTTTGATTATTATTATACATTTAAATATTGTTATTATTTAATGCAGTGTTCACTGTGTTATTGAGATTATTTTTTTTGTTACATTACATTTTACAACAACTTTCTTATTCTAATAAAATATTATTTCTCTATGGAACAAATCAAAATATGATTATAATATCACGAATTCCGCATCTAACTAGTACACAAATTGCTACAGCGCAGCAAATATATGTAGATTGTCCGGAAATTGCAGGGCATTTGAGCAAAACCTCTCAATTCTGCCAGGGACAGCCGAGCGGGAACAGTCACCAGAGACAACAGCCTGAGGTGATAAAACCGTTGTTTCAAATATGGTCAGAAACAAAATAACTTATATGGAAAACAAAATTAGAGCATAAATCAGTTTAGACTTTATAAAAAGTATAGTTAAATAAATAAATCAGCTTCACGCTGTATCCCGCACACTGTAGGGTAGGCAGAGGGAACCTAGTGTTAAGACACTCCGTTCCCCACTTTCTGCCGAATTCTGGAGGCATTGCGCGTTGAGTGGCAGAACTCAACGCCGCGCTTGTCCTCGACACCAGAGCGAAGAACTGGAAATATAAATTTAAGTAAATATTTCATCTCCTCGAGTGGGGATCGAACCCACAACCAGTCGGTTTTACAGTCACACTTTGTGCCACTGAGCTACGACTGGCCTCAAAAAAAAGTATAATTTATTAATAATATCAAAACAAATTACAAATATCTATCGCTAACTAAATCTTTGTCATTCTGTTTTGAGAGACGCTGTCAATTAAACAGTGTGACAGACGAACTAAAACCAAATGTGATAACGGTACCCAACAGCCATTGGCTGAAAGCAGAAAAAACTGACGTATAATAAGCGTCCGTAACAAATAGTCGTAAACGTCAGTTTGACAATAAAACCAAAGCCAGCTTATCAAGAGGCGATGCGACGTACATTAATTATAATTTATCGAGCGAACGTGCGGGACAAAGCAAATAGAAAAAAATTAAAACAGTCAATTATCCAAACATTATTAAAAAAAGTTACAGCGATTGTATAAGTAAGGAGAGGCCAGTCGTGGCGCAGGGGTACAAAGCGTGACTGTAAAATCGACTGGTTGTGGGTTCGATTCCCACACGAGGAAATGAAATATTTACTAACATTTTTATTTTCATTCCTTCGCTTTGGTGTCGAGGCAAATCGCGGCGTTGAGTTCCGCCACTCAACACGCAATGCCTCCAGACCTCGTAACGGAAATGGGGAACAGTATGTCTTAGCACTAGGTTCCTTCTGAATACCCTGCTGTGTGCGGGATGCAGCGTTAAGCTAATTTTGTTTAATTTGATTGTATAAGTTTCGCAATTATATCCGTGGTACTAAACTATAATTGTAAACTTTATAAATTAAGTTAGTAATTATGATCTAAAGTGATTTTTGTCCTTAATATTATATATTCAGACGTTGCATAGAAAACCAATGTTTATACAGAAAGAAAATATAAGTAAAGTTAATTTCAATTTAGACTTTTTGGCCTAAAAAAACAAATCATAGTAGTTTATAGTTGAAACAGAATAGTTGATAAGTAAAAAATACAATAATATAAAAACATATTGAAAAAAAACACAACCAGTAGCCAGTTTCTATATAAAAAATAACTAAAAAACACAATTTCTTGAAGTTTCCGTAAAATTGTAGTTAATAAAATAAAATAAATACATCCAACTGAACGTGTATTTCTACGAAGACGCCACCTGTCAAAATGTCTGATGTCATTGCTCGGCTTTGAAGATCACTTGTAATTTAATTGTCAACTTTGAAAAAAATATTAAGTGGCCTCTGGTACTCTGGTACTACACGTGGGTGGAACGGAAATAGTTGGCAGAGCCCAGACACTTGGTTGTCTGTATAGGTGAATATATTCTGGCCTAATATCGTTTTTTTTTTTAGTTTAGATTGAACCAGACTGAAAAAATGAATATAACATTTCCCCTTGATTGGGAATCGAACTTACAATCGTAGCGTTTACCATGATGGCCAAATGATGTACCATGATGGCCTAAAATTGATAATTTTTTTAATTAAATATTTCAAATTTAGAATTAAGGCTACATGTCTAATAAAATGGCTTCCATATAAATTATTCGTAAGTTTCTTGTCACAAATATATCGCAATATCCGCTTTCATTCTTTTAATAATAATCGGCCTTCACAGTTGCAAACCTAAGCAATATATACCTAATATTTACTTTCTAATATAAAGTGTTAAATCAGCTTCACGCTGTATCCCGCAAACAGCAGGATAGGCACAGGGAACCTAGTGTTAAGACAATCCGTTCCCCACTTTCCGCCGAGTTCTGGTGGTGTCGATTGGCGGAACTCAACGCTACGCTTTCCACGCTTTCCGACACCAGCGGCCAAGTCAATTCAATCAACGTAATGCCTCGAAAAATCGGCGGAAAGTGAGGAACGGAATGTCTTAACATTAGGTTCCCTCTGACTACCCACCCTGCTATATGCGGTATACAGAATGAAGCAATATAAAAATCAAAGTACTGCGAAAGTTGGAAGAGGAGAAAAGTATGACTAATTAATGTCGTGGCAACGACCTTATAAAAGTGTGGTACCAACCGCAGGATAACTTTCCCGTTGAATTCGCTTGAAGCCTTACACAATTCCAGGCAGCGTGTTGTTACTTTTTTATTTATTTTGACTCGAATTCGTGATCCAGTTTTGAAAATTTATGTTTAAATTTGACTTGTGATAGTGATGCGACATAATCTTTTTTATTTGTTGAAAATGTGTCACATAATTCCATTCTTATAATGGTAAAATGTAGATATTAGTATCTTTATTCTCCGTTTATATATCTGTATAAAGTAATAACATTTGAGAAAAATTAACTTTTTACAGTTATTATTATTTATTAGTCATTTGCTTACTTAACTCTTCTTGATTCGAGGTGCTTAATAAAAAGTATAAATATGAAGGTCACTTAAGAAATATCCTTGATCCGCTTTCCCGACTGAGTGTTATAAAAAAACATTATATGATTATAATATGATTATTTAAATTGAATAAACCGATTTTATAAGCCAATTAATATTTTATAACACAATAATATCGACAATTACAAGCACGTCTCTAGCTACCAGATTTAAACGGTGTATCAAGTCAAGGTCAGGGACAGTTTGGATATGCACAGTTCTCACGATTGCTTTCGTATATCCTTTAATTAACTACAGCCCACACAGTTGCTGGTATGGTATTATTAATTAATATGTTATTTTAATAATAATATATGTTATCTGTTTCATTATTTTGAACTTTTAGTAACAAATTATCTAGTAATATTTTGTGTGTGTTGCAATATCGAAATTGTAAAATTAGAAATATTATTATTATTTTGCTACTTAGTAGCTTGTACGTAAATAAGTAAATTTACAGTCAACGATTTCTTCAAAATAGGAACTCATTGCCGCACTTTGTCTCGTTTTCAGAGCAGGAAAATAAAAAAAATATTAATTAATTTCCCCGAGTGTGATCGAACCTACAATCGTCGCGTTTAGTCACACGTTGATGCCATTGCGCTACGACGGCTTCAAGTTGTTTCTTTCACAGCAGTGTCTTTATTTTTATGTCCTGCCACTATTATGTATAAGAAAAAGATAAACTGACAAAGGTTTATATAATGTATATCACATACTATTTGATACAGTAGTGGAGATAAAGTCAAAAATTTAATTGAATTGAACTGTTTGTTTCAAGACTACCTCAGATGGAGATGAAATGATGCACATTTATTTTTTTTATATTATGTCACGAAATTGACTTTTAACATACTTGCAAAGAACTATCTATGTCACTTTTACTTATTAAACATAATTTGTTGTAACATCTATAAATATTAAGTCTTTGCACTACTTAATTATAAACAAATTACTTTTCACGAAGCAAAACGTACTATGAGAGACGTCAATTAAGGTATGGACAACTAAACTGATAAAGTTATTAATTTAGCTAAAAATCAAACCAACCCACCTCTAAATAAGTAGTTAATCTCTAACCACTCTACTAACAATATTAATACAACATTTGAAACAAAAAGATAAATTGAAATTATTATAAATTACGTTCATGTTGCATTCAAAACAAAATTCATTAAAACATCACTACGCATACTAATAACATTTTTATACGGACCTCACGTACGACATTTACATACAAACATTAATTACTGTTAATTTTAAGACAATCAATTGTTAATGCGTTTTTTATTTATAGCCTTTGGGGATTATGTTAATTTAAGAACATTAAAGTTTTATTTGTTTATGATAGTAAAACAATATAAATAACGACAGCAACGCAAGTAACAGTTGGAGCAATCCACGCTTAATGAATGCTATTGAATTTTCTATAGATAAAATATATTCATTTATTAGGCTAAAAGGTTTATGCCTAAATTTTATATTGTGAGTTTGTTAGGTTGTACGCGCTTATCACAAAAAGTACTGATTCGAATTAAAATAAGTATACGTTATTTCACATCACAGTTACCTCCGGTCATAAGTATGTCTAGTCTCATATACAATTATTAGTACTTAGTTTTTTATATACGAAAACCGATTGATTTAATAGTTATAGATACTGTTAAGAAATAAAAATACTGCTAATATTTATAAAATAATTCTAATAAAAACATTAACTATACAATAAAGAAGTTTCGCAGAGCAACTATAGATGTATAAGAACAATGTTAGTACACAACCGGATTGGAACGACCGAACTGTTATACCCGGACCCTGCAAGTATATTTGCGGATCCCTAGACTGACGCTGCCGCGTCAGCAATATTGCCGTATGCTTTAATATTATAATTACTTATTACTTTCAGTCTCCATCCCATTGTCTTAGAGAAAGGTTGCCTAAGATTCATAATTTCTATTTCAAGTGTTTATATACTATTTCTATAAAATACTATTTCTCTACTATGTCATTTTAATAAATAAAGTGTAATTAAAAATAAATCTTTTTTTAAAAACACGAAACAAATTCGCGTTATAACATTTTGGTGGCAGCGGAAAGGGATTTACGAAAATACAAATCCCTGGAACGTCTTTGTGAACATTTATAAAAAGTGAAAAGTGTAATTAATAAACTATTTGTGAAAATTTGTTACGAGAATCGTGGGCTGTTTTGCTTCCCAAGTCGCATCACACCTGCAGTAACCTGATATGGCGCTTATCTGGACCACCGTGGCGTTCTGCGTTATGTGAGTCTGGCTTTAGATACAAATTCCATTATAAATATTTTAAAAGGGCATTAAAATCGATTTAAATTTAATTTCAATATTTTTATTTTTTATTTTGTGTAATGAATATATAAATATGTTTTTATCAGTTATTATTATGTGTTAAATAAGTTTCTTATTTCATGTGTATACGTATTAGACGCAACGTAATTTAATTTTATAAGTTAATTTTATTTTTTTTATTATATTTGTTCATAACTATGGCGGAATCTAAAGTGCCCAAAATTATTAAGAGCGATTCGTTACAAGTTCCACATCCTATAGACTTGCCGTCTGAATCGGAGGATGATAGACCATTAAATTCTTTAGAACAAAAGAAACAAAAAGGAAAGAAAACTCCTTCAATACCAGAGATGGATTTAAATATTCTATTAAAATTTATAAAATCATATGATGGATGTAGGGAGACGTTAAATTCATTTATTATAAATTGTAATAATGCTTTCGACTTAGCTTCCGACTGGCAAAAGCCAATTTTGTTCAAGTTCATTTTAAGTCAATTATCGGGAAAAGCTGAAGCAATTTGTTCCATAAAAGACTTTTTGTCTTGGGAACAACTTAAAGAATTTCTAAAAACACAATTTAGCCAAAGAAAACATTACACACACTTACTCACTGAACTGCAAGAATGTAAACAAGAGCCTAATGAAAATGTTAGTCAATTTTCTCTACGAATCGAAACTTGCTTATCACAATTACTGACAGAAATATCATTAAATTCGACAAAAGTAAAAGAAATCCCAGGCCGAGTAGCGGCAATGGAGGATCTCGCCCTCCATCATTTCACAATGGGACTACACCCTAGAATTTCCAACTTTGTTAGGTGTAGGACACCTAAAAACTTAAATGAAGCAATAAATATAGCTATTTCCGAAGAGCGTGTGCATCAAAATATTTTTAAAAGAAATGATATGGTGACTAGGTTTAGTAAACCATTACAACCCCGACGACAAGTTGTTAACTTAAATAATTCCATGCAAAAATCCTTTGAACCTTCTCGACCGACTTCTAGAATTCCATATCAATCTACTTCGAAAGTCTGTAATTATTGCAAAAACATTGGTCATACAATAGAAAACTGTAGAAAACGAGAGTATAACAATCGACGCTATGGCAAATCGTCCTTTTCTAGACCACAACAAAGTGTAAATTATTCTCAAGCTATGTCGGATAATGGTCGCGACGAAGTCGATGACGTAAAAAACTAGGTGATGTCTCACATCGGTGTCGTGTGAGACACCAAAGAAATAAAACTGGCACCAACTCTTCGTATAACCTTACTAAATCCACTGTATCTTTTAAGCCCACTGAATCCTCTGAATCCACTGAATCCGCTGTATCCGCTGTATCCGCTGAATCCGCTGTATCCGCTGTATCCGCTGTATCCGCTGAATCCTCTGTATCCACTGAGTCTGCGCAGTTAGTGAAGTCCACTGTTTCTGGAAATGCAAGCGTAATTGAGCCTCATTTGGCTTCGATATCTTCCAAAATCAATGAATCTGTTAAACCGATTCAAACCACTGTATCCACTGAGTCTATATCTGTTTCTAAGTCTGAAATGGAAATTTTTGAAATTACTTCTGATCCAACTAAAATACTATTACCGCATATTCAAGTTCAAACGTCTGTATCTAACACGCCATTATCATTATTAATTGACTCTGGTTCCTCAATAAGTCTAATCAAATTTAACTGTATTCAAAATACGCCGAAACTCAGAACTGAAGTTATAAATTTGAAAGGCATTGACCCCACAGAAGAGTGCACTCAAACAATGGGACACTTTAATCTTAAACTTTATTTATCTAATTCTCCGCGAAAGTTCATAACTCATAAATTTCATTTAATAAAAAATATTAACTTACCTTATGACGGAATAATTGGTTCTGATATGTTAGATAATTTTAAATGCACCATAGATTATAATAAGGATGTTTTAAAAATAGACGATGAAGATATTAAACTTCAATTTCGTGTACCTACCTACATCATTCCTCCTAGATCTGAAATGATAATTGAATGCTCTGTAAAAAATCCCGAAATTAATGAAGGTTTCATCTTAGATCAGAATATTTCTGATACATTACTAGTGGCGAACTGTTTTGTTAGAGTAAAAGATAATAATAGAATTAATATTTCCATCATTAACACGTCAGAATCTTCTGTTACTCTTAATTCAAATCTCAATTTAGTAATTATTTCTAAGTCAAATTCACCTGTTCCGAAAGATACTCATTCTATTAATTATACTAATTGCTCAAAAGAATATGATACATATTACAGAACTAAATCTATACTAGATCAACTTCGAATATCTCATCTTAACTCTGAGGAAAAGGATGCTCTCTTTGAAATATGCTGCGAATATTCTGATATATTCCATTTACCCGGAGAATTATTAACTTATACCACCGCAATTAAACATGAAATAAAAACGAATTCAGATGTTCCAATTCATACCAAATCTTATCGATTCCCTGAAGTACATAAAGAAGAAGTAAGAAAACAAACTAATATAATGTTAGAACAGGGGATAATTCAGCCTTCTAATTCTCCGTGGTCATCACCTATTTGGATAGTGCCAAAAAAATTAGATGCTTCTGGTCAACAAAAGTGGCGAGTAGTAATAGATTATCGAAAACTAAACGATGTAACCATAGGTGACACTTATCCAATCCCTCAGATTAGTGAAATATTAGATCAGCTTGGGAACAGTAAGTATTTTTCTACCCTGGACTTAGCTTCAGGTTTCCATCAAATTCCTCTTGACCCAGCTGATGCAGCCAAAACAGCTTTTAATATTCCCCAAGGTCATTATGAATTTACTCGTATGCCGTTTGGGCTTAAGAATGCCCCAGCCACATTCCAACGCTTAATGAACACTGCTCTTTCCGGACTACAAGGTATCAGATGTTTCGTTTACTTAGACGACATTGTTATTTATTCCCACAATTTACAAACTCAAATAGAAAATTTAAAATTAGTTTTCCAAAAATTACGGAAATTCAATCTTAAGCTACAACCAGACAAGTGTGAGTTCTTAAGAAGAGAGGTAGGATATTTAGGACACGTAATTACTGAGGAAGGAGTAAAACCTAACCCGGATAAGATAAAAGCAGTAACTCAGTTCTCGACACCATCCTCACCTAAAGATATTAAATCATTTTTAGGCCTCGTCTCATATTATCGGCGTTTTATTCCAGATTTTTCTAAAATTGCCAAACCCTTAACTTCTCTGCTTCGTAAAGACACTGTATTTAAGTGGGAGAATCAACAACAACTCGCTTTTGATATCTTAAAACGTAAATTAACTACAGCTCCAATACTCTGCTATCCAGACTTTACAAAACCCTTTATTCTGACATGCGACGCGTCAAATTATTCCATTGCTGCAGTTCTATCTCAAGGTTTAATCGGTAAAGATAAACCTATTGCTTTTGCTTCGCGCACTTTAAATAAAAGTGAAAGTAATTACAGCACAACGGAAAAGGAGTTATTAGCTATTATTTTTGGTTGTAAAACATTTCGTCCATATCTATACGGCAGAAAATTCCAAATCGTTACCGATCACAGACCTCTAAAGTGGTTATTTAATCATAAAGATCCAAGTAGTAAGCTTCAAAGATGGCGATTAAAACTTGAAGAGTTTGAGTATGAAATTATATATCGTAAAGGAAAACTGAACTCTGTTGCAGACGCGCTCTCTCGTTATCCTGTCAATCCAATATATCCTGAAAAACCTAGTACTGACGATCATTCTAATTCTCTTGACTCAATCACTGATTTCGGGAACATAAATTTAAGTCCACAAAGTAATGACCTTAATCTTGATTTTAATGATCTTGAAATCCCATCCTTACAACCCTCTCCTGAGGTTGATCCATTATTAATTCCTCCAATTGAAAATACTTCTATTCAAGGTGGTACTCCTCTATTGGCTGAACAACCTTCAGTCTCTAATCCTGCTATTTTCAATCCTTCTATTGAAATTATTGATCTTCCAAATCCAGAAAATCAAAGCAAACCTGATGACATTAATCTTGAATCTTTAATTCCTACTATTTCTACAGAACATGTAAATCCTTCTATATCTAATAATGATAATGAAATAACACAAAATCCTTCTTCTATATTAAATAACTCTGGAAATAATATTTCCACTGATACTGTAAAACATAATGCCGAATATTCAAAATTCCTTAAGGAAATTGCTTCTAAATCTATACAATATGATACTAAAATTATTGAAAGAAATGAATCTCTTCTTAAAAGTAACTGTAAAATTGTTTTAATTCCAAGTTCTATAGATTTAGATGAATCTAACGCTTATATTCAAGAAATAATGAATAATATAGAAAATTTTAATGAAATTATGTATTGCGAAAAACAACTACACTCTTTTAATAAAGTGTGGTTAAACAATAAGGATATTTATTTAATTTATACGAAAGTTCATCATTTCGATGAATGCACATACCCGGAAATCTTCCATACTCTAAAAATTATAAAATCTTATTTATTACAGAATTATACTAATATAACTGAAATTGCTATTTCAGATTTCAAAAATCCATTTGAAAATAATTCATTTATCAAAATATATAATATCCTCACTTATTTATTTCACAATACTAATATTACCATAAACATATACCATGATAATATAATATATCCCGCTGTTAGTGAAATAAAGAAAATTCTACGAGAAAATCATGACTTACCAATTGCTGGACATTTAGGCTCGGTTAGGATGCTTAAACGCATTCAGGAGAAGTATTATTGGAAGGGTATGAGACATGATGTGGAAAATTATGTTAAAACTTGTTCTCTCTGTCAAGAAAATAAAGCTCTTCGGAAAACTAATAGGGCGCCAATGCAAATAACTACGACATCCAATGCCCCTTTTCAAAGGGTAGCTTTAGATATTGTGGGTCCTTTACCAGAATCGGGCACTGCTAAATTAAAATACATAATGACACTTCAAGACGACCTCACAAAATTTTGTGCTGCTTACCCACTCCGTGGTGTTTCAGCAGAAGAGACAAGCGATTGTCTTTTGCATTTCATTTCTATGTTCGGTATTCCAAAAATGATTTTAACTGATCAAGGTACTAACTTTACTGCAGATCTTTTTAAAAAGACATGTGAATTTTTAAAAATTAAACAACTTTGGTCGACACCGTATCATCCGCAAACTCAAGGTGCTCTGGAAAGGTCTCATTCCACCCTTAAAGAGTACCTAAAATCTTATGTTAATGAAAATCAAGACAACTGGCCTCGTTATGTATTCACTGCAATGTTAGCCTACAATACCGCAGTACATTGCACAACACATTATACTCCATATGAGTTGATTTTTGGCCATAAAGCTTTTTTACCTGATTCAATTTACGATGAAGTACCGTATGTCACTTATCCTGATTACGTAAAAATGTTACAACATAGACTTAAGTTCTCGCGTCAAAAAGCTCTCGAATATATATGTAAGTCCAAGGAGACTTCAAAAACATATTATGATCAACGATCCAGGAAAGTTCAATACAAAGTTGGTCAATACGTGTACTTAAAAAATCATTTAAGGCTTCGAAAAGCCCTATCTCCTATATGGAAGGGTCCTTTTAAGATAGTAAAGATTCACGGAAACAACACCTTGTCATTACTAATTAATAGGAGACATATAAAACATCATTATGATGAGGTTAAGCCAGCAAGTGATGTCGATAACCATGCGAGTTCCTAAAATCTTAACTAAACTAGTATTATATTTAGTCATCAGTAATTAGCTATTATTTTTAGTTTTATTGCTATTGTTTTATTTCTTTGCAGTCACGCATTGTGCAGTCGTTACAAGGTGATAGCAACTTCAAGTTTCGTTCAACCAATTTCTTCGAGTTCAGGGATATATTTTGACTATTTGGGAAAATTAAAAATTATTAATGGTCATCTCAATGTCGTAATACCGATGAATATCGCAAACATTAGATTACATATTGATAATATTAATTCTGTTCTGGGAACAGTTAGATATCTTTGCAAATCCTCAGAAATAATTAATACGGAATGTCATAACATGTTAGAGCCTTTAACTACTCGATATCGAGAAATAAGTCAGCAATATTCTTCTATTTCCCATTTACTTGAAAATAGAACAAAACGTGGTGCATGGATTGGGGGTGTAGGAACTGTATTTAAACATATTTTTGGCACTTTAGACGAAGACGATGCTATTAAATACGATAATGCTATAACTGTTGTGCAAAATAATAATAAAGAACTAGCTTCATTAATTAAACAAAATATTCTAGTTACATCATCAGTAATCTCGTCTTATAATCATTCTTTACATAAACTAAAGATTAATGAAGATAGTTTAAATGAAGCTGTTGACAAGCTCTCTGTATCTATGAAAAACGTTACCGTTATTTCAAATAAATTAATTCAAATTTCGGAAATAAATTCTATATTAAATAATTTAGAATCTTCAATTCTTGCTTTATCCTTTCAATTAGAGGATCTTATTAATGCTTGTCTATTTTGTAGTATGAATGTACTTCATCCTTCCATCATAACTCCAAGTCAGTTATTTCAAGAGCTTGCTGACAACCATAGATATTTACCAAATGGTCTTGAATTAGGTGTAAGTTTAGATTTAAGTTCAATGCATTCTATTATGAATATATCTAAGTTAATTTGTTATTATTTAAATTATAAGGTAGTGTTTGTGTTACAAATACCTTTAGTTACTTCTCAGGAATTTTATTTATACCATAATATTCCATTGCCCGTACCTCATAACGTTAGTAAGCCAGACTCATTCACTTTGGTAATACCAGGCAGTAAATATACAGCTATAACCAAGGACAAGATCCAGTACATTAATATTGACTCTCTCGAAGTGTGTAAAAGTGTAAACTCCCAGAATTATATATGCTACGTCATGAACGTTTTGTCGGTAAACGCAAATCCATCTTGTGAAAGTGAACTACTATCAAAAGTGATAAAAAATCTACCAGTGCAGTGTAAAACGGAATTTCTTAAAGGTGATTTAGATATTTGGAAAAAATTAATGAATAATAAGTGGATTTTCGTACAATCTCATTCTGTTAAATTATCTATAGATTGTATTAACTCTGAGTTAGTGGAAGAAAATATTCATGGTATTGGTGTACTTACTTTGCCCAAATATTGTGTAGCCTATTGTAAAAATACAAAATTGTACGCTAATAATAATTTTGTAAACATTACTGCACCTTTATCAAGTTTTTCTAATTTTAATTTAATAAATGATCCTTGTTGCAATGTAAACACATTTAAAGAAAGTATAAGTAATGTGCCACATATTACTTTACAGGATTTAGATACAAAAAATATCGATGTTAACTACAATGAAATCATTAAATCTTTTGAAAAGAACCTTGACAAAATAATAAATGAACCACATATAATAAAATATGGAGCCCATTACTCTGTTTTAACTATTTTAATTATAATTACTATTATTTGTTATATTATATTTAGATTATATTCTAAGTTGTACAAATCTAACAGCAGCCTTTCCCATTCAAACTCTTTCAAATCCCCAGAGTCAACCTCTTCTAAGTCGCCTACAGTTCTTTTGGAAGTAAATGAAGCTGAAAGACAGACTGACAAGACTTCTGAAATAGTTTCACCTGCTAAACTTAGAATCAATGTTTAAAATCTAAAAAATATCATAATAATTTAAATTTAAATCTTTTATTGTACATAAACTTCTAAAAATAGAAGTTTATTTCTTTAAAGGGGGAGGTGTTATACCCGGACCCTGCAAGTATATTTGCGGATCCCTAGACTGACGCTGCCGCGTCAGCAATATTGCCGTATGCTTTAATATTATAATTACTTATTACTTTCAGTCTCCATCCCATTGTCTTAGAGAAAGGTTGCCTAAGATTCATAATTTCTATTTCAAGTGTTTATATACTATTTCTATAAAATACTATTTCTCTACTATGTCATTTTAATAAATAAAGTGTAATTAAAAATAAATCTTTTTTTAAAAACACGAAACAAATTCGCGTTATAACAGAACGTTCGATTTGTTGTCACATTGTGACGTCAATTGGCAAAAGTTCTCCTGTTGCGTAAAGTTAAGCTAAAAAAGGAATCATAGAAGATAACATGCTCAAAGATTAAAGGCCTACAATTAATAATTTTAAGTATGTTGAAAAAATTTCGAGAAAAACGAAAGCTGATGCTATGCAGATTGCTAAGAATTAAAACAAGCTTTCCAAGACCCAACAAAAATCAAGTCTTGTTCAAAGAAACTTTATAATAAAATAATAAACAAGACGTCAGTCTTCTGAGCTTGATTAGAGGCGACGACAGGAAATCTATTTAGTTTTACTTAAAATTGATGATTTCCTCTAGTATCTGCATTAACAATATTATGAATCTATATTAAATATTTAAAGCTGAAATGTTTGTTTGGGTAAACGCGCTTATCTTGAGAACCGCGGGTCCAAATTGAAAAGATCTTTTTGTATTAATTAGTCCGCTTATCGAAAAAGGTTATAATATAGCCGATATTACATTACATTAATATTTTCCATCAACTCTTAATTATTTGCACTTTACCACAGGGGCGAAGCCGTGAGCAAAAGCCAGTGTTTTATATAAGCTTAAAATAACTGCGTTATTCAGATAAATATATTACCAAAATTAATGAAAGTATTGCACCACTTCAATTAATTTTGGGAAACATAATTATTGCAAAATGTTACAAGAATTAAGAAACCTTTGGAATAAGTAATGTGATCAACAGCTACAACCCGCCAATGGCACATACGAATTGAAAGTTTGTATATTTTCTACTTGGGTTACAATTTTTGTTTTTAATATAATTAACTTGGTATTTTACAAAGTACGGCGTAAAGTTGTGCCACTCAACATATAATGTCTTAAATTTAGACGGAAAATGGAGATAACAGTGTGTTAACACAAAGGTCTCTCTGCCTCCATTGCTGATGGGATGAACAGTATAGCCGAGAAAGAAAACTTATATGATCGAATATCCTAATAATAGTGTCATCTGTACAAATATTGTTTACATTAAATCTGTTTATATTAACCCTTTCAAACGTTTTCAATCTGCAGTTATAAAAATAACTCAAAGAACACAACGGTAATAAAATAAACATACCAATGCTCATTCACATTTTAAACTTCTTTCAAAAACATTGTAATTAATGATTATTACACTTCTCGAAATCGCGTAACGCGATACACTCGCTTCAGTTCTATATCGATTACAAATGGAGTTTCTTGTAAATGTTATTTTTAAAATAACATTTAAACATTAAACCTCCGTATGAAATATCATCGAAAGGTCATGTATACCGACGTGCTAAATTTACTTGTTTAGCGTGCCGATCTTGACTTTGACCTACGAGATTTAAAACGATAAAATCTTAATAGACACCCGCGCTATATATTTCTATTTATATAAAAGTTAACGAAAACAAAAAGCTTGAATTAATTTAACATTTCAGAAAAGAGACAAAACATTTGATTGGTGTTCATAAATGTTCGATAAAATAAATAAATAAAAATAAAATTGAAGTTAAATCGTTTTTAAACTAAATGTCCATGGCTATACTGTATGAGAAGAATTATTTCAAAGTTGCGTGATATGTTGCCCTTTTATTTAAAATGTCAACTATTTAAATATGAACAAATCATATTATTTCTTTCTTCATTAGCGTCACCTTTAAAAGTAAATTTCAAAACATTTACGGTTCCTTATGTGATATTTACCTGAATAGATTTTGTAGAGCGAATCCAGCAATCCTTGCATCATTTTTGTAGCTTTTTGTTTCACCGATTGGCGCTAAGTGACACTATACATCAAGCCCTTTAACCTATTTTTTGATAAAAATGAACATCATAACTTCATTATGTGTTTCATAATGCGAAGTGTTCATCAATTATGTTACTTTTAACGCCTAATAAAATTTAGGTATTATAATTTATCTATACTGAAACAGGTTTTTTAAAGTAGAATCAAATCAGTCAATATTTATAAGTATAAAGTTATATTTATTATGGAAAAAAATCTAGAAATGTCTTCTTTTACAATATCTGGCAGTTGAATGACCCTCGATTGGATCAGACGGTGGCCAAATTAAAGTAACGGTATCAGCAGCTGGATCGTTATCATCAATCAGATTTGCGTAACTATCTGTTAGCAATTACCTTGTACACTTTTACAAACCACTGGTTATGAAGAATGCGTTGTAAGACAGTTAGAATTAATAGTGAAAAAAAGATGACAACAACACATTACAAGTTGACTATGACAAATGAATAGAAGATCACGTTAACTTAAGTAAACGGAACAGCAGTCGAAGATATTAATACTATATTGTAACCTTTTCTGTGTTGCCCTATAAAGCTATCTAGAATAAACTAGCTAACCGGGAAAATTTATCATTAAAATAATAAATAAGTTTAAATCAAGCTTTAATGCTTTATAAGAATGTACGAGGGTATAGCTCAATAAGATTTTAAAAATGGACATGGGTCAAATTTTTAATGAATACATAACCAATGAAGTAAGCCAAAAATAACCAGTTGACAAGAAAAAGATTTTTGTAACAACATTCTAATAAGGTACACTTGAGAAATAGACAAAGAAAAATGTTTATACCAGAGTAGACGAACTAATATTAGTCCAACATAAAAGCTCGTGCAAAACCAGAAGTCATGTATATTGACAGTAAATCTTCATTTTTTACTAATTCGACACGAGAAACGAAACATCTGTTTGAATGTAAATTTATATAATAGATGTGCGTATACAGCACGGAAGACAGCATTAGTGACATACTTGACCGTCTCGATGTATTTATGGATATCTGCCTTAACGTCTTTTAAGTTAGAAACAAAGTTAAATATAACTTATTCAATTCAAAAATACATTTATAATTGTAAAGAGGTAATCAGTCTTTGTAAGATCGCTCGGTCATTACAAGAGAATCATGACAGCCATTCATTTGTTACTGCGACAGAATTTTACAAATAACAATTTATTATTAGGTTTTTGCCGCTAGGTATCAGTATACCTGCATACACCCAGGAGAGGCATAAGGTACAAGGATACGTGCAATCAGGAGAATTTAATCATCAATTTGCTAAATAACCAGTCACCTAATAGTAAATCATCTGTAAAAAATACACAATTCAAAATCCAAAGGCACCCAACAAAAACACTATCACAACACTAAAACGTTCCTCTCGAACTTATAAGTAGAGTCCCATCACTTTCAAAAGCTAAGCGCGAAAACTATAAGAATATCGATATAGACCATCGCCACAGTGGATCCAGACAGACGTCGATCAGGGCAGCGCGCCCGCGCCGTCCGCGGCCTGCTACACCGCCGCCGCCACTGGCGTACCGGGATTATTTATAAATTCACACGGACAGGGGGTCGTAGAATTTGCTCAACGTGTGGCATGCCAATGTACATGACTGCATCAGGTCGCACCGGAAACAAAAATTAGCGCTATCCCATCTCTGATGAATCACTTTGCTGGTCGCTAATAAATTTCTTATTTTAACACTTTAAATGTGTGTATTATGCGTATGGTAAATAATATACGTATGGTATATGGCAGTGGGACTTTTTGACAATCATAGGTTAAGTGATGTTAATGTTAATTGTATGAATGAATGTTCATAAATACTTTATAAAATTAAAGTCTCGCTGTTCCTTATTCTTAATAGAATTTCAGAAAACTCTAAGACTTCTATTAGTGCTCCCCTCTTCTCTTCAAAGTATCTACAAATGTTCCTATACCTACTTGTCTGTCTGCTAGTCGTTTAGCCAGTAACAGAAGGATAATAATACGTAAATAAAAGATTCCTACAATAAAAAAATACATTCTTAAAGAATACGTATTATTTCTATTTGAAGTTACCATAACATAATAATAACAGAGAAAACTAAAGAAAAATATCCAGTAAGATTTAATTTATAAAAGTTAAAATCTTCAAAGGTTCGAGTCGTTGGATTCTCATTAATAAAGAAACATTTTATATGGAGATTTAGGTGTCGCTCATCGTGCCGCCTACAGACAGGTGTTTGATATTAGTTCTTAAGTCACATCATCGACCAGCAGCCACGTCACCCACGTGAGAGGTGGGCGTAAGTTCAATAACGCTACTGATGACATTCGAGATATAAAATGTCTAAATTATGTTAGTATAATCAAAGAAAAAGTAACACAATAATTTATTAATGTATGGGAGGTTTATAGAAACGTCATATAAACCAGTAGGTAAATGAAAAGGGAATGTCGTATTTTATAATCTATAAAAAAACATTCGATAAGAAATATTTCAAGTGAAAAGCGTTATTGGACGTAAAGCATACAGTTTTTTTCGCTTCAAACTTTACTTTCACGCACACATTAAAACAAGATAGGCACAGGGAACCTAGTGCTAAGACATTCTCCACTTTTCGCAAAATTTTCGAGACATTGAGTGTTGTGTGGTGATCGTGCTTTGTCTTGTTACCAGAGTGAGGAAATGAAATAATTCATTCCCCGAGTGGGTATCGATACCACAACCATCGCATTCACAGTCAGACGCTGTGCTACTGCACCATAAGGTAAACATACATTATATTATTGAGTTTTACTTATCTTCACTTCCGGATTGGAATCGATAAATGAATAGGAGATTCATTTATCGATTCCAATCCGGAGGAAATGTGTCGAGAATTTGACCGAAATGGGTAACAAAACTGCCTTAATGGGAACGTAATTTCTTAAGACTAGGTTCACAAAAAAAAAGGAATTACCCTAGATAGCAAACAGGTAGATTTTGAATCATGTTTCAACAACAATAGACTTGGCAATTGGCGCCGGTTGTTTGAAATTTATAGCTTCTTTACAATCACCATCCAAAATTAAACATTGAGTACAAAATATTTAAAATATTTATCTGTATTAACGTAATACAATTAAATAACAATTTTAAACAATAAATAATGTTTATTTTTTATTTTTCATGAATCATAGATTTTTTAATGTGGGTATCTTTTTTTAGTAATACCTACCATTATTGAGTTATTTTCTACAGTTTACATTAAATATTTATTATAAAAAATATATATATTTGGACTAGTTACTAATGGTAAGTTTAAAAAACTTATATTATTATTATTTTTTTCTAAGGCTATTATAAACTTATATGATAGCTAACCTTTAATAACATTTTTGATAGTTGATATTAATTGGAAGGGTTATTATTTATAAAAATTAAATATAACATTAAGATAGAAACGATCGTATTAAAGACTACAAGTGTAAATTTTGGCACAAACCTTGATCTATATTTTATAAAAAAAAACCACGAGCCAGACATTTTTTTTATCTTAGTCTCGTCTACATTCACTAAAGAGATTCAATTATAAGAATATATAAAATACGAGAAAAAATCATCTACTTTCATTCCTATGTATTATTTGTACGCCTATATATCTATATATATAGAGGCCAGTCGTGGCGCAGCGGCACGAGGTGTGACTGTAAAATCGATTGGTTGTGGGTTCGATCCCCACTCGAGGAGATGAAATATTTACTTAAATTTATATTTCCATTTCTTCGCTCTGGTGTCGAGGTTAAGCGCGGCGTTGAGTTCTGCCACTCAACACGCAATGCCTCCAGAATTCGGCAGAAAGTGGGGAACGGAGTGTCTTAACACTAGGTTCCTTCTGCCTACCCTGCTGTGTGCGGGATACAGCGTGAAGCTGATTTATATATCTATATATACATAGTCCAGTTGTGTATTCTGACGTTGTTCCTTTGTAAATTTTATTACTCATAAAGCATTCTCAAATCCTCGTCCGACGGTATGGAATCTTGTATTTTAAGAATACTGTGAACGTTTAGAGATTATAAAATATTTTTCATCTTAATTTATGAAAATCTAAGATTTGTGCGTGTATCTCAGTGGCATGTGTTTTTTTCAGAGAGAGAGATATCTATCTCACAAAAATTTAAAAAAAAAAACTTTGTTTATTCGTTTTACTATTGTAATACGCAGGTGAAGTAATTTATAGTGGTTTTATTTTTTTTTGTATGTGGTCTATATCGTCTTACTTTGTTAGGTACACGTGTTTGTATAGTTTGTTTACTGAAGCTACAAAGGGAAAGCATTATACGAACTCCCTATTATAAACAGTTTCATACTATTTAATCTTACCTACATCGAAGAATCTATTATCTAGTAGTGTGTTTTATTTTAAAATAAATCTACTTTCAGTTTCTGTCTGAATTTACAAAATAAAAAGTAATGAAATAATTACAACTTTTTATTATTTTTTAAGTATTATTCAACATTAAAGATTGAACACGTATAAAAATTTTAACGTAGCGGAATTCGAACCTACACCTCTTGGAAACCGTCCAATTACAAAACAATGTTTGAACTTGACAAGTCGTTTCTAGAAAAATAATACTAATAATATTGTATGCGCAATATTTTTATGGAAAAATCTCCATTTTTCATCATCAATTATCAAATAGGACATGTGGAAACAACGCAAAGTCCAAGGCTGTATTTCATTAAATAATAGAATAATCGTTTGTGCCATTTCCTGTATTACTTCACACAGTTCTCAAATATTCTAGTTTCTGTTAACCACTAGTTTTAGAACATTAGGGTCATATTCATTTTGTCATCAGGATGTATTCACTTAACTAAATATATTGCAATCTTCACACAATATTTGCACATACTACATCTACCATTCATCCATCTATAATAGTATTTTTAGCCTTAATTTATTTTCTTGAAATAATTAAAACACATGGCAAATACAAATTAGATTTATCAGTACAATAGATAAATACTTTTTCAAAGACTGAACCATTGAGAAAAGTCTGTTATTGCATATGCAACGGTTGTGGGTTCAATTCCTACTTGTGACATTTTTTTACTCCAAAGTAACCATTAAAAAAGCAGCTTTGTAATTACCGCCACTTTATACACAAAATCTCTATAAAAATAGTGTACGAAATATTAAAAACTATTGAACTCTACGCAGTTTACTTTATATTTCACTTGCAATAATATAAGAATAGAACATGTAGCCGACAATATAATTATGTTTAGAAGCAAGGCGTAAGGGCATTCCACTCAGCTACGAGTGCTATGCGGCTACAATGGGTGCTAGGCGACTCTTTATTGCCCATGAATAAGTCGTAAACAATTCTAAATAAACGCTCCTTTGCCCCGACGGGAAAGGAGTTATGACATTATCTGATACAATTCGAACGTAAAATATATTTCTTTCAAATAAAAATACATCTCTCGTCCTCGTCACGCCAGTCACGTTTGATTTGGAGACGAAAGAGATGGCGACAAACAGATAGCGCACCAAAACTTGTTTGCGGACTGTTATCTCAGTGGGTCAGAGATAAAAAGGGCGAGGTAAATATTACACTTATGGAGGTAGTTCATATTATATTGATTTTTAAACATTCTCGTTATAATTTTGGCCTCTGCAATGTGTGACTCAAAATTATTTCTTAACAGCAATTTTATATATGTTTTATTTTAAAAAATATGTATAATTATTATGTACATTTGCGCACAATATAATTACTAAATCTATCTAGAAATATTGTATTATATAATGATCGTCCTGTATAAAATCTAAATATAGCTTTCTCATAGAAAAAAAATCTCTCCTTCCAAGAGCTAAGCTGTTCCCAATGAAAAAAAGTTTAATTTTCATGTTCAAATATTTTAGAAATTATGTAACACTCTTAATATAAGACCCTCCCATCCACAACTGGCAATTTCGGCAGATTATAATGAAAATAAAATAAAATATGCTCATATCTAAAAAAAAAAAACAAAATTATATGCTTTTAAAAAACTAAACTAAATTAAATGCTGTTTAATTTTTAATAAAGGTAAATAAAGTTTTTATGGTATTCATTATACAATTCGTGTCGTGAACAAGTGCTTTTTGATTTTAATCAATATAAATTAACATTAATTAAATATAATGAACATTCACTCTTTCTGTGTTATAACAATATTTTATACCGATACATTTATTGCTTTGTTTTATGTAGGTCAAGACTCGCAATGCGTTATTGCTGCTTTAAGTTACAAATACATAATGACAGACAAAACTGGCGATTTAATTTATAGTAACGTTTATAAATTTCATACAAATCCGTTCTAATTGATGTTGTCTATTAATAAACAAGCATTTACTATTGTGTAACAGAAGGTTCCCTCTGCCTACCCTGCTGTGTGCGGGATACAGCCAAAAGCTGTTTTTTTCAATTAAGTATTGTAAGTTTATATTAATGAAATATCAAATGTTTATCACTGGTTTTCTCGATGCGCAAGGAGTTCTTGTTAAAGACTACCTACTCTTTGTTTACTGGATCTTTTTTAATAATGTAACGCAGAATGGAATTACCAAAATGTTCATGAGATATTGATAGGTAAGTTACCAACTACTACAAAGTATCTCTCCTGCAGCAAACAAGAGAAGCCACTATATAAAGCAGGGTAAGGAGTAGTCTAGTTTTTCTAAGTAATCTTCTTACTTCTGCCAAACACAATTTTAACAACTGTATTCACAATATATACAACTTCAATCATTTATCATTTAGCATTCCGAAGATCAATGCTGCCCGTACCGTACGTAATTATAATAACTGACCCCGATATTAGAAGTATAGGTTTGTTAGTAGAAACACAAGGAAGTTGTTACATTTTAAAGCCTATTATTAAACTAGCGTTGTTAGACACGTCTACATTACAAAAGGTCGATAAGTTATTTCGGATTATTAAATACAAGGTAGATAATACAAGGTCGATACTTAGAACGTGATTTGTTTAATAGAAAATTTTCGTGAACCCTGTTGTAACATTGAAATGAAATTTTGTATTAGGATCGTACTGTTGTGTGTTAATTGCTGTAAATTGCTGTAATTTTTCAGATTCTGAAGAGAGTTTTATTAGGTTGAACGCGTTAATCTGAGATACTACTGGTACTCTATATAGTATATAAGATCTGTTTTGTATAATCATGTATCTATATCGAAACGAAATTGAACGGTCAGGAACTGACTTCCGACCACAACGTGCCCCACGGACATTTTATCCCTTGAAATTCAATAACTTCCTAATAGAATGTCGTATGATATTACAACCCTAAATGGTGTTTGGTTTTTGACCGCAATTACAAACTAATCAGCTTCACGCTGTATCCCGCACTCAACAGGATAGGCAGAGGGAACCTAGTGTTAAGACACTCCGTTCCTCACTTTCTGCCGAATTCTGGAGGCATTGCGTGTTGAGCGGCAGAACTCAACGCCGCGCTTAGCCTCGACACCAGAGCGAAAAAATGAAAATATAAATGTAAATAAATATTTCACTTCCTCGAGTAGGGATCGAACCCACAACCAGTCGATTTTACAGTTACACTTTGTGCCCCTGCGCCACGACTGGCCTCGACAAAATAATCATTTGCAATTATTTAAATTACCAAAATACAACTTAAATTCTATAAAAAAGTTTATATAAAACACGTAGAGCATCCACAAACGACAGTAAAGAATGTTATTGTTCCGACATTCTTGAAAAATTTTCACTTTCACCGCATACATTTAAATAATGGAATCTTGAAGATATGACCACCATGACATATAAAGCTATGCATCCAGTTTTTAATAGCGCGATAAAATTAGATTGCGCGCAAAATTTTATTGTTATATAATGTCTTCTATACTATATGCGCCTTAATGGATAATCTATATGTTAATTACTTTGTGTATTAAGGTTGCTCCATGTAGAGTAACAATTAAGAGACTGAAAATTAATTCTAATAAAAATTCACTATATTCACAATTTTTTGCTAATAATAGCTTGTTCCTTGTGTCACCTACACGTTGGAAGATATAAATTTAATATAAAATGAAAAATAAATCAGTTTCAGCAGCAGGGCAGGCAGAGGCGAGGGAGTGTTAAGACACTCCGTTCCCTTCCGTTGCCTCGACACCAGAGCGTAGAAATGGAAATATAAATTTAAATAAATATTTCATTTCCTCGATTGGGGATCGGACCCACAACCAGTCGCATTTACCCTCAAATTTGGCGCCCCTACGCCACGACGAGTCTCATAACTTTAATATGCTGAAAATTATTTTATAAATCTATATACTTTAGCAACATATATTACGCATAGGACGATGGACAGACAACCTAACTCCACGCAGCGTAAAGGTCACACACCGCTGGTCCGGTGACGCGAACTTCCATTTCTCCCCATTTACGGAGAGTGGCTGCGACTTTTTATCACAAATACCTACCACTTTTAAAAGACTTTATGTGACTAACAAAGTGACAGCGATAAACGCCCTTCGCAGCTATCTCACAAACGCCCCTCTCTCTCCTCACGAATTGTGAGAAATGCCAAAAGAATCCGATAAGAAAATTTTAAAGAGTTCTCGTTTATGTGTCAATTATATCTTTAAATGGAACGGCATGTATCATTACGAAATTAGCCACATATCGCGTTGGCATCATTGAAAGGCAGGATAAGTGGAGTAACTCTCAATTGGAACCAGTTGAATGCATTTCCTTTGGCCCCATTGCGAATCGATGACTGTGAAATAGGGTTGATTTCGTTGCTATAGCATAACTTAAGCGTAAAGATTTGTTGTTTAAAGACTATTGGATTGTCTTTATATATTTTTTCTTTGCATAATCTGATAAAATACGTAGATATGATGTAAAAATACTAAAATATACCTAATATACACATACTCAGAGGCGTGGCACAGCGGCATGAAGCGTAAAATCGACTGGTTATGGGTTCGATCCCCACTCGAGCAGATGAAATATTTACTTAAATTTATATTTCCATTTCTTCGCACTCAACACGCAATGCCTCCAGAATTCGACAGAAAGTGGGGAACGGAGTGTCTTAACACTAGGTTCCCTCTAACTACAGCGTGCGGGATCCTCTGCGGGATACAGCGTGAAGCTGATTTTTTTTATACATATATTCGATACCGAAATGACATTGTGTGTGAATGTGAAGATACCTTTGGAGATTACGTAGAACCTTTAAGTCCATTAAAAATGAAGCAATTTACTGTAAAAAAAATATTAAAAATTACCAACAGTGGCAAGAGTCATCGATAAAAAGTAATGAGGCGCCTTTAAACGGGCCACGGACGCGGCGGTAGATCGCTTCTGAATACAAATAACTCCCAAAAACAGGTATTTATAAAGTGAAATGTAACTGCCGTAATGCACCTACTGGTATTAACTGGCACGCCTATTTTGAAGTAAAGTACGGTTGTCGTTCGTTTACTTAGAAAGAAAATAATTAAATGTAAAAAGTAGCCAAAAATCAAATCTACATCTAAATTCAAAGGGGCCACGACTCACCGACCGTACTGTAAAGTAGCAAGAAGCTAGTTAAAAAGAATCTTAGCAATAAAATCTAGTATTGCGAATTACGCAAGCACAACGGATATTACAAAGAAGCGGGAACGATGTTATAATAAGGCGGTTCTATGAAACCGCGAATTGAGCAAGAGTTTTAAGTAAATTATTTCTGCTAATTTCGGAGAACAAAGTGACTATTGTTGCCTTAGCCGGGTTACAGTAGCAGACAGTCAGCCATTTAAGTCATATATCGTAATGAATGGTTACATAACTTTGCCAAATTACATACGTGTGAGTCATATTTGAGAAATGAAATTAAAATTAATTAAAAGTTTTATATAATTTTAGCAATCAGAACCATATATGGAAATGCAAAGTGATATATTTATTAAGGATTTTTTTATATCTAAAAGATATATTATATCTATTTACATAAGCCTATAAGAGAACTCGATATCATGTGCCCAAAAACGTGGTTGACGTGAAACCACGAATCCTTGAAATTGATCTAACCACATGGTCGGTTGTTAGCAACCTACTTTGGTGATACGTATTATTTTACTTCTGAAATCTAAAGCAGTTGAATCGAAAATAAAAAAACATGATGATTAACTTTGTAAGAATTCGTTTTTATTTGAAAATTTATTAATGTTTTAATTAAAAATGCTGCAATTTATCTTTACTTAATTTAATATATATACACCTATATTGTTGTATCATATTTCATGACGACAATTTTGCTACGTTATTATATTTATTCGAACACATTAATAATAATAAGTGTGTGAATAACACTTTAAAAGAATTTAATATTCATAACAATCTAACAGTAGAGGTATATTTTATTATAGAATACTGAACATCACTTACAGAATAGGTAATTTTGACTAAGTATTGTTTCAATTAAATTCGGCCATCGTGGCGCAATGGGACTTCGTTTGATTGTAAACGCGATTATCGTCGGTTCGATCCTCTCTCAAGACTAAGGGACTAATTATTTTTATCTCCCCGCTCTGGTAAGGCAAAATGCAAAGGCACTTAGCGTTTTATTGAAACTTTTGTGGTACATAATATACTAATATTAATGTACCCTTATAGGATCACTTTGCTATCCGTCTGTCAAAACCTTTTTTCTCAAGAACGTTTGGAGGTATCAAACTGAAATTTATATCAAATACACGGGTTCTACTACGACGACTACTTCAAATTAGCTTTAAATTGTAGAACCCGTTAACATTCAATCCAGAATTTGGTACGGAACCTTCGGTATGCTCATTTGACTGGATTTTTTTTATTATTCGATTCTAAATGCATCATTCAAAAGGTGTACTTAAATTATCTTTTGTATATAAATTAATTAATTCTAAGCTTATAAAGTACAAAAACTAAAGCTACTACTAAATTAGCATACAGAATGAAAGCTACCATTCGTGTCCGTACTCTGCGTTTGTGGTATTATCGGGTTATCTGTTCACGTAATTTGTTTTGATTCCGATGCGATAGCGACGCGGTCGCATTCCGATGCACCCATGAATAGTGAATTCGAAATGGAAAGTACTTTGCTCCTTCTAATTTCGACTCTATTGTATAAAAGTACCTATTTAAAAGTAAATAAAATGTTAAACTTTTTTTTATTTATAAGCCACTATATTTTTTAAAGATAAAGCTTCTTGTATCTTTAATTTAATTTGAAATTCCTGTTCTAATCATGTTGAAAAATGCTACCTTTTTCTGTTACATACGGTCTATGGAAAATTCTAATCTAAAGCGATCAAAATAAAGTCTACATTTGTTTTAGATTTTTTAAATTCATGTAGATATGATATGTAGACTTCAGTTAATTAAATGCGTAGATTATTTTACAGGTTTAACTACTCTACTTGCACTTTCTAACATTCTATAAAACTTAATTTTTATTTTAATAATTTTATGTACAGTATGAAGCTTATGTACATAGATAGCTGTACCTTTTTGAAACTCTTCTGTAACTCACTGTTAAACAACGCCAGCCGAAATTGTGCGGCGTAGAACGCTATAATTTGGCACGTCGAGGAGTGTAGGGGACAATAAGCATGGATTTTTCGAAATTCCTACGGGAACAGGTCACGAAGGCACAACAAGTCAGGCAAACGAAGGTTCAGGCGGTCACATAATAAATACAAAGCGAAAGCCCAAAAATTTTTTTTATAATAAAATATAACAAGAAAACGTATAAGATAAGCCAATGACCCTTATATATTCAAAAGCCCTCGCTTACAGTACCAACTCTTAAATTGTATTGATGAATCAATTCACGCCGCAGCATTCACGTCTCCGTAGTGATATTGTGCCCTTGTGATATCAGAAAAATAAATTGAGGAACACATTAGATGATAGTATTCATGCTGTCGATAGACGGACCGTAATAAAATCATTTCGAAATCACGTTTTAAAAGATTTTTTTGTTGAAGAAGTTTACGTTTTACAAATGTAAATATTATGAGAAATAAAATTTGTTACAATATACATATATTAAACGACTTACACGCCGTCGTGGTAGTATAGTAGTAAGCCATTCTAATAAAGGAGTCAACATTTTCTTTTTTTTAATAGATATAGATTATAATAATTATAAAATAGTTCAAACAAGGTCAATAAAATACATGTAATCTTTTATATGAAAGGTTTCCTACGTGCTAGTTAGTTATGTAAAGATATATAACTCTTTATTAAATATGAATGCCTAAGCTTAACATTTTTTTTTATAGAAATGACAAGATGTTTGTTTTGAATCACTACAATTCGGGTCACCTGATGGTAAGTGATCACTGGCGCCCGACACGATTACAGGTGCGTCACCAGCTGTTATGATGGAGATAAATGGTACCCATGTCGTGTCAACCCGGAAACACTACCGCAGGTAGGCCATACTCATGTTGTGTGGAATATGGGAGGAGGTTCCGACGAAAACACCTGTTGATCCCCTGGAATAACACTTACGATGTATGATGTAACAAACCAGTGAGGCCAGTCGTGGCGCAGTGGCACGAGGTGGGACTGTAAAACCGACTGGTTGTGGATTCGATCCCCACTCGAGGAGATGAAATATTTACTTAAATTTATATTTCCATTTCTTCGCTCTGGTGTCGAGGTTAAGCGCGGCGTTGAGTTCTGCCACTCAACACGCAATGCCTCCAGAATTCGGCAGAAAGTGGGGAACGAAGTGTCTTAACACTAGGGGCTCCCTCTGCCTACTTTGCTGTGTGCGGGATACAGCGTGAAGCTGATTTAATTTTATTTTGATTTCATTTATGTAACAAACAGCGTAGAAACAATTCTAAGTAATGACAAAGCGTCTATGCCTGAATTTTCACTGGTTGCTCTTATCCATGTTAACTTTACATCTTTTTGCTTTTAGAAGTAGATATCCCGCATGTAACAAGGAAGAAAGAAGCCATCAAGACATTCCGTTTTCCACTTTATGCCCAACTACTTATTAAAACTTATCTTAAAAATAAAAAATATTAAATATTTTTTTTACCAGTTAATAAGGTAATAACCTACACGAGCAGGATATTACTTAGTAAGGTATCCAGATGATAATACTGACCTACTTTTCGACACACTAAATGATACACATTTTTGAGCGCCACCAAAGGTCAATTATAAGGTCAATTAATGTAATTTATAAAATCGAATGTAGTGTTGAATTCATTAAAGCGTGTTTAAAACAGTAGAGTATACAATATTTATAAGAGTCTTTATAATTCATAGTTGAAAACAATGCATCTACTATGATATTTTTTTAGGGTAGAGAGCCTAGTGTCAAAGTTCTCCGTATTCCATTTGCCGAAATTTGTATTAAAATAACTTGAAATGGTAAATGGTTTGAATATTATTGCAGACTAGTCTTTAATTAAATCTTATTTTAAAACTATTTAATAAAATGATTAAGATTGATTAAGTTTTTGCGAACTAGCCAAACATAAAATATAAATAAACTGAAAGAATTAATATAATTATAAGTTATAATGATATCGAATTAATGATATTAAAATATTTTTTTTATTGCGTGTTCTTTACTTTTTTTACATAAGAGTACGTACGATATCAACAGTATAATATTAATAATAATAATGAAAGAATAAAAATATAACATGTAAAACTGAAGCTACTCTAAAGCACTCTAAATTCAATAGTAAAATTCTATATTATAATTTATTATTTACTGTGTATGCAACGTATTTGTTTATAACATAATTTTCCTATTTCCATATGTAGGTATATATTTTATCAAACCGCAGTGGAAGGAAACTGAAGGCTAAAGATAAACATACCAAGCGATGACAATACACGACAAATAAAAAGGATAATATTCATAATTTAAAAACATTCTTTCGTTGTACTATTTTGGAGGTCGTCGTGGCGCAGGAGCACAAAGGTGTGACTGTAACGCGACGGTTATGGGTACGATCCCCACTCGAGGGAATGAATTATTATTAACACCAAGTTAAAAGCATTGCGTTGAGTTTCGCCACTTAACAGCACCTCGAAAAATTCAGGGGAATGTGGGGTACGGAGTGACTTAAGACTAAGTTCCCTTTGCCTCCCTGCTATATGCAGGATGAACGTGAAGCTGATTTGAACTATATTCAAAATACAATTGATAGGTTTTCTATAATTCTATATTTAGTGTTCCCGAGAAAAACAAAAGAGCAAGACGACTGATTAGGCATGTCCAGCTAACAGCCACAGCGAGGAACATGTGTTATCTGACTCCAAATGTAGGTATGTGAACGGCTAGATTCACGATAACAAGCAAGCGGAACTATCAGCGTACCTAAAGCAGTTGGGTGCATTAAGCAAAACATAAAACAACGCATACTTTTAATTATAAAAACAAACTATTTAGTTGAACATATGTTGAAATTTCTTAGAAATATAATGATTTTGGATAACACTTCTGGTGTATGTTCTTATCAATTAAATGAAACGTTTACTCATTCGCCCCAACTACGTTTAGCGACAGTTTTTCTTCTGATTTTAACTACCTTGTTAAAAATTTACATCTTCAAATAGTAGTTTTTATTAAATTTCGCAAAAACAATTAATACTTAATTATGAAAGTATAATTTTTAATTATTAATAGATGTAGAATATTTTAATGTTAAAGTTTTTTATTGAAATTGATGTGTTTACCATAGTGAGAATTAATATAAATATATATATGTACATATATATATATTGACATAACATCTTAACTTCCCGTATATATGTATATGTCCTATATTTTAAAACACAGCTTTGTTTAAATTTTCTGAACTAGTTTACATACTTTAATCCTATCTCCTTTATCACTTATCTATAGAAACAAAGAAAAGAAATCCAAATATTAAACAACATTCCGCACTACGAGATGTAAATTCACAATATAGCACTATACCAGATACATCAACCGTACGTCGATTACGAAAATTACCTACACAATTAAGAATGACTCAAGCTCAGATACTATTATAGCTTTGTAGTCATATGTGATGCATCAAATGATTGAACAGAAACAGAACTCGTTGCATTGGAGACGCATTATCAGCCAAGGTCATAGAGATGTAAATGTATCGCCCTACATCGCGTTCAGGCTGTCATATGGATGTTTAACCTTGGGATCTTATGTGATACGTGGCTTTTATCAAATAATATCAATACTTTTAGATATGATCGATATTCTTAGAAGTAAACAAAAAAATAAAAACCTATCGATAATGTTTGTAATACAATTAAATTCATACGTAAGTAAAGAACAGTAAAGATTTGTACAGTGTGTTATTCATCAAGATATTTTTAGTGTAGTTATAGAAATCTTGCTTCTAACAAAATTCAAAACGGGGGTTTAAGTATCTTAGTAACGTCCATATTTTTAATTCCTGGTTTGCCAGTTATACTATAAGAAATTATTAATATCTCTATATATTACTAGAATTTTATTGTTATTAAAAATATATAATAAAATATACAATGAAATTCTAGTAATAAATACAGTGATCACAATCGTTATCAGCAAGCATTTATTTTCAAGTATCTTTGCACTAATGTTTAAACTTTCCCCATATTGTATATAAAATGATATCATATCAAAAAACCACAAGCGCTTAAATAAAATTAAACACACCTATTATTAGTATTTTTTAAATAATACCTTTTTTGAAAGTTACAAAATCACAATAACAATAGGGCTATATGCAAAAGTGGTTTTGGGTTCGATTTTGTTTTTTAAAATGTTTTATTTAATATTATTTTCATGACTTCCTTAGACATAACATCTGCCTAATTTAACAACAATACCTAACTAAAACTAGATATACTACAATATAACTATTAAGTTATGTTAACTTCGAACACAAGTAGTTATTAAAAGTAAACTGTTTTAAACGGGTTTCACGGCTAACTTAAAAACAAGTCTCGATATAAGCCGTACCGTTGATCAGCATAAGATGACGTCAATCGTTGCATTTTGCTCCATTTATCGTGAATCTCGGTTGATTCTTGACCCCGAGTGTTCTGGGCGCCAATAGATTTATATCTGAAGATCTGACCCCGCTCACGCTAGAATATTGATAAGGTTGCATTAAAATGAACGATGCGACCTTAATTTATGTTACTGTATTCATAAGCATGCTGCGAGAGTAAACTGTTATGTACCTATAGGTTTTTCAATCCGTACGTAAATTGTTCATAGATTTAAATATAATACGTAACATTAAAAGGTAAATGTTAAATGTATTTTAATAATAATTTAAATAATCAGCGATCAGATTTATTTCCAAATGTCATAGAATAGAGATAAATGGTATAGGTTATTGTGCACTTCATTATGTTTGGTTGAGATGTCAAGATTTAAAGATATAGCAGTGTATATATAGTATATGTTTAATTATTACTATGAAATAATGCTATAATTTTAATTATTTATTTAAATCATAAAAATTTTAATATCTTCGAACAAAACGCTGTTTTCCATTACCAAGCGCTTACATACATACATAGGTATATTTTGTAACGACACCTACCAACCACACTTCATGAGATATTATGAAAGTAATTGGTTCGTAAATTCGAAAACTGTCATCAGTAATTACTAGCAAATATAATAAATTGCATCGTTGACACGAACTAGCTCTTAGAGTCTCGCAATGTGATTCTAAATAGTGTGTCATAGTTAACGGGAAAAGATTTAACTTGGTGTGCCTTTTATAGGAACTTGTCGCGTCACAGAACACTCCTTAATGATCATCTTGTTAAACATCTTACTTACAGCGGTTGCACAAACCAGACTTTCAATTTGAATACCCTTAGTAGGGATATAACTGAAAAGGCAGTATTTAACTCTTGAGCCATGCCATTGTGTTACAAACACTATATAAAATATAAATTTAACTAGAAGTGAATAGCACGCTTTTATACATTAATCAAAATTCGTCCACGAACCATGATATAATGTAACAAATAAAAAAAATGATTCAAACAAAATAAATATGTTAATAAAAACTTAATTGCTAGTAAGCAAAAAGCAACAATCGTATGAGCGTTCTCGGTATCGAGTCGAGTGTGAATCATCAGAAAAATCGATTTGATCGATAATATCGTTTTACCGGATTCGTTTTACAAAAACCCCTCGACAAAAGGTAAGTAGCTGTGTAAAAATGATACAGCAATCACTTGACAGGTATCACGTCCGTGGGCTTCTTGAGGTGACGCTGTAATCAGAATTAACTGTAAATATGATCTGGTGGAAAGGATTTTTTTTAAATACATACACAGTAGTTTGTCGTTGAGTTGTTATTTTCTTTGAGGTTACAAATAGTGGCAAAATATATTTAAATATAAGAATTCAGCGTAAACTGTTCGAAAAAAAAACACTTATAAATACTACTCAAAATCTAGCACAAATTTGAATATCATATATCTAATGACTTAGTATATTTACATATCAATTTGCACTGATAGCAAAATTGGTATATTAATAATTTAATATTGTCATATGCATTAAGTAATCTGGCGCCATTTAGGTCTAATAAAGACTTGTTATGTTAAATTTTACTGGTGCATTGCACTGCAGCGGTGTAGGGTAATTAAAGGTCGGCGACCCGTGCAATTCTCATATGTGGAGCTAGAAATTTATGTATTTTTTTAGCCTTTTTCACATTATATCCTGCATATAGATAGGAGGCAGAGGGAACCTAGTGTTAGGACACTACGTTCCGCACTAGCAATTTATTCGTCCGAATTGGAATCGAACTCACAACCGGTGTGTTTACAGGCACACGCCTATGCCAATGCGCCATGACGGCGCCATTTTTTTTTCACTTTCACGTACTTCCTCCCTTTAGAAAGAGTTTGTAGAGAAACTAGTATCACTTTGTTCTCCACTTTCGCATACTTTGTAATATTGCATTATATTGCAGAAATTTATAATATATTTTCTCCAGCCAAATAATTAAAACGCTTACATTCATATAAATATTCTTCAAATCATAGTCAGTTCAAGTCAAATTAGAACTAACGACGCGTCTAAGTAGACTTAAGTGCGCCATTTCTCACAGTGAATGTAGGAATTTATCATTAAAAGAACCCTTGTTTGGAGCTTTAAGGCGTGCTACTCGACAACCGCGCTAAGGTCACAGGTATTCAAAACAAGGTTGACGATCAATGAATATTTACATCAATTAATTATTTATTCAAAATCACCTGTAGATCGTGAGAAACGACGGGGTAGAATTAGAAACTACTTATGTAATTTTTTACGCCTTCCTAACAAACACATTTCGAAGAAGTACATTAAATTTACATATAAGAACATCCTGTAATAACACGAAAGATTTACCTCGTTCAGCTTTGCCTTTTTAAAAAGCTATCGTGATCTAAAGAGCCTACATTCCTTAAAACAGTCTTAGAAGGGCTTCGCGATGGTAAACGCATCGGCATTCAAGTGTCAAGCCGGGTATTGTCCAAAACGGGTCCGCCCTGTTCCCGGCACGCTTTTTGTTCAGATACGTGAGACTCCATGGCGCGTCTTAACGAGCATCAAACCTGTTCTACATTTCTCCGCGTCACGCCAAACGCCGTAGTGTATTCTACTTACCACTGAATCTAACAATGCCTAAGTAAGAACTCGACCAGCCTAATGAAATGTTCGTAGATTTGCTTTATTCTGGCAGATTAAAGTCGCCGGGTGATAAAATTGAGGATATTAAATATCATAAATCTGGTTCACGCTGTTTCCCGCACACTGCAAGATAGGCAGATGGAACGTAGTGTTAAGACACTCTGTTCCCCACTTTCTGCCGAACCTGGAAGCGTTGCGTGTAGAGTGGCAGAACTCAATGCCGCGCTTGTCCTCGACACCAAAGCGAAAAAATGGAAATATAAATTTAATTACTTAAATATTTCATCTCCTCGAGTGGGGATCGAACCCACAACCAGTCGTTTTTACAGTCACACTTTGTGCCACTGCGCCACGACTGGCCTCAGTTAAGTATCATCTTTGTAATAATATCATAATCATAATAACATACTTTCACTTGTAACTTAATGAGCTATTCCATAGAAATTGGTTACTGACAATACAAAAATGAAGGCGGTAAACGACAATTATTCATATTATATTATCAAAAGTTATTATCAAAGAAAAAAAGAAGAAGATCACGCAAAAGTTTCCTTTCACCTTCTCGGAACGTAACCCGCTAATTACAGAGTTCACCGGTCTCATGTTACAGGCAACCCGATTTAGGAGAACTCGTGATACCTACAAACTATTGGTTGCACGTGTGTTTTTTATTATTATATTTACAGTATGTAATTTGTTGCACAAACAATAAAGCAACTAACTAGTCAGATATTTGAAGACAGTCGTGTCGCAGTGCGAAAAGGTGTGACTATAAGTGCGACAGGTTATGGGTTCGATTCCCACTCGACACTAAATATTAAATATTTTCATTAATTCACTGACGTTGAACTCTACCACGCAATAAGCAATGCCTCCAGAATCCGGTGGAAAATTGGGAACGGAGTGTCTTAACACTAAACTACCTCTGCTGAAAAAATATCTATCAAATATACAGCAGCCTGTTCACACGTCAAAATTTAGAAAAAAATCAAAAATTCCTAACGATGTACCAACAGACGAATATTAATTGAGTAGAAGAAGTTAAGTGAGCGGCAAGTGAACTAAACACAATATAAACAAACATAGCATTTCAATTCAATTTAACTTAATAAATTTAGATGTTTTCTAATAGCTACACGTCTATTGCCCAAGACACCAGATAACGGAGATTTATAGGTAGTGACTTACCATAAAACACTTATCCCGGCGCAACTTGTTAAAACGGAAACCTGGGTATAGATTTAATTAGTTACATCCTTAAAAGTCGCGACTGGCAACAGCAAGAAGTCCTCGTTTAGGCAAACCAACCTCGTTTGCAGCAACATATATTCTTTAATCACCACTAATGTCAGTTATACTATAGTATTTCATAGTATCGTGGGAATTAAATCAATAATATCTATATATACTTGATTTAGATGCAATTAAACTAGTAATTCTAATGTGACATTAATGTGCGGATTCACATCCAACAACTTTTATTATTCTTTAGTAAAAATATGTTTCTAATCGTTAGTACAACAAGCAATATTTTAATTTACGTATAATTATCCAAACAGCTCTTACTTTTGACAAAACAAGTTTTTTTGAGACCTGACTTAATTGAGAAATTTTTAAATTATGGTTAGTTTTTTCTGCTTTCGTCTTTTTTTCCCCATCATGATAGTGACGGAAATCGCAACAGAATTTTACATATAAAGATGTTAAATAGTAAAAAAGACGAATCTATATTGCCGACCAACAAAATCAATTCACAAGAAGTTTCAACTGAAATATGATGATGATGATGATGAGAAAAAATTATTAAATTAAACAAAACTTTCCATTTAATAAGAAAACATTTGAAAATCGAGGCCGGTCGTGGCGCAACGGCACGAGGTGTGACTGTGAAACCGACTGGTTGTGGGTTCGATCCCCACTTGAGGAGATGAAATATTTACTTAAATTTATATTTCCATTTCTTCGCTCTGGTGTCGAGGTTAAGCGCGGCGTTGAGTTCTGCCACTCAACACGCAACGCCTCCAGAATACGGCAGAAAGTGGGGAACGGGAGTGTCTTAACACTAGGTTCCCTCTGCCCTGCTGTGTGTGGGATACAGCGTGAAGCTGATTTAATTTTTTTTAATTTAATTTGAAAATTGATTATTCTATCCAACATTCCGCAACATCTGCTTAACTAGCTTCATTAGGGGCATGTCTCAACATGGCGCGGGCAGTTCACCTCGCTGTACCAGCACCCAGTTAGAGACAACCGACCTTTGTCAATCACGTCGCACAGACTCGTGATTAATACCCGGCGACAAAATAGATTGCTTAGGAAATAGCAACGTATAAAGAGGCAATTGCATTGCATCAATGATTATTGATATGCATTTATTATTTTACTTTCGTAATACATATGGGTGACGAGAATTAGAATAGAGCTAGTTAGTACAGTAATCTTATATTTAACGCATGGATGTAGAAATAAATGTATTTGAACCAATAAAAATATTTAATTTAATTGCGAGGTTGAGTACCGCCATTCAACACGCAATCCCTCAAAAATTCGGCGGTAAGTGGGCAACGGAAGTGTTTTACACTACGGTTCCCTCCGCCTACCTTGCTAAGTCTAATCAATATAATATTACAATACTGTTGCTTTTCTTTACAATTTCACTGTTTATCACAAACGAATACTTGACTGCATCGATTAGAGAAGAATAGAAAAAAATAAACAAGAAGTCACTCTCGCATAGTAGTGTTGGCGAGATATTAATCATATCTATACTAGATACTTAATATTTCAATAATAATATTTCAACGAGTACCTATAGCAATATACACCCACCCCAAACCAGCAATCTAAAGTGGCTTTTATAGGCCACGATAACGCCAATGGAAAACGCTGGTTTCAATGCCGCAAAATCTGATAGGATTTGTATTACCACTTTCTAGAAAGCCTGCTCGTTGCCAGTTAGCTCGGACTACGTTGTTTAATTGATATAAAATATTGGTAATTATGAAAGTAAAAATATAAATAAAACACATAATTTGAGCAATTATTAAATATTAAATTCATATATTTAGTTACGTTTTTCTTTAATAAAATTAAATATATAATTCAAACGGAAACTATAATTAACTCAGAAGCAAAAATTATTTAATTTATGGCATACATTTCAATGCCTTATCATTTATATATTTATAGTATCCTGTTTCCCGCATACATTAGGTAGTCAGAGGGAACCTAGTGTTAGGACATTGCGTTAGCCATTTTCCGCCGAATTCTGGAACCATTGCGTGTTGAGTGGCTTTGCCTCCACACTAGAGTGAAGAAAACGGAAATAATCAATATTTCATTGCCTCGAGTGGGGATCGAACCCACAACCTATCGCGTTTACAGCCACACTTTGTACGCCTGCGCCACGACTGGCCTCAACGCCTTATCACGATATCACGATATTTGTTCGGACGGTAGCTACTTTATGTAATGACATTGCTTGCAACTGCATTTTTCTCATTCACATCACACACGCAATGATTCACGCAGCTCACTTTCAAATCCTCCATTGTCTTATATATAACCATTCAAGATGCATATAATTTTGATCGTCTCGATTCAGTATGTGTTGTTTACTTAACAGTATTTACTATTTATATAAGTGTTTGTACGATACAATGTTTATAAAGTATGTAATACAACTTTTAATTTAATTTTGTACAGTTTTTATGCATTTATTGTATAACGGTAAGCAAAATTAAAATCACATCACTATAAGTAGAAACCGCAATCAAGGAGTAAAAGTGGTAGGAGCAGGAGCAGACCTTGGTGTTATCAGCTTCACGCTGTATCTCGCTCACAGCAGGGTAGGCAGAGGGAACCTAGTGTTAAGACACGCCGTTCCCAACTTTCTGCTGAATTCTGGAAGCATTACGTGTTGAATGGCAGAACTCAACGCCGCGCTTGTCATTATCAATTTAATAAATATAAATATTCTCTAACTATCTAAATAGATTTTATATCTGCAACTACTATCTAATATCACACGTCCTAATTTGGTGTCATTATAGCTTTAAGTATATATAAAAAGCAATAGCTTTACCTAAGTATCATAAGATTCTCACGAAAAAAAGCAATTATCACAAAAATCTAGCAAATGAGCTATTAACTGTCAGAAACGAGAAACGAGCCGCTACACAAACAGATCGAAGAAGTGTTACAAGGACCGATATTTACATGCGAATATCGAGTTAGCATTTGAATAACTGGTCACCTCAGGGAATACGCAGGTAAGACGCGAAACGCACTCGGTGTTTATTTATAGAAATGCAATACGGCCGTACGGGCAGGATGTTTGACGTAATGCACCAAACGTTGGATTTTATGCACTAAAGCCCAGTTTCGACAGCGAGTGGAACGGACCCATTAATGACTACGTTGGACTCGCAAGAGGTAACTGCTTACTTGTGTTTCCACCAAAATCGGGAAGAGAAGAGTGAGCGAGCAGAAAGAGTTGACGTTAACTCCCTTAGTTCTAGGGACTGGAGCGAAGTAATTATAAAATACAAAACTCTATGTTGGCAGAAATGTAAACTTATCTTATTTAAAAGGAGTCCGAGCGGCTTAAGCGTTACCTGCTTAGTTCTCTTTAGTAGTGGAAACCAGGCTTAACGGGCTACTCTTTGCTACATTTATGACTTACGCAATAAATCCAAACACTTTCGATGCGCTTTTACAAATAGGTATATAGAATTGTGTTTTACAACAACACTACTGTTATACCTACGTATGACTATTGTTTTAGATTAAAATACCTATATAAACGTTAATTCTAATGACTTCAAATATATTTAAAGAGCATTAAAATTATAAACAACTTTCTTATCGCCATGTTTTATCACATATAAAAGTATTATAGGTAAATTCTTTCATAGAACATTCGGATCCTCCTTATCGAGGATTAAGCCAGCACCAGCTATAAATCAATTTGATGCTGGCAAACAGAAGCCGTATTAAAGAGGTCTACGTCACGATACATTGAATCGAGTATACAGGAAAGGAAGACTTACGTTGAAATAATTAGTATGTACAAGTGTTACCGCTATATGACGTAAGTCCTGGGCACGTGGGCGTTGAACTACTGTTTAGTATTTAGAGTTAACTTCAAAAGCGTTACGGACCGAATGATGTCTATCGAGTTGGAAAAATAATAGCATAAACTGTAAGTTTTTTATGTTTAAAGCTTTAATTTAGATTTTTTTTATAATAAATAAATGTGTTTTGACAGTATATACTAATTTTCTCCCTGTGAATCCATATTTGATGTGTGTATGGTAGAGCCATATGCTGTTATTTAAATAAATAAATATATGTATATTACTATAAAAAAAAATATTATGTAAGTCCTCTGATACAAATGCTTGACATACAAATAGAACCACCAGGTAAATTTGAAATCAATATGTAGAAAATAATAAATATATTACTATTTGCCTTATGTTATGTTATGTTATAAAAGAATAAATGTTATGAAAGGACAGCTATCCCGTTAACTGTAACGCTGGTAGCGATGTGGTTTGTACAAAAACTATTTGGTTAAGCGGAGACGCGTCGTCGGGCAGCTTGTTTTAGTGAAGTCCCTTTTTACGTCCCGCGGTGAGCCGTGAGGTTGCATTCCCGCCGCCGTGCACCTTCGAGCGCTTAGCCCCAACCGACAATTGAGCAACTCTTATTACAATTGAACTTAGCTTCAATTTTACACTTATGTAGTAAATATATTATAAGTTGTTTAGTTAAGGATATGGACATATTTTTGAGAATTTAAATTACTTATTGTGTATCGAAAATAACTGTTATAACATGCAAGTTGTAACGAATCGAAATGTAAATGAACATAAGCCGGCCGTGGACGGATCTTGAATAATTCATATAATCGAATAAATAGAGCATTGATAAACACTTTGTGTTATCAGAAGTACACAGATAAAATTATTAAACGACTCCACTAACCTGATGGCTCGGCGCAGTCGCTCAAAATCCAAGCTGCATTTTAACCTCAAAAAGCACCTTAAGCACGGTCACGAAATCGAAGGTCACTGTTATGTTAACTTGCATAATAGCACTCACTTTTTTACCAGTTGCGAATAAAAACCAAAACGCGATTGACGGTTAAAGTTAAAGCTGTTATCATAAACACACGAATGCACAGTTCGTTGCACGTTTATTTCTCAACAAGCGACACGAGTATCCATTCGAAACACCATCGTATCGCATATTTTCAGAGTCTCCTGTATAAAGAGAGCACCAAGGAGGACTCTATGTCATAAATTGTGTGAAATTTTCGATAAAACATGACACGGTCGTGCACAGCACCTCGTCTGACACGACGAATATGGCGGATGAATTTGAACTACGCTTGCGTTGCCTTGCAAGTCTGGCTGTCAGTTGAAAAAAAACATTACTGAAAGTGGCGCCATCTTTAATAAGTATCGAAAACTTCTACATTTTATATACTAAGCTGGTAGTTATTATTGCTAAAGTATTTTAAAGTGCTAAAATATTTTTACAGATGTCGCTAGTGTGTCTTAGTATTGTTTCTTCAAAGTGTCAATAGGTGTCGCTACAATAAAATTGTGTACTTATTTAAGTTTATTTTAATGTTAGTTTGAACTTTGATCCATATTAAATATTGCTATTTTATAAAGACTAGTCGTGGCACAGGAGCACAAAGTGTGACTGTAAAATCGAATCGGTTGTGTTTGCTCGAGGAGATGATCAATTTATTTAAATTAATATTTTTATTTCTTCGCTCTGGTGTCGAGACCAAACGCGGCGTTGAGTTCCGCCACTCAACACGCAGTGCCTCAAGAATTAGGCGGAAAGCGGAGAACGGAGTGTCTTAACTAACACTAAGTTCCCTCTGCCTAACCTGCTTTGTGCGAGATTTGATTTTCTTTTATAAGCATGTGATACTGCAACATTTTATTATTGTTCACTTCACCTAACTTGACGCGGGTAGACGTAGTGTTTAGTTTTAAGTGTATGTCTATGTAGATATATCTAGTGTGAGAGTTGCTATTTGAATTTAAACATGGATTTTTTTGTTTATTCGATGAAAAAAATTGAGTTAACTTAGCTACAAGCTACAACTATCTTGCGCGTGTATACCTTTTATGTTTCAATCAAGGGATGACAGAGAAAATACTAAGTTTACTGTTTTTATTCTTTGTTTCTGGCGTTCCGAGCGTGCCAGTTCAGCACTAATCCTTTTGCCAATGTCGCGTTGAATGGAAAACACCCAAAGGAGGATTACACAATAGGAGAATGTACGTTAATACTAAGTTTAATACACAGAAGCTGTCTAAGCATCTGCCAATGACATCGCTATCTGATTTGAATTAAAGGGCAAGAGTACGATTTCCGGGGCGCCGCGATTTCAAACTACTTTTAGGTTCTACACGTCTAAATATAGTGAAAATGAAGAATAAAAAAAATCGATATCTCGCTTCGTTTGCGAGATATCGACTATCGAATTTTTTTTTATTTCGTTTTTTGCATATATTTCAATTTGACAATTTTTGTAGGGTATATATGTCAAAATAAAGTGAAAATGAGAAGTAGAAAAATTGATATGTGTTTTGTAGTTTTTCTGTTTGTTTCCTACTTTGTACGATCCTTGCTTCCTTAGTGGATCGAAATCTATTGGATCTAACAATCGCCACGCATATATGCATAGGCCTATGGATCGCTGTGTAAATCGAACCTATATAAAGCCTTAGTTTTACCAAATCTCTAATAACTCAGCTCTCAGATTGCCAAAAGTAACAGAATTTTCCGATGTAAATGATGCACATGAATCTATTAAATCATACCATTTTCATTTCTCTACATTCTGGGCCCAAAAATGTATGAAATCGTTTCAATCTCCTTTGTTCGTTTTGATATATTTATATTATATATTTTTTTGATTATAAATATACACGGCATCATATAAGTCAAATTTTTCATCGTTGCACGTGTGCTAAAAAAAATGACTATTGATTTAGATTCTACTTCAAACTACACTGGTCATTGAGACTGAATTATAAAAAATATTTCTAGCTAATTGAATATAATATGAACTTGCCAGATTGGATGATCTTGCGGGGCTTCGAATATTGTGAAATATGAAATCATATGGAAGCGCCATATTAAAATAATAAAACTATAAATAGAAATTATTACAAAAATACAATGATAGGAATAAAATAGACAATTATATTTTAAATTATTTATTAATTATTATCAAAGTATATTCAGTTTAATACGACACATTAAATAACAGCAAGATAATATTTTCTTATTTAACACACAACACAAAATAAAATTATTTTCTCCTGGTGCGGTAACGGAGAGCCACCAAAGCGAGTAAATGGAAGGAGAGGTATAAGGCGACCAGAGCCGCGATGTCGACCCAAAATTTATTGGACTCGAAGTCGTATATCTCGAGGACCTCGTCGCCGTTGCTCAGACATGGTGCCTGGCCTGCTGGGTCCGGTGGACACGCTGTAAATAAAACACAAGATTAAAATTAAAAAATACAGTGGAATTAATAACCTCCATTTCTTACACAAGAAATAATTATTTATAAGAAATAATTCACTACGATTTTGCTACTTAAAATGATTGAGGCAAATTTTTTTAAGATTAAATTAAATAAAGGGACAAGCTGATGTCCTTGCTGGATCTTTAAGATTTTATCTATAAACAAACTAAACTAGGTTAAAATATATATAACCTACATCTTTTTTCATTCGTTCAACCTGCTTATATGACAGGTGTTGACAATTTTTGTACCTGGATTCTTAAAAATGTTAACAAGCAACCCAAAGACGTTTTATTTCTATTTTTATGACTTTGTATTCGTGGAACTTAATCATCCTTTTATTTTTTATTTATATTTAAAATGTTTACAATGTCTACCACAACTTTACTAATGAACTTATTCATATCATTGTGAGAAGCATTAAGTATATATAAAATTCGGCAATCTAATTTAAAAAATCGGTCAAGTGCGAGTCGGACTTGGAATTAGATTCCCTTTATTTGTATTGTGAATTCACACTTTCTAACAAATTTCATAACCGTAAGACCACGGGAAGTACTCTATCGATTCTGATGATTTCTGATTCTGATGATGATGCTTTTGATTATGTGGCGAATTTCATACAAAATCCTGGAAAATTGATGCATAAATGCCCGTATCTTTCGGTTGCGATTACTTAGAAGCTTGAACATTTGATATTAATTTCAGCTTGAAACCTCCACCTGATCTCAAGAAAAATGAACTTAACAGACAGTCAGAGGGACAACAAAGCTATCGTATAAGGTATTTATTTAGAATGTATAAAAAAATGACGTAGCGGAATTTTTATACGTTTTCTAAATAAGTATTTACTAAAATACTTTAAAAATGTCAAAAATATCCTATAAGGATTTTTTTAGGTTTTTATATTTTATAGTTTTTGCGTATGAAATTATAGGATAAATTATTTAACTAAATATTAAATTACTAAATATTATTCTCGTATACGATATGATTTATTATAGCGTTATGGAATGTTTATTCATGTATTTTTTACGTGCTCCTATATGTAAATTGTTGCCACAATCTGTTTTACTTAGATGAAATAGTAAAAAAAATATCTTTTAAATGCATTAAATATTTTTTATCTTCACATAATCGGTAAAATAAACCTATTTATAGGCCTTCGCATTGCGTACCGAAATACTGCTAGACTGTAACCGCGAACGTTCTGGGTTCAATTCTCAGTCGAAGAATGAATTCTTTTGCGTTTCTTGCGTGCGTGGGAAATGGTGTCTCTTTTCATTAGATTTCATCGGTTCAACCTACACTACTCTATATTACGCGTGCTATAAAACTTACTTATATTTTGAACTCCGTCCCACTGTAAAATACTTATTGCCTCGTTAGAGTACATCAGCCAGGATAAGTGGCGTATCCACGATATATATTTCGGTATTGAACTGAAATAAAAAAATAAATTAAAAATTAAAATATTGAAATTGTAGATTTTTAAATTTTTAACCCAATGCATTCACGTATTCAAACTAAATATTCTATTTCCATAGAGAGAGTACTAGATAAAAGTTGATTTTTTTTAATTTCAACGTTTATCTAGTAGTCTATAGTTGAATATTTATAATATTTTTAATTAATTTATTATTCTTCATCCACCATCTACCATTCGCTTGCAGTATTATTAGCTAGCCATATTCTAGAATAAGATTACAAACTAAATATTTAACAAACTTAATTCACAACAAATTACAATCCTAGTTCTTATTCAATAGTTTTTGAAGAAAAAATACAAAAAAAAATAAGGACCTACCTTAGTTTGATGAAGAGCCCCGAAGTCATCATTAAAGAGTAATCAAAAGGCACGAGGTAAGCTATCGCCAGCGGCATCGACCCGAATGCGCAAGAGAAGAATGATCCTATAACAGTAGATATTTTTTTGCTCTATAGCGTTTTAGAGAAGACCTCTTTATTGTGGAGAAGTCAGAAAAAACTAAGTAAGATATTATATGTTGTTGTGTTATGGATCCCTATCAGACGTTTCATATAATAATAGGTGAATCTTAAATCATAATTTGCTATGTTTAACAAATTTAATAATTTAATTATTTTTTTTTTTTATTTTTTGTTGTCGAGGCAAAGCGCGGCGTTGAGTATCGCCACTCAACACACAATGCCTCCAGAATTCAGCGGAAAATGGGGAACAGAGTGTCATAATACTAGGTTCCCTCTGCCTGCCCTTCTGTGTCCGAGAGAAATATATATAATCAATTTATATAATAAATATATAAAATCAATTTAATAAAAAAAAATAGTAAAAGTATGTTACACGCCACCCGGCTTGTCGGCAACTCTCGGGTACGCTGTCGACGAGCGGTCGGGGAGGGGCTTGGCGGGAAAGGAGTGAGGCGCGCTTATAATGTCAAATTTGGGCGGGAAAATGTTTTGGTTGGAGTGAGCAGTACAGTGAACTATAGTTAACAATATTGTAAGAAATATAGCTATTGGAAGTGCATAAGTGTTTCAATATCTACTTTTTGCGTTACAAGTAATTATATTTTTATTAGTTTCCTAGTAACTTACCGCAAGCAATCGCAACATTCAACACAAGGATTGATACAAAAACGGTAAATCCAAATGCATAGAATGTCCCTCGAAGCCCCGCTATCCAATACACGACCAGGGTAAACAACGTCGGCTCTATCACTAGACCAGGGAACTGTGGAAAAAAATTATAAATTTATTATATTTTTTTTGTTGTTTTTCTATACACATTACACATTATTATGTATACTTAAAACATATACCTCTCAAATTATCAGTTAGAGCAATTTATTAATAATATTTTTGATCTTGTTTTGTCAATATACATTATTTTAACAGAATTAATCACCACGAGGGGCGTAGTTCCTGGAGTTCACATTTTTAAAATTACAATGATTATTTTATAAATATGAAAACTTAGTAATAAATAATTTAAACTACTCTCCATTTTGAGCCAATTACTCTTTCACTAAAAACAAAACATTTTCAACCAAAACCATCGTTTTGAACATTGCCCAATAGCAATATCTTTAAGATATTTTAATATTCGCCATAAGATTCTTGAGGAATTAGCCATAAGGTTCTTGAGCAATGTAGCGAAGCAATAAGATTTTTTTTTTTCAAAATTCTATAGGAACGAGAGAAAACGCAATATTACGTTTCATAGTTTACGCAAACAAAATTGAGGGCAATGACTAGTTTTTATAAAACACATACCAAAGCAATCATCCTGGACACATAATACATCGGCGTTGTATACAGCCCGGCCCTTAGTTCTCTATGTAACATGGGAAACTCTTCAGGTAACATGTGAAGTACTGAATACATCGGTATGAACGTGTTCTCCGCAATTATTATGAACACCGCCCCTTGGACATCTTGTATACCGGCTTGGGTAAGTCGCGCTGTTCCTATGAAGCACAGTCCCGCTGTGAGGGCTATAGCCTAAAAGTAACAAAAATATATTTAATATATTACATAATTAATTCAATACAAATACAAGAGGCCAGTCGTGGTGCGGGGCCACAAAGAGTGACTGTAAAACCGATGGTTGTGGGTTGTAACCCCACTCGAGGAGTTGAAATATTTACTTAAATATATATTTTAATTTTTTCGCTCTGGTGTCGAGGCAAAGCGCGGCGTTGAGTTCTGCCAGTTAACACGCATTGCCTCTAAAATTCAGAAAGTGAAAAAGCAGAAAGTGGGGAACAGTGTGTCTTAACACTAGGTTCCCTCTGCCTACCCTGCTGTGTGCGGGATACAGCGTAAAGCTGATTTTTTTAAATTCAATACAAGTACAAGAGGCCAGTCGTGGCGCAGGGGCACAAAGTGTGACTGTAAAATCAACGGGTTGTTGGTTCGATCCCCACACGAGGAGATGAAATATTTACTTAAATTTATATTTCCTTTTCTTCGCACTAGTGTCGAGGACAAGCGCGGCGTTGAGTTCCGCCACTCCACACGCAATACCTCCAGATTCGGCAGAAAGTCGAAAATGGTTGTGTCTTAACACTAGGTTCCCTCTGCTTACCCTGCTATGTGCGTGGTACAGCGTGAAGCTGGATTTTTAATTCGGTACAATATTTACAAAATTGGACTTTTTATATATTCTTTATTTTTAATAATTTTAATGAAATGACAGTTACTATTTTGGCGTATTCTTATTCCTTGACATATGTATATATATATATCCATACCTATATTATAAATTCGAAAGTAACTCTGTCTGTCTGTCTGTCTGTCTGTCTGTCTGTCTTTTACGCAATCAGGGCCAAACCGCCAATTCAATTGTGATAAAATACTCATATAGAGATAGTTGAGGGTCTTCGGATGAACATAGGCTACTTTTTTTTCTTATATTTGTAATATTGTTGATATATACTAAAATATTAAAATTCTTTTTAGTTTGACAGGCAATTTATTCTGCCATCTTAATAACAACCGACCGTTGCTAAGCAACGGTTTGCAAAGTTTGTGGTTATAAGAAAACGTCACCCAAAATGGGCTTGCTTAACGCATACATGGCGTGCGCCATGTAAAAACAATGTTTAACAAAAATATTGTTCTTTAAATAATGTTTAAAAAAGTCCGCGATGGTATATGTTTATCTCTGAAAGTTGAGCAAAAGTAGCTATTTTAATTAATTTACTTTATATTTATCGGGTTTATGTTGTATATATTGTCTATAATTTGATATTGATCGTTATATATGAAAATGAATATAATAGTCACTTTTAACATTTCATCTAGATTGAAATTATAGTTTATTGTATAACATTCTAATAAATAATTAAGAAGATGTCACTGATTCGAAATTGACGGTTGACGGTTTTGTAAATTTTCATATATTTTCAAACTACTGTTAATTTTTATGTAATTATTTGCTGTTTATAATTAATTTATACTTTTCTTTGGTTCTTCGCTTATTCGAGTAGTAGATTAGTTTTTATAAATTTCTTTGTGTGGTGTAAGTTGCGGTCCTGCGCGGCGTCGGCATAATATTATTTAAGTATTTATTATTTAAGGAAAGAATTGTTGGTTATTTCATCTCGGTTGGATGGTTATCTATACCTTTGTTATACACTTAATAAATTATAGTTTTAGTTTTTTGGGATTTTGTTTGATATTGCTCGCAAAACTTATCATATTTAATGTAGAAGGGACTTTAGTTATTTCATATAGTATCTATGTACGCGCGCAAGGAAAACGTGTAAAAGATTTTTCCCGGGTCAGCAAAATCGATCACTGAAAGTCCAATAAAAATCAGTTCAGTTATTCTGGACATTAACTCGGGGAAATAGAAAAACAGACAGAGACAAAAAATATAAAATATGTTTTTATTGTATTTGAGTATTATGTAAATAACCACATGCACTTGCAAAAACATATCACAACACATTTAATTTTAATTCTTTCAAATATTTATTTTACTTTGATGATATTAATAATGTAGCTGGTTTTGTTTAGTTTTTTTATTAATATTTTAATATGATTACGTTTACTTATATTTTTTTTTCATTTAAATTAGTTAGATATTTTCAAAAACAATTTTATAAATATATCTAATAAGCATTCGTGGAGGCCGGTCGTGGCGCAGCGGCACGAGGTGTGACTGCAAAACCGACTGGTTGTGGGTTCGATCCCCACTCGAGGAGATGAAATATTTACTTAAACTTATATTTCCATTTCTTCGGTCTGGTGTCGAGGTTAAGCGCGGCGTTGAGTTCTGCCACTCAACACGCAATGCCTCCAGAATTCGGCAGAAAGTGGGGAACGGAGTGTCTTAACACTACCCTGCTGTGTGCGGGATATAGCGTGAAGCTAATTTAATTTATTTATTTTATTTCATTCGTATAGTTCAAGCGGGCGCAGCCGCGTCCGGGTCCGCTAGTATATATATATATATATATATATATATATATATATATATATATATATATATATATATATATATATATATATATATATATGAATAATTAATTAAAAAGTAATTTTATTTAAAAATCTTTTTCATTCAAATTCAGATTTGAACTAACAGTCTCCGGTTTAATAGTGTTAATTATCAATCAACAATGACTGATTTGATAAAATATTAAGGAAGTAAAAGTTTCTCAAATATTACTAGTATTATGTGTTTTTAAAATAAAAATCTTAAATATATATAAAACCAATGCTTACCAATTTTTGTAATATTCGAACAAATTGCACTCTTGGATCCCTTAGTATGATTAGGAGATATCTGTACACGAGCCAAACGATCTTTGTATGGAGTAATGGAGATTTGAAATTGTTGTTGAATTTTGATCGCTTTGTTTCCTGAAATAATTTTAATATATTTTTTTAATAAAGTATTTTTTTTGTGAAGTGAATTTTAATTCGGAGACCACAAACTGGACAATTAAATAAATCTTTGATATAGATGTTTATTATTTAATAGCAATATTTTTTTGTATGTAAATTAAATATTTGTAAATGACGTTTATTATTAAATAGCTATACGTTTATTATTAAATAGCTATAACCCAGAATTCGGCGGAAAGTGAGGAACAAAGTGTCTTAACACTAGGTTCCCTCTGTCTACCCTGCTGTGTGCGATATATAGCGTGAAGTTGATTTATTTATTTACTTTTATATATTCATAGATTTTTTTTTATTTGCTTTCAGGATTTGTAGATAGCATTATCTACCTGTTTTTAATTCACTTAGTTCTGCTTTATTTACTTTTACTTTACATTAATTGACCAAAATTTAAAAACTTTGTTTTGTATGAGTAATCATTTTAATCAGAATTTTAAAATTAAGCAAATTATTTATTTGAAAAATACGCCAAAATGAAAGTTGTAATAATGTTTCCGTATTCTTAAGAGCTTATACGAATTAAAGTAATTATACATTCGTAATTATAAAGATATTAATTAAAAAAAATTTAAGAAATTGCTTTTATCTTTTTAATTTTTTAAAACCAAACGCAATAAGAAATTAGTTGAAATGTTTTAAAGTATGTACCTAATGTAATTTTGGGAAATCTATAATATATAATATATTTCCCAAAATTACATTCATTCCTTTATTTTAAAAAATGTAACAAGCAAAAATAAGTGTGTTAAATATTTTTACAAAAAAAAACTATTCGCTATGCCGAGTTCAGACTTCTATCGCTCAACAAAAGCAAAGTCTTGCATTTTTGGCTCAAAATTTTCACAGCACAGGGTACAAAACACACACAGGGTAGTAAATAGAAATAGTAAGGAAATGATCCTGAAATCCACAAGTTGAAAGTGGCCACTAGTATTTCATGTGGCAGCGAATGAGATTCATATGAGTTATTGACTGCCACCAAGTACTCTCTAAGTTTTGCGTTCCATCAAAAAGGTTCCAAAAAAAAATCCTTGAAAACGAGAATAATCATACTTTATTTTCTAAGATTTCATACTACGTAATTATTTCTTACCTCGTCCTCGTGATCCATGAGATGGAATTCTAATTGTATTTCCATATCCAGTTCTTTAGCAGCATCGCTGACGGCGAACCTGTCGCAAACACTTTTAATAGCTTGACGTGATGCACCTTCGGACCCAGGAGTGAGTGCGAGAATTTTTATAAAATAGTCTGTTGGATTGTATGTGATGGGACATTGGTAGCCTAAGCTGTAAAAAAAAAATTATAGTTGTTGCTTAGAGTATCTATTATTAGCACTTATACATTTATAACGTGGGTATTATAGAAGAATAATTAGTATTATAGAAATAATATAGAATTAAAGAAAGATGAATGTCGTGGAGATGCAATCTCTTCGTAGGATATGCGGAGTCATCTTAGCTGATCGAATCCGCAATGAAGAGATACACAGATTGGCAGGTACTAGTGAGGATGTTGCGATGAGGAAAAACAAGAACGTGCTTAGCTGGTTTGGGCACTTCGAACGAATGAGTGATGAAAGAATAGCAAAAAAGATTTATGATGGAAAAGTGCGTCGTAAGAGAGGTAGAGGGAGATATCGGGTAATCTTCGAAAACACATTATCAAAGATACTGCAGGAAGGTCACGTAAAAAGCATGAGGGCATGTATGGAGAGGTTGATGACAGTAGACTAGGCGAAATAGGTATATAGAGACTGTATCGTTTGGCGCCGAGTTCTCTCTGACTGCCCCGCTAGGGATAAAGCGTGAAGTTAAGTATGTGTTGTTTATTTATATAATATTTTCTGAACATAATATACACTAAAAGTATAAAATAATGAACAGTATTGTAATTATTAAAAACACCAAAAGAACCCATACTTTTAAACTTATACAATATTAAGAGTACTTTAAAATCACAAGGTATAAATTTGAATATTATCCCAGTTAAAATACTTCTGAGTTGAAATTAATTAGCATTCAAAAAAAGGTTTACACAGAATTTATTACTAAAATTACCTACTTCCAAATAACAAGTTTTTGGGTAACCTTTTTGAAAATCCATATGCATTATGCACTTAAAATATTCAACAAATTAGTTTTTTTTTCTTGTTCTTTTTATATTTGATAAGGCGACATTTATCACATAATGGTTTTGTTTGCTTAATGTTGCCAAGACCTGCAATCTATGTTTTGTTTTAATAAAAAGAAAAAAAAAAAAGTTGTTTGCAAGCAAAATAACACTATAAAATTATAAGTATTTCCCGCTATAACCCAGCTAGGCGGAGAGGTCAGTCACTCTTTTCTATACAAATATATAAGATGGCAGAGTTGAACGCCGCAATAAATCTAAAAGATCAGAAAACTTGGCGTATTAGGTATATATGACATGATGTTTTATACTTATTTAGAAGACGTATAAAAATTTGAACGCAGCGGGACTCGAACCCGCGCCTCCTGGAAACCGACCAGGCGCTCTGACCACTAAGCCATGCGTTCTCGCCAAGCTACATAAATAAGTTGTAACGAGCGTATAAAAATTTCGAAGTGTGGAATAACACTTTAAAAATGTTTTAAAAATGATGTTTTATTTTTAATTGATTTCTACTGATGGTAAACAATAAGTGACCGACAAGCCCTTGAACGCTGCTACTAGGGAATAGTATCGGAAAGCCTCATTAAGGCCAATGAACGTAATTTAGATCACAGGACAACTGCCGATGCCATAAATATGTCTAGACAGCAATGTCTTCTAGGCTGGAATCATGTAAAAGCTTATACTTTATAAGGCATTTCTGATATCTTCAAACATTTTACGATTTTATTTGACAAAGTGTGACTGTAAAATCGACTGGTTGTGGGTTCGATCCCCACTCGAGGAAATGAAATATTTATTTACATTTATATTTTCATTTCTTCGCTCTGGCGTCGAGGCAAAGCGCGGCGTTGAGTTCCGCTACTCAACATGCAATGCCTCCAGAACTCAGTGAAAAATTGGGAACACAGTGTCTTAACACTAGGTTCCCTCTGCCTACCCTGCAGTGTGCGGGATACAGCGTGAAGCTAATTATTATTATTTTTCCTTGCAATCCTTATGTATTCAAATGATTGAGATGTTGTTCAATAAATATGTATCAGTAAAATTTACTTTATATACCTACTCTTAATTTTTTATGTAAATCTAAATATTTTAAATAGATTGTGTATTATTTATAATAATCTGCGTTAATTAAGGATTATTTCATTTATATTGGAGTTTTACACGCGGATAGATATTTAAAAAATACTAATAATAAATGAGGAGGAGAATGATTAAAGAAACTATTTTTATATTTTTTTATAGAAGCAAGATAAAGCAGATGTGTAAAAATTAAGAAGACATCCTCTCCCTAAAAAAATCAAAGTCAAATAATTGTATTCAAAATAAGAAGATACAGGCTTATTGTTTTAAAATTATATATGGCATAGACCTGAGAAGTACCTGCGCAACCCAACGAAACAGAACCGGTTCGAGTTCCAAATATTTTTATAATTTTTTTTTTACTCTCTCAATTTTGTTGTAAGAATAAATTAACATAGCTCGTTAAAAAATATGTCTCATTATATATCAGATATATATCAGATATAAAGATAGAGATCATTGAATTGAACTGATGTCTAAAATTTAATTCATCCTAATACTCTAAGGATCATACATTTCTATTAAAATACTTCTATATATGTAGCTTGATTTTAAGTGGTCCAATCACTTAAAACATGTTTTAAGTAATAATATTTAAAAATAAATATTTTATCATAATATAAACAATCAATAATAATATATTTTATCATAAAATATTTATTTTTATAATTGATTAGTAAAATTATATGCATTTATTCTTAATACAACGATAAGCATAATCTCTATATATAATAAGACAGTAAAAATATTTTGTCTGTACATTTAGTAATTTTGACTGAAATGGATAGAGGGACACTTAAAAATAATAATAGAAAGCAAAAAGATTTTTTTTGAATTTCGTGTCTGTCTGTCTGTCTGTCTGTCTGTCGACATATTTTTGTCCGCATTTTTCTCTGAAAGTACTGAACCGATTTACTTGAAAATTTCACCAATTGCTTTGTTTTAACTCAACTTAAATACTAAAGTTTAGTTCATCAAAATCGGTTCATTAAAAAAAAGTTATCGTCATTTGAAAGAAGTCGTAATTAATTCAACACAGAGATAAAGAACGATCTTGAAAGAAATATCAAGTAAATACAGAGATTTTTTGGTTGGTTCGTTCATATAATATATGTAACTAATTTAAAAACTTTACAGGAGTTAATATGCAATTATTACAGTTATTTTACAAAGAATATTATGAATCCTTCAAATCAATAATTTAACATTTAAGGCTGTTTCTGAATGAGTAAATTAAATTATTCACTGACATCAGCACATTTAACAGAGTATATTATATAGGTAAAAAAAACATAAAGTTACAAAAATATATACGTGTAATAAATAATTAGCTTTATGTATATTTTATAAATATTAAATATCAACAATGGTCGTATTTTTTTATTTAAAACAATCAAAAATTCTTTGACGATAATGTTGTAAAAAAATCATATTAGAAGTCATTATAGTTGTCAATCAATTCTGCTTATTAAGCGGGCGAAGCCGTGGGCGAGCCGCTAGTCTTAAACTATAATAGGTCAGATTTTTATCAGCATTTTTTAATTTCATATAAGATATTATAATTCTCTAGTTCTCTGAACGTTCATTTAAATAAATGATCACCTTGAATAATTTCTTGTTCCGAATTCCTATGCCTATGTCGAACACTTGTTATCTATGACTTATAGAAAAATTAATATAATTTAAAATACGATATATTAAAATTATTATTTTAGTAAAATAACTTTTTTGTAATATTATGTTTTTTTTTGTTTGGCATTTCAAACGTGTTTTATCGTACACGATTTTTTTTTTATAATGATATAATTAAATATAGTTTGAGGCAATCGTTGCACATTGGGCCAACGTATGGCTGTGAACAATTTGTAAAGAAAAAATTAAATTCCCTCTGCCTTATAAGATACAGCGCGGCGTTGAGTTCCTCCATTCAACTCCGCGCTGCACTCCAAACACACTGTTTTGTTGTGTTTTATTCTCTAACAAAGCAGAAATACCTAGATCCTCTCTGCCTAACCTGCTATATTCGAGAAGACGAATAAAAAGAAAAGATAAATATCTTTTATGATTTATAATAAGTATAATAAAAATAAAGTAATTAAAACTTTTTCTAGCTTTACTCTACATGGCAGGGTAGGTAAAGGGAACCTAGTATTCAAGCACCCCGGTTCCATTAAGACACTTCCGTTTCCTACTTTCCGCCGAATTCTGGAAGCAATGCGTGTTGAGTGTCTAAACTCAACGTGGCGCTTTGTCTCGTGAGCGAGGAAATGTAAATATTGAATATTTCAATTCCTCGAGTTAGAATCGAATCCACAACTTATCGGCCTCACTAAATAAACTTACCTTTCAAAAAAGCTTAGAGCTGCAGAAGCGTTTCCGGCGAAAGCGACTCTACCCTCAGCTAGAAGTACAAGTTTATCGAACAGCGCCATCAACTCCGACGACGGCTGGTGTATGGTGCATATCACAGTTTTCCCTTGCACCGCACTCGCCCGCAGGAGTGTCATCAATTTTTGAGCAGACGAGGAATCCAGCCCAGTTGTTGGCTCATCGCAGAATAAAAGTCCGGGGTCGATTAATAACTGGAAGATAAAATTTGAATTAGGTATTGCTAACTGTAGCTTTGCTGTAAGTCCATGTCCATATAAATTAATAATCTAAATTAAAAGCAAAAAATGTTTCATATTTTTTTTTTTTCGCAGAGAACATGTATACATATACTTAATATGATATAATTTTCTACTCTACTAACTAATAAAGGTAGAAAACGAACATTGCTTTTCATAATAAACAAATTTTACTAAAAAAAAATTATTTTGTACCTACCAAATAACATATAAAACAGTAAATTATACACTATATAAACAGATTTATGGATTATATGTAAATTAAGCATACATTAAGACTGTTATCTTAATTAAACAAACATGTGCGCCAGTCATGGCGCATGGGCACAATTGTGTGACTGTATACGCGACTGGTTGTGGGTTCGATCTCCACTCGAGGAAGTGAAATATTTATTCACATTAATATTTGCATGTTTTCACTCTGATATCGAGGTAATCGCGAAAATCGCAGCATTGTAATCCGCCACTTAATACGCAATTCCTCCAGAATTCCGCGGAAAGTGGGGCAGTATCTTAACACCCTACTGTGTGCGGGATACAGCGTGAAGCTGATTTATTTATTTTTTAATTAATTAAAATATTTTTTACGTAAAACGTAAGTATAGCTCAGTAATTAATTATGCTGCAAATAAACGGTACAAGTCCATTAATAACAGTTACGTTCTGAACTTTTTCAAGAATTCAGATAACGGGGATCAGGGCAAGTGCAACAGTATTCAAGTATAAAGGTGCTCTTTTACTATTCCTTATCGATAGTTTATTAATGCAAGAAGAGGTCATGAAGTCAGTACTTTACTTATTGTAGTTGCTCCTGTATACACTGCACAGCGAGTATATTATTGAGACTTTATTTCTATTATAAAAAAAATCTTTACTCGTGTTTTGGTAGTTCAGTATTTCGAGGTGATATACGCTAAAATTTTATTTTTTGTAAAGAAAATTTATGTTGTACCTAATAATATCAAACGATATATCATTCTGATGTATTCTTCTAATTTGTCTAAATAAAAAAATTGAGGGAAGTTCACCTGGAACATGGTCATACTTTAACTTAAACGACCGTGGGTGACAAAAAAATATACATATAACTATTAAAAAGCATTGAAGATTTTAACAATTTTATCTCATTTTATTCGCGGAATTTATTGATAGTGTAATTATGGACTCGTTTATTATACTTTATGTTTATCAAGATTAAATTTCGATTCATGTATCCTGTTTTCAATTGTCAAATGTTATACATGTTATTTCATCAGTCTAAAGTCACTCAACCTTTATATATCATCATAAAATTTGATTCATAGACCAACGATTCTCAACCTTTTTTTTGTTGCGGCACATATTTAACGATTTGAAAATTTGGCGGAACACAAAGAGAAATTAATTACTACAACACACTGCATAAATAGTTTATGACAAAAATTTTAAATATACGAATTATTTTTTTTGTGGATTTAAATATATATTCATGTTAAAAATATTTTGATATAAAATATTTTGAAAATATAATGAATGAATTTAATTATATTAACATTATTATATATTTGCAATATTTGGCGGCACACTTTTGAAATTTGGTGGCACACAAAAGTGCCGCGGCACAGTGGTTGAGAATCACTGCTCTAGACAATATAATTTGGTACTAGCGTTAATTTAACTTGTTTGATGAAAACTATAATAATTGTACTTTAGCACTAAGGAGGTTAAGGTTACCATACGATTGTCTTTTTACAATTTAAAACAAGACAATTAAAAAACTGGTTAAGTGCGAGTCGGACTTGTCCACTGAAGCTTCCGTATCAAATTCAGAATTATAGCCCAACGAGAATTACATAATAAATTTCATAATAGTACGACCACGGGAAGTACCGTTAGTTTTAGTTAGGCGAATTTTATACAAAGTGCCAACAAAAACGATGCATAAATGCTCATAGTGGCGCAGGGGGATTAAATTAAATTTATATTTCCATTACTTTGTTCTGGTGTCGAGGCAAAGCGTGGCGTTGATTTCCGTAACTCAACACGCAATGCCTCCAGAATTCGGCGGAAAGTGGGGAAGTGGGAGTTTATTTAAATGCTCGTATGCTCTTTTGATTGCTTTGACTTTGCAGCTTGTGTTTCAGGGTACCAAAAACCTAAATATTTGATATTAATTTGATCTTGATATCTCCACGCGATCTTGAGACCACACCTTGACAGATGGACAGACGGACAATAGAGTTATCCTATAAGAGTTCCGTTTTTACTTTTTAAGGTACGGAACCCTAAAAATATTATGGGCATTATAATTAAAACAGTATTTAATTGAGTTATGATATATTATAAATAAGTAGTTCTTACAAAACGCTTACCTCTGTAGCAAAAGCTAAACGCTTTCTTTCGCCACCTGAAAGTGTTTTCAGCCCGTCAAGTCCTCCAATACGTGTGTGCCTCGCATTGTACAGGGATAACTGTCGCATTAGCTGGTTGACCCTCCTTCTCCGGGCCAAGGCCGTAGTACGGCGATCCATACGGAGACGAGCCTAAGAAATAATCACGTGTTATCATCATCAGTTTAATGGTGTACCTTTTTATCATAATTTAGCAATTAAATCTTGATATTTGGTAGCGGCGGCAATAAATATTTGTATTATATATTTTTCGTTTCATTTTTTTTATAAATAATTTGAGATTTTTTTTAAATAATGACATATCCAAGATATATTCATATATTATCCAAGAGATATTCTTATAATAAATTTATAGTAAAAGAAGCATGTTTTATTTGGGTCATCAACAAGAGTTAACGAAATATTTTTACTATGTCGGTGTAATTCTAATATGTAATTATAAATTTATATATTAGAAGCAAAATATAGAGATATATAATACAAATGTATTTCTCAAAAGACGTGTACGTGAAACTTAGTATAGTTCGGGTAAAATACCCATTAGCCAATCCAATGTTCAAGATACCGAAATATTCTTAATTAAATATGTAAATTTAAAGATCATTTGTGGTAAAAATCAAAAGTTATTGACAAGAGTTCGGGCTCAATTCCTGCTACATTTGGAATTGATTAAATGAAATATTGTGTGAATCTATGTTATGTTAAAAAGATTGTGGGACCAGATGACACCTTTTGAAGTAGGTGGGTAGGGATGTTAATGTTTTACTCTCTTTTTCTAAAAATAATAAATACTAAAAGAAATGTCAATACTGAAGAAAACTGAGTAGTTATCCTTGTATCTCCGCTTAACTTTATGCTAATATAATTTTGAATGTTATATACCCGTAAACAAGGCCAATCGTGACGTAGGGGGATCGAGGAAATAAAATATAAAATATTTTTATTTGCTCGCTCTGGTAACTAGGCGAAGCGCGACATTGAGTTCCACCACTCAACACGCAATGTCGCCAGAATTCGGCGGAAAATGGTGAGCTGAAATATCTTAGCGAGAAAGGAGTGTCTTAACACTATGTTCTCATGTTTCCTCTGCTTATTCTGATATACGCGAGATACAGTGCAAAGCTATAAAAAAATATGTTATATCCGTAAACAATAACAAAAAAATATAGATGTTTAATTAATTATAGGTCTTGAAACCTAATCCTACTAAAATAGTAAAATGTAAATTTCGTATATTTTATTACGTGTTTAATAAAGGCTTCTATAATTAAGAATAATCCGGGCTTTGAATCCAGGTCACTGGCTTTCAGGGTTGTAACCGAATACCGGCGTGAAACCACAAATCTAGTGCTACGTACGTTATAAATATAACACTTAAAAAAATTAACGACTTTTGTTTAATTAATTGATTAGTTTATAGATGTGTACCTACATGTTTGTTAGTAGCAGATATAAAAAACTTGGTTCCACGTAGAATGGTGCTGCACCTTATTTATTTTTTTTATTTTAACTCTTACTTACACTACAGACTTATGGTCCGTACCTTTTGTTATTTTTACATTTCTTTTAATACTTTTTTCTGTAGATATTACCTAGAACTAGACTTATGTTATTACACGCATATATTTCTATATTTATACAATAATAGTATATATTGTGCTGCACCTTGTAGCACATTTTAATCTTTTAGAAATACTTACCACTAGAAAATTGTGAGTTGTACACGAAATTAACTTTATCGGAATATCTAATGGGAAACGCAATTACTACAGATAAATTTAAAAAAATATAATAAGATGTAATATATTTTAAGTTTCTAAACGTTGAATTATTTTTTGATTTATTATCTACTACTATACTTTATACTTAAAGTGGTGAACGGAGTGTCTTAACACTAGGTTCCCTCTGCCTACCCTGCTGTGTGTGGAATAGAGCGTGAAGCTGACTTTTATTGACTACTATAATAGACTCTGTCGACTACTAAAATGCAAAAGGAAAAATACGCATTTATAATATTAGTATATATATGTATATATATATATATATATATATATATATATATATATATATGATAATGACGGCAAGTACTAGCGAGGATATAACAAACAGTAAGAATAAAAAAAGGACGAGCTCAGATATTTTCTGGACGTCGAGAAAATAGGGCACTAAAGTATGGCAAAAAAGATTTGATTGAGGCAGAACAACAAAAAAATAATAAAAAATTGCAGACAGAACCATCGCCTTCATTTAGGTACATCTCAATCGAGCAACCAAATGTCCAATTTTTATACAATTTGGTTGTAATGCAAAGATATTTTTATTGTCTATGAAAACGTACCATATAAAAAATTGAATAAATTCAAATCTTGGCCACGATTTTAATTAAATCAAAAATATTATCAAGGCAAGGTCAAAATGCCTGACGAGATGTAAAGACATAAGGGCTATTAAAATATTTTAACAATTAGATTTCGACATTGTACCACAGTTTTTAAAAACGGTTTAATTTATTTATAAATGTACGAAATAAGCGAAATATACTATAAATTAAGCGTTAGGTACAAATGAAACAGACATTTTTACACCTAATAGAAGAATTAACAATTAAGAAACGGACATTGTTGAGGCCATCGTGTCGCTGAGGCACAAGCGACTGTAAATGTTACGGGTATGGGTTTGATTACTCTGGAAATAAGGCAAAACACGGCGTTAAATTCCCCCATATTTTGAGATTTCAATAAAAAGAGGGCAACGGAGTGTTACATCACTGTTACCACTATTCCCAAAATATTAATTTAAAAAAGCGATAATGTGACATTTTAATAACATACTACTCAAAACTTAAAGTCGTGAAAATTTTAATTAAGGAGCCGTTCAAGTATTACGTAAGCACTGTAGGGGGGCGGGGGGGTCTTGGGTTTGCTTATTTTTGACGTATTCAATGAAATATTTTTAAGAGGATTGCTTATTTTTGATGACGTAGGGGAGGGGGGTGGGGATGTCAGTAATTGCAAAAATACTGCTTACGTAATACTTGAACGGCCCCTAAAATTGTAAAATATTTTCCATATAAAACATTTTAAAAGTAAAATTGGTTTTAGTAAATTTTCATATATACTGTGAAATATATACGGCACGTGTCCTAAATAGTTTTATAAAATAGATATTGAAACTTAAAGGTTCTAATATTCAAATAAGGTTAAGATTACAAAACAATCGTCGCATACTTGAATAATAAAATAAAAACTAATAGATGGAAACATAAATTACGGGCAGCCACAGCAAATCCGTTTCATCTTCATTTTGTATAAATAGTTGTCGTATATAGCACGAGCCATGATAATAATAAAATGTCAAATCTACATAAATATATTTTGTTTATTTTTTTATTATTTAATTAAGATTAAATCTACTGAATAACAGTTTTGGATGGCATGTATATCATGATGAAATGATGAAATAACTTACAATCTTACATAGTAATTATTTAGGCTTGTTCTTAGATGGATTCTTGTGGAGTATTTGGAAACTACGGTAGTGTAGGTATAAATTAAAAAATATATATATTTGGTAGAGAATTCTCTGTCTAGCTAGAAATATAGAATAAGAATAAAACATAACATGAGTTTTAAATTTTTTTACAAAAAGCGTTATAGTGTATTATCACGAAAATATTTGTGTTTGTTAATTTTAAATAAATAAATCAGGTTCACGCTGTATCCCGCACGTTGCAGGGTAGGCAGAGGGAACCTAGTGGCGGAAAGTAGGTAACGGAGTGTCTTAACGACACTCCGTTACCTACTTTCCTCCAAGTTCTACATGCATTGCGTGTTGAGTGTCGGAACTCAACGCCGCACTTTGCCTCGACACCAGAGCGAAGAAATGAAAATATAAATGTAAATAAATATTTCATGGCCTCGAGTGGGGATCGAACCCTCAATCAGTCGATTTTACAGTCACACTTTGTGCCCCGCCACGATTAGCCTCTTATGGATTTAATTATTTTTTTTTACAAATTCTTCTCCAAATGTTTATTAGTTAAAAAACATATATATCAAAACTATTATAATGAAATAAAAACTCACCATAATAGTCAAATGTTCCATAACAGTCAGGTTTTCTACGAAAAGTTCGTCTTGGTGCATGTAGCCACTTTCCCGATGCATAAAGTCGCCTATTGGTAGCCCGTTCATTGCTATTTCTCCATCCACAATGGTTCCCGCTTATAATAAAAAAGTAAAAATATATTACATTTATTTTAGGTTTGTGTAACTTTGTGGCCTGAAAAGAACGTATGGCTTAATTAGCTAGAGCGCTGAAATGGTTTCTAAAAATCACGGCTTCGATTCCTTATGTATATGTATATATTATGTAGTTATTAGGTAGAAATAAAGATAAGCTTGTAAAGCCAACTTTTCGCCTCCAAAAAAAAAATAAAAAAATCTTTCATTGGTCTGAGTGCTAACTGTCTATAATAAAATTCAACAATGTAGAACACATTAAAAAAATTTAAAGTAAAGACAAAACTAAAAAAAAATAATATTAATTGCCTGTCATGAAGGGTAGCTGTCAGTCTATATAATTTTTACCATTGACATGATAAATATCAACTCGAAAGAATCAGTTGAGTTTTTTGTCAGTTTCTGGTGCAGAGGTAAAGCGCGATGTTGAGTTCCGCCACTCAACACTCAATGCGTCCGAATTCGGCGGAAAATGGAATACGGAGTGTCTTAACCTAGTGTCTTTTCTACTCTGCCTAACCTGTCGTGTGCCCGATATAGCGTGAAGCTGAAAAAAAACGTATAGAGTATCTATTTTAAATTTGAATTTGTATTTTTTAATTATTTTTAATTTGAATAACATATTTTTTTTATCTAAAATTAAATTAGGCACTATATATTCATACAATATTTCTTAATTTGTATAATTTTATTTATAACATAGATTATTTAATTCTTCATTTATAGTTTTTATTCCAGTGATTTATTTTTCATCTCATTATAATTCGCTCGCTAGTTGCTGATTCGAAATTGAAAGTATAATTATAATAAAAAAACACTTAATAAAAGATCAAATTTGATAAAATATGTTTTTTAAATACATTATGTCTCTTATATAACCAGTAAATGGATTGATAAATTATATAAAAAAATATATAATAAATTATAAATTCAAAAAAATAAAAATAACTCGTTTTTTTTCAAAAAAACAATTTTTATAACATCAAAAAAACTAGTTTCAAAATAATTATTAGAAAAATATACATTTTTAAAAATAAATCTGGCCTTGGCACGTGTCAGACACATAATATTATCATTCTAAGTAGGCACTGAATTCATTTTTCTTACAGTTTTTTTGACTTTTTCGTATCCGTTTCAAAAATGGTTAATGAATGAAGAAGTTTTATTAATTGTATATTTTAAATATATATCAAAATGTCATGGAATTTTTCAAAACGCTATTTTTTTTAATATTATAACGAAAACTAATTAACATTTTAATAGCGGCCCTCGTGCGGCTACGCCCGCTTGAAATAATTTTATTTATATATTTAATTTTATTTTATGTATGTGCATAAATATAGATATAATATCCCTAGTGTTAAGACACTGTTTTCCCATTTTCCGCGGAGTTCTCGAGCCATTGCGTAATGAGTGGCGGAACTCAACACCAAGCAACTCAAATCAGCTTTGCGCTGTATCCCGCACAAAGTAGAGTAAGCAGAGGGAACCTAGGGTTAAGAGAGTTTCCCATTTTCCGTCAAAATCTAGAAGCATGGCGTGTTGAGTATCGGAACTCAATGCCGCGCTTTAGCTCGACACCAGAGTCAGTTATTTTACAGAACAAAGTCAATAATTGTGTTAATTACTTTAAAAAAAATGAGGAACATTAAACATTTTCGTAAAAAAAATAGTACCTGGAGTTCGGTGCGCCAATGCTGTCATCAGAGTTGTTTTACCGGCACCGCTGTAAAAATTACAGTAAATTACATGACATGTTTATTTAGTAATTGGCTTTAGATATTTATTGCTATAGTTCTCAAGTAACATCGATACTGTGTTTTCAAAGACCAACCGAGAGGAGAAAGGCAAGCAGAGACCCTCTTGCCTCTCTTACCACTGACTCTTACTCGATAAATATTTTTGCTATTCTTTCGACACTCATTCTCTCGACATTCACAAACCACTTGAAATGCCCAATTTTTCTACATTCTTACTGTGACATCCTCGCTTGTACTTGCTCTGTGCACCTCTTCATAGCAGATTCGGTCAACCAAACTGACTTCTCGTGAGACCTGGATATTACAAAGGAGAAGATAGAAATATGCTGTCTTCCCGTTTGTAATACTCACGTTTCGCTGCTGTATGACAGCATTGGTACCAGCACTGCAGGATGTATGGCCAAACGTACACCTACGCTGACATGTGGCCGTCTTATCAAGTTAACTAAGGCATCGTTAACTCTGGTACCACTTTGTATTTTCCTCTTCCTTTCCTCTACTAAACATAAAACTAAACTAAACTAGCTACACGCTCTATCCCTAGCGGGGTAGTCAGGGAGAACGGAGCGCCAAACGCTACGGTCTCTACATATCTCTTTCGCCTCGTCCACTGTCATCAACCTCTTCATACATGCCCTCCGGGGGAGGGGGGGTCCTCAAGCTTTTTACAAGACCTTCCTCTAGTATCTTTGATACTGTGTTTTCGAAGGTCAACCGAGGTCTCCCCCTACCTCTATTACCACTCACTTTCCATCATAAATCCTTTTTGCCATTCTTTCATCACTCACCGTGACATCCTCGCTAGTACCTGCCATTCTGTGTACCTCTTCATTGCGGATTCAATCAGCTAAGCTGACTCCGTATATCCTACGAAGAGATCGCATCTCCACGGCATTCATCTTTCTTTCATTCTTCTTCTGTCTCTACTAAACTTACTTCCCAGATATCCTACCCCATTAACTTGTCCTAGTAAATACTTTTTATTTATATTTCTAGAAACATGTACAAGTCCTCTTAATGGTATCTATTCTAAGCTAACGAATAATTTGTATCAATTCAAATTCAAGAAGTAGTTAAAAATACCAATCACTTTAATTATATAATGAATAGAAATATAATTTTAAATAATTAAATTACACTTACCTGGGGCCCATAAGAGCCACTAACGATCCTGGTTTCGCAATACCGTTCACTGCAAAAGAATAATTGTTTTAACTACCAACTTAATATAAATTTTAGCTTCCAATGTAAATTTATTATCTTTTTTGGAATTCATAATTTAGGTAATTCGACTTTCGATATTTCGGAAAGCCGTGCCTTATGAGGTGAGGCCGTCGTAGCGCAGAGGCACAAGCGTAGCGCCGCAACTGTACGCGACGGTTGTGGGTGCAATTCCAGCTCGGGGGAATGAATTATGATTATATATTAATATTTTCATTTCTTGGCTCTGGTACCAAAGCAAAAGCGTGGCGTTCGGTGTCGCCATCCAACACGCACTGCCTCGAAAATTCGGCGGAAAGTTGAGAACGGAGTGTCTTAACTATGTTTTTTTCAAAATTAAGCGAGAGGCAAAACCATTTTGATTTATACATAATTTATGTAAATGGTACATATATTGTTGATGGTATAATAAGCAATTAAAAAAAAACACGAAAAAAATATAGACATGTTATATTGCGCAATAATATAAGTTACAAATATTATCTACGCGACTGATGCCTTCTTATAACAATATTCTCAGATGATTGATGATAAATATAAAATTTAACTCCTATCTAGGCTTTTTGTGGCGCAAGAGTACAAGCGTGCGACTGTAAACGCGACAGGTTTTGGGTTCGATTCCATTCCCACTCGAGGAAATGAGATATATAATATAGACATTTTCTCGTCGCTCCGGGAACGAGACACAGCGCGCCACTGTTCCGCCACTCAATCCACAATATCTCCAGAATACGGAGGAAAGTGGGGAACGTACGCGTCTTCACGCCGCGCTTTTGCCTTGGTACCAAAAAAGACATGAAAATATTAACAAATAATAATTCATTCCCCGAGTAGGAATCGAACCCACGACCGTTGCGATACAATCATACGCTTGTGTTTTATTAGTAGAAAAAGAAATGCTAAATAACGATATATATAACAATAATAACAAACAACAAAAGCATTATGTAAAATCGTTGAACTTGTGCCTTAAAACTACATCAGCTTTAATATTGAAGTAATTGCAAAAACACGTTTTAAACGTCTACTCAGAATCGATCGGTGTATTAAAAGTTGCCAAAAACTGGTTGTGGTAAAAAATTAAGATCGGAGTACTTTGCATTTTAAACTATATTCCGTTTCATAATTTAACATATTAATGATATTATTCATGACATGTTTCCTTTTACGTTCGGAGGTACTAATTTATGTTAAATCTTTGTGACAGAGCGAAGAAATGGAAATATTCAGTCTCCCGAGTGACGTTTACAGTGAGATGTTACACCTGCTAAGAAAATGCCTGTTAAGAAAATTCTTTTGAAAGACAAAAAACGCCTTTAAAAAACTATCCGTTGGATATATAATAATAATGTATTCAATCAGAAGATGTTTACAATTTACAAAATTTATTTAAATTTTCGACTATATGAAACAAAATCTTTCAAATCCGTTGTTAGACTTTTATTTTGTTTCTATATATGAAACAAAATAAAAATCTAGGTATATCATATTTTTTTAACATTTTAAAAATTGTATAAAAATGTACACAACAAATAAAAAGAAAAAAATGCATTTAGCAGGTTTACAATCTAAGCGGACGATATTTTTTAAAAATAAAAACTTACCATTATTAACTAATCTCTTTAGTTTGCCATCTTTGAGTTTGATATGAACGCTGATATCGCGCCACACCAGCGTGCACGGCCGTGGTGCAGGCGAGGATCCAAGCAATTCCTCCACTTCAGTGAAAAGGGGCTCATCATATTTAGAGTAGGTTATCCCGCTGTCTACGAAAATAACGTCTGGTGGTTGTAGTTCCTGAAGGAGTTACCGAATTTCATTTAATTTGCAAGTGAAAGATTAAATCGAGTGGTTATTTTTAGAGAGATGAGCCTTAGTGTTTAAACTAAAACTTGACAATGTGTTTACTAAAACATTTTATAAAAAAACCGAACAAGCGCGAGTCGAGCTCGTCCACCGGTCCGTATCCGTATAAAAAATGGAGGTTTCGAGCTTGTTCGGAAATAATAGAATAGAAAAATAGATTAAAGTTTAACTTATCCAGAGCCTTTTCATCTGATACCTCATTTGAACTAGCCACTTTAATACCCAATTTTGTCCACTGTAAAAGCTATTATTTTTTAGGATTTAACCACAAATGTATAGTTTTCAGATTTTTTCCTGAATTAGTACTACCAGTATATTTCATAATTCGAGGTCAACCAGATGTACCCTATTTTGATGCTGCTATACAGCAGCAGCAGCATCAAAATAGAGTAAAGATGGAGAAAGGTAAGATATGGCCGTTTATACAAACGGCCATATCTTACCTTTCTCCATCTTTACTCTATCACTGTCTTAATTGACACTTCGGAGAGTCCAATCATCGTTTATACGACTTTACGACAGTACCATTGACATTGAAATTCTCAAAAATCTCTGAGCATGCATTCTTTTATTGTGAATTATTATCTCTTTTTCATGGTACAGCCTCGTGCTAGCGGTTGGTGCTAAATTGGCACGTGGCAAAACGCCATCATTAATGAATAGAACAAAACAGACACTTTATCTACTTTTTCGACACCCAGTAATTCTTATCTTTTTTTACCGTTCTTTCTTTACTTAACCTCTCAATCTAAACCACACGAGAATCTTCTTCTTCAGTTTTACTAAAGATGCCCAAAATTATGCCCATTATACCCAACGTTCTCAGATCTGACCTGCATTATATTGACGATATTATTCCGTGTCCCACAACCTGTCGCGATAAGAGTCGTACTCTTGTGCCCATGCACCACGACTGACCTGAACTAACCTTACTTTGTTATATATATTATTTTGGATACTATCTTTGTCTTTTTATTATCCTATCATGCGACAGGTTTCTTATAATCGCTTTAATAATAATTCAGAGAATTATCGCTTATTTATTGTTTATTTTTTAAGCTTACTCCATCATCGTTTGTAATAAACAAAATCCATATTAACTTTTACATTTATTTCACATAGAAATGTTGTTTAAAAAATGAATGTCAAAACAAATCGATTGTTTACAATGTATGTCTCCTTAATTAGTTCCATTAGACTACCTTGAACTGGAAATTGCAGCGGTTATCGGACTACAAGACTAATGTAGAGTCACTGAATAGTAGTAAAATATTCTTTATATTATGTCATCATATTATTGTATCAAATATTGCTGTTCTATACGTATTTTATTATGTTATATATTTATTTTTATTTTCAGGATATTTGTATAGCAATTAGAGTCAAATATTTTTTTTTATATTGAACATTATATTAGATTACTTTAAATTAAGCTCTGGTGTTAAGGCAAAGCGCGGCGTTAAGTTCCGCCACTCAACACGCAATGCCTTCAGAATTCAGTGGAAAGTGGGGAACAGAGTATTCTTAACACTAGACTCCCTATGCTCAACCCGCTGCATACGGGATAGAGCGTGAAGCTTAAAAAATAATTTGATGTCCCCACTATCAGATATCAACTGAAAGTCAAACAGATCGTACTGGACCTTTGCATATAATTTCCGTTCATTGAGTGTGTAAAACTTTAACTAAATCCTTTTATAATACTCGAATCGGATTATAAATATGCAATTTTATTATACAATCATATTACATACATAGCATATCTATGACATGTATATAATATGTATGCCCATATACGACTATGCGTGAAATTTGAAATATATATTCTAAATAAAAATAAACATAGTTTATTTTAATATATTAATAATGTACTAAATATTCTAAGCAGTATTCATAAATCATACGATTAGTCTTTTGAAATTATGTAAAAAACGTTACTGTCAAATGTTATTAATTTAGCATATTTTTGCAAAAAAATGTAAAATGAATAACATTTATATTTTAAATGATATTTCACCGGTTAACCTTTTCTTGGTTATGTTTATTAGGAGGATTAAGCGTCATGTTTTTAATAACATATTGTCAATAAATCCACCTTTGAATAGGAAAAATATTTATAAAAATTAAAAACCCCGACTGCATAAAACTAAAAAGAAAATAAACAAGTCCACTGTTAATCCTAATAAACTATTGGGCTTGTTTATTTTCTTTTTAGACTTATGCAGTCTGGGTTTTTGTTTTTATAAATATTTTTCTTATTTTTTCACTTTTTTGTTGGGATTTGTTATGGTAATGATAATCATTTTATACCTATTTGAAATCCTCGCATTGAGCTCTTGAATTTGATATCCATATTGTATGGTATTCGAAACGAAAAATGTTTTTTTCACTAAGTCCAATGGCGTCCCACAGCCGCCATGATTGTTTTTTTTTTGCGTCACCTATCTAAGAACACTTGGGCTGCTAATATAAATCTAACGATACCTCAATTATGTAAATTCGTTCAGCGGTTCTGGAGATATGAGGTAATAAAGAATATTACATTCATACATACAAGATACGCGCGAAAAACATAACCCTTCCTTAGCAGTCGGGAAAAATCCACTAATAGATACGATTTGTTGTAAATATTGGTGGTTCTTGTGTGACGCTCTTCTGCCATAATTGGATGCCACGTTTTAAAGACATTTTATGATATTTTGTATTCTTAGCCATTTTTATAGAACATAGGTTATATACGTTCATGTTCATGAACTCATGTAATCGACACTAAATATTTATACGAAACAGATACATTTAAAATAGAGTAAATCTGGTTATGTTACGTAGATATTGTTACATACTGCAATCTAGGTTTTGAACATATTCAAGAAACCTTCAGTTTTATATCTGATTACATAATATTATTTAATGATTTACAGTATAAATCTGATATTTGTGATCGTTATTACAAAGAAATTGAATTTCTTGAACACATTTTTTCACGTTTCCTTATTCTTGTTCTTTTAATTCACATAAAAATCATTATATAGACACAAATATGAACGACATTGAAACTAAATTATGTGTATGAATTTTCTTTACTTCCATTTATCAGACATGCTACTGATTAGTTTTAATCTATTATTTTTAAAATATATTCTACTGCATATATGTTATCGCGTATCACTAAATATTTAAAAAACAAATAATGCCATACACATACGAGTATATGCACTATATTTTATCATTTTTCCATAAGAAAAATATAATATTTTGTTTGGTTTGGTTATTTTTATTATCAGCAAAAAAAAAGTTTTCATAATAATTTTCAGGAGTAAAGTAAAAAATACTTACATGAGCGTCGTCCGCATGGTCAATAGTAGAGCTGGAAGCCGAGCTACCGGAAAGCTCCTTGGGGGGTGTGTCATTAATATTTTCCGTCATACTCATTTTTCTATTCACCAGAAAATATTAAAATACAACAATAAAAATGTTTAAAACAATAGTTTCGAATATATTTTGAAACGTAACATCCTCGCGACGAGTCAGTCAAACGAGGCACGCGCCGCCAACGAGTGACTAGAGCGGACAGCGACGAAACGTCGAAAGAGATGGTAACTTTAAACGGCCTTTTGACTAAAATTCCAAATATCATCTTACGAAACTAACTATACATTATTTTGTATTAGAAAACATTGAAAATGTACTATGTAAATGTTTTAGTATGTAAATAAGTTGATTTGGGCATCAGTGAGATAAAGTAAATACTCTATGATTATGAAAACAATGTAATGAGACGCGTATTTTTTTTATTAACTCCATTATGAAGTAATTAAGTACATTAATTTGCTGCTATTTTTGTTATAAAAGATTCTCACAAAACACAAAAATAACTAGCAACGTTGCATGGGTCGCGATAAGACTGATGGTGTTTACCTGTAGGATTATAGGAAGTAGGTACTCGCTAACAGTCGTGTATGGAGAAACCTGTTTGCCTACGCCTTGACTAGCTTCAGTGAACCCTTATATTTAAGTATTTCCTTAAGATGAGGTTCAAGTTGTTCTGGTCAGTATTTAAATTAATTAAAATAAACGTGAAGTGCACATACATGAAGAACATACATGTATTTTTTTAAAGATCTGACACTGATTGATTGATGATATTGAAATGTTTAATAAATTATTTCGAAATCTAAAATAAAAGGATATCAAATAGTAATTAAGTAAAAAAAAATATAAAAACGGTGCGACTTCGCGTAGTCGGAACATGTTTAACTGTGCAGATAATAGTCTATAGTTCAATTCCTAGTGATGTGAATATAAATGTTAACGATATGAGGATACACTAAATCGTAGATTAATAAAAAAAAAATTATACGAAGTGATGTTCTTTTCACTACGATGTTTGACGTTGCCTTACCATGACCCTTACGCTAGAGAAACCGGACCGGTGCACGTGTAGGTTTTAACATAACTAATTAGATGGGAAAAAAGTAATAAAAAAAATTGTGACTTAGTAGATAGAATTGATTAATCATTATTATATTACGTCAGTTTTATACGCTAATAAAAAAAACAAAACGCAATGTCCAGATTTCATAGTTGAAAGTAGAAAACAGAGTGTCTATACACTATGTTCTCTATACATAATTACATAGACATAGTTACCCCCTATATGCGGACGAATGAAGCTGAAGTAGAATTTCATCGTAGCTTGATAAGAACGTGTGACTTTGTGGAGAACAGACTGTTGCCAAAAGCCGCGGGTTCAAATTTTTTTTTTTTACGTTTTCTAAATATTATTCTATCCTTAGTGCAAATAACTTTAAGCATATGAAAAAGCGCGAGTCGGGTTCGCTCCGAGGTTCGGAAAACAATTTAGAGGTCTCGAGCTTTTTCTGAAATTCAGGCTTAGCTTAGCCAGAACCCTTTCATCTGATACCTCACTTGAACTAAAAGCTGTAATACCAAATTTTGAAATCCTTAAAAGGTACTCCAAAAAGAGGTAGGTTGCTTTTAATCACCCATCTTTTTAGAGATATTAAGTGCTGGGTGTAAGATTAAAGTGCTTTAGTTAACTAGACAGTTTCATAAGTAAGTTTCATGAATAAGTTGATTCTCGAAGCTGGCAAAAACAACTAAAATAATATTAAGGCATTTAATATAATCGGTTTTTAAACGGCATTTTTGTTCCCCATTATTTTTAATTACCATCATCAATATTCTTTTATATTTTTTTGTAAATATAGGACTTATATTTAATTATAAAAGGATTGCACTTGATACCGTTATGCAAGTTAACAGATTGCATTAAAAATATACGAACGTTTTTATTTATTCTTTGCAAAAATTTCACGCCAGTAGGTACATTCATAAATTTAAAAAAGCCTATAAAACTATTTTCAAATATAAATGAATAGTTAAGGACCTATTAATTTCTTTCATAACATTTTAATTAGGAGTCATTATCTTAATTCATAAATATGCTTAATTATATGTTTTGTCATAAAATGTAATCATATTTTCAAAAGGTTATTAATGTATAATGATTTTTTTCACGAAAGAACTTATCGATAGATCATTCCGTTCTCCATTTTAAAGACATTGCACATTGAGTGACATCCAATGCCACATTTTTTTGTGGATTAGATGCTTATCTCACACATACTCGTACACTGTTAATAATGCTATAAGCTCCACACATATATACTAGAATGTATTAATTGAGGAATGCGCGTTGTATATGAGTTCTATAAGGCTACTATAGGTATAGCTGCTATATAGCTTAGCTTACGTGAGAAATGTTTAGGTATTATTAAATAATTTTATGTAAATAATAACCATTTTAATCTATAAAACGGTAAATCATAAAAAAATCGGATAATAAGACTTTAAAAAACATTTTAACACCGATTTGGCGGTTGCACGTAATTGTACGGGTATATGGGTGAAGGAGAATTTAATTTGTGCCAAATAAATTTCATTTGTATATTTTGTTTAAGCTTCACAGTTTCACCTCCATATCGTAGGATAGACAGAGAGACAAAGGCAGAGTGTCTTGACACTTCATTCTCCGCTTTCCGGTTGAATTCGGGACAGACATTGATTTGCGGAACTCAACGCCTAATTTGCCTACCAGAGCGGGTAACTGGAATCTACAAGCATCGCTTTTACATTCAGACTCTGTGTTATTGACCTCAACATTATGACTTTAGTCTATAGTTTATAGCTTTACATTTTATCTTCTAGCACGTAGAGTACCAGGCGACGAATAAAAAAACTGGAAAATGGACGTTAGGTGACCCTGCCCTGCCTCTCAATCTCCCTGTAACATTGTAAGCGTACCGCCGCGACTGTGTCAGTGGAAGCCATTTGTGTATTTTCACTAACAATATTGTAATGTTGTTGTTATTTTTATGGCTATAATGATGCATGTACTTCAAATATCATAGTATTAGAATTAATTTAATGTAACTTGTAGCAGTACCTACTTTCAAAATTTGATTATAATATAATAACATCGAAAAGTTATGTTTTTGTAATATGGACTAGTAAGTAATTCCAAATATGGGCTATTATAAGCACGTGGTCCATATTGCAGACTGTTTTTTTTTAGCTTCACGCTGTATCTCGCACACAGCAGAGTAGGCAGAGGGAACCTGATGTTAAGATACTCCGTTCCCAATCCACCAATCTCTGGAGGCATTGCATATTGAGTGGCGGAACTTAACGCCACGCTTTCCCCTCGACCCCAGAGCGAAGAAATGAAAATATAAATGTAAATTAATATTTCATCTTATCGAACCAGTTGATTTACAGGCACACTTTGTGCCCCTGCGCCACGACTGGCCTCAATAAGGCTTTCTTTGTAGATAATGGCGATAAATAACGACTAAAACAAAGAAGTTACTAGGAAGGAAGGATCTTACTAAACAGAAGTGGGCTAAAGATTCGATGACTATGGCAATACTAGCCATACAAGAACAAAGACTGGGTAACCTGAAAGCGTCGAAAATTTTTGGTGTGAAACGGTGGTCCATATGAAGTGTACAACGTCGTTATTAAAAATAAGGTGGTCTATTTTTAACACCTAATTGTAAAGTTCCTAATTCGCGTATTGCCTATTAATTTGTAAGTTTGTTACAAAATTTATTCTTTTATTACTTTATTGATAAAAAATTGTTATTCTTGAATAGTTTATTTGATTATTTAAATAATTACACTTTAATTATCTATGTATATTTGGGTTTTATTAAAAGAAAATGATCCGATACTCCATATTCATGTAATTTACTGTAATAGTGTCTCTATTACTCTAAGTTACATAAATATGGAGTATCGGATCATTTTATTTTAATAAAATCCAAATATACGTAGATAATTAAAGTCTAAGCAGACTTAATAAAATTTACGAAACAAAATTACCAGTATTTTTTTACGTACTCCATACAAACAGGAAAATTTATGATCGTTAGTCATAGAAAGACAGTATTTCTAAGCTGAGTTCATTTGATATAAGCCTCATACTGAAGCGGTCTTAACTTATTATAGTAGTTGCCGTTGACCGCATAATTTAATAAACTTGAACGAAGCCAGTGTTGTATATCAAATATAGATAAAATAACATAAATATTAATATTTTCAACAAAAATAAAGAATAGCAATGTGCTATTAGTTAAAGTTTATAATAAAATAATGTATTGTAAAATAAGCTTTACAATTGTAATTTATATATTTTTTTGAATGTGCAAGAACCATTACGTGTATACCTACATTTTATCATTTGAACTTCACGCTGTATCTTGCATATGGCAGGGTATGCAGAGGGCATCTAGTGTTAAGACACTCCGTTCCCCTCTTTTCGCGGACTTCTCGAGAAATTGCGTGTTGAGTGGCGGAACTCAACGCTGCGCTTTGCCTCTTTAGCAGAGTCTGGAAATGACCATATTAAATATTTCATTCCCCCCTCTTGGGAATGGAGCCCATAATCGGCGCACACAATTATATTTAGATTATATTTAATAATGATCGCCAATACTTACAAAAGAGAAAATAAAATTATTTTTATGGTGCCAATGCTTAAATCCGTTCTCGAAGATACGTTTTTATTACCATTTTTTTATTAATCTCTATAAATATACTATATACCTAAAACTAGTAGATTTAAAAAGATAAAAATTATCTATAGTTGTAATAAAATTGTAACAGATGTCGGTGTCTGTCATGAAAGATATACACGAAAAAATTTTATTGGGGACATGTATTAATATAGTAGTAGAACTCAACACAATGATTTTTATTTTTATTGTCTGTTTGTCTCTTTGTCTGTTTGTATGTCCGTTTGTTATCGCTAATCTCAGAATCGACTTAACCAATTTACTTTCACTATTAGATTCTGTCTGTTTTCGTTAACATATATTTTATTACAATTGGTTCGTATATTAAAAAGTTATTCAATTTAAAGTACTTAGTTCGATAAATTTGCTAATTGCTATAACAGTTATTTTATACAAGAGTTTTACTGAATTGGCTGCATATAGCTTTCAATATGAAAGATGATAAAAAACACCGAGATTTTAAGATTTAGGATCGGGATCAGAGTTTACGCGGGAAAAACGCACCGTGCACGCGTACTTATAATTTATACCGTCTACATAGTTAAATCAGCCTTGCCAGACTCCCCGATTTCAGCGGGACGTCCCGATTTTTAGACCAAAAACTAAATGTCCAGATCGGGACAGGTACTATGACTTAGTAATAATAAATAATGAATATATATTTTTTATTATTTTAAGGTTTTAATTAGTTACTAATAATTTCATAAAAATACAAATAAGTATATTCTTAAGTTATGTATAGTTATTCTGAAGAATTAACTGCCTTACATATGGTATTCTATTAAAAAACATTTTTTATTGATATCTATCACCAGCTTGGTAGCTTTATTCAAAACTTGAATAAATGGATAAATTATAAATTAAATTCTTAATATTTTTTATTGTCCCGCTTTTGGCTGAAGAGTCCCTTTTTTACTTCAAATCTGGCGACGCTGAGTTAAATATTTAACTTTAAATACAACAAATTTTGGAAGCAAAATCAAATAAATTCCCAAAAGACTTAAATTACTTAATGAGGCCGTCGTGGCGCAGTGGCACAAGCGTGTGACTTTAAACACGACAGCTATGGGTTCAGTTCCCACTTGAGGAAATTTATTATAATTTATTAATATTTTGAGGCGAGTCGCAATGACACAAAATGTGACTGTAACGCGACTGGTTATGGGTTCGATCTCCACTCGAAGAAATGAAATATTTATTAAAATGTATACTTCCATTTTCTTCGCTCTGGTGTCTTGGCAAAACGAGGCGTTAAGTTCCGCTACTAAACACGCAATGCTTTTAGAATTCGACGGAAAGTGGATAACGGAGTGTCTTAACACCAGGTTCCCTCTGTCTATCCTGCTATGTGCGGGATACAGCGCGAAGCTGTTTTGATTTGATTTAGTATTTTCTTATCTTCACTTTGGTAACAAGACAAAGCGTGGCGTTGAGTTCCGCCACTCAACACGCAATGCCTCCAGAATTCGGCAGAAAGTGTGAAACGGAGTGTCTTAACACTAGGTTCCCTCTGCCTACCCTGCTGTGTGCGGGATACAGCGTGAAGCTGATTTATTTTATTTTAAAAAAGTGATATCAATTTAATTGGCGAAATCTTTAGTTTGCAATATTTTGTTGTTTAATATTGTTTGTAAATTATTATTTATATAATGATAAAAAAAACTCGAGATTCAATTGAGATTTAGTATTCTCCAATGTAGGTTGACACTCTCTCAAGGAGCCACTTAGTCCTTGCAATTTATCAATGACAGATAGAGATTTCTATAGTAATATATAATTTATGATTTAACCCCGATTTTTTGCAGAATCGGTATTTATATAGAAAAAACTACGTTTACAATTTGCGCGCAGTTACGTTTTATTTAGAAAAATGTGAAAAACTATTTTTTTTTTTCTGTTAAATTACGACCATCAAATTAATTCCCAAAACACTTAAATTATTATTTGTTTAATGCATATCCAAACTAAAATAATAAATCCATTCTTACAGTTCTATACCTCAAAGGGAAAAAAACGGAACCCTTATAGGGTCACTTTGTTGTCCGTCTGTCAAGAACATTTTACTTGAGATTGCGTTGAAGTATCAATCTGAAGTTAATATCAGATATTCAGGTTTACAGTTCTTTGGGCCATAGAATTTAAGCTTCTAATACAACGCAATCAGTCAAAAGATATGCGCATTTATCGTTTTTGCTTCATTTTGTATGAGATTTACTGCGTAATCAAATCGCTAGTGTACTTCCCGTAGACCTACAGTTATGAGATTTAGGACGAAGTAAGATCTTACAATACAAATAAACGAAAAAAAAAACAATAATTTATAGACATTTCATAGAAAAAATCATTACAAACTTATATTTGTAGTTAATTTCATACAATATAAGTGCATATGTCCGCAAACTTAAGTTGGTTAACTTTATTTGCAATCCTGAAGTTGATAGGCAGAAGGCTCGGTAGGCGAGCCCGACTCGCGCCGGTTTTTGCTTAAATACACTAAAATAATTCAAGCGGTCCTAACCGCATGGGGGCTACTACGGACTAATAAATAATAAATTATTTTTGTTATATCATTTGGATTTGAATATATTTTAGGATTTAATTAATTCAGATGTTAGATATTCTAAACATTTTTTTTTCTGCACACTTAATATTCCAAACTAAATAATATACTATTATTATGACTTTGCCATTCCTATATCGTTGGAAGGCTTTGGCTTAGACTTGGAGGATGAATATTACGAATAATCTGAAATTTCTAATACAGGTGAGACATTTAACATTTTAACTATTAATTTATACAAAATTAAAAGATAAAATATTAAAAGTGTGAGTTATAATTTATAACAAAATATTGTCAGTATTTACCTACATTTTTATTTTTGATATTCAATATGAAAATTTTAGGACATAATACGTACATAAAATATTATACAACCATCTGCTTAATCTATAGATTTTAGGCAAAATAGATATAGAACTTAACGCTTTTAATATACATAAGCATGTATGATAATTTCTTAATTAGTATATAATCCGAAGTCGTATTTTATATTATTATGTAATAATCCTGTCCTCCTATTTTTAACCGACTTCTATAAAAGAAGTGGGTTATCAATTCGACTGTTTATTTTTATATTTGTTACCTCAGAAATGTTGACTGGGTGAACCGATCTTGATGACTCTTTCTTTCTTTTTAATATTAGTACTTTCTGTGGGATCCTATTTTATTGTGGCCAAATGATATCCATGAGAAAACCATATAACTTAAATGTACATTAAGTATGTGTGCGACAAATAGACCAATAACTCAACATTATGTTATACTGTAGAAAATTTAATATGTATTTATATAGAAATTTTAAAATTATAAAATATTTCAAACGCATACATAAAGAAATTAATTTTATTATGTGTTTGAAATATTTTACCCCGTATGTTGCTCCCGTAAAAGGAGCGCAGACGTTTCCACTCTGTAAAAAAATACATATATAAATTCTTCTACACTAGACTTTCATCCTCATCTATCTCACATCTGTTGTGTTGGTTGTATTGAAATGAATTATTCCGTTATATCATCAAGAACAGCGTAATGACTACAATTTTTTTTTCTTCTACCACTTGGACACATACTGTTTTCCATTCTTGTATAGTGACCTTTTTCTTTGACTTTAAATAAAAAATAAATAAATAAAGCAGCTTCACGCTGTATCCCGCACACAGCAGGGTAGGCAGAGGGAACCTAGTGTTACGACACTTCGCTCCCCACTTTCTGCCGAATTCTGGAGGCATTTGCGTGTTGAGAGACAGAACTCAACGCCGCGCTTGTTCTCGCAACCAGAGCGAAGAAATGGAAATATAAATTTAAGTAAATATTTCATCTCCTCGAGTGGGGATCGAACCCACAACCAGTCGGTTTAACAGTCACACTTTGTGCCCCCGCGCCACGACTGGCCTTAAATTACTTGAACAAAAAAAAAACAATATAAAGATTAAACGTGACGTACCAGCAAAAGAAATAGTTATGTCAAATAAGGGATTCCCCGCACCTTAAGCTGTAGGTATAAACCAAATGAGGCATGCATCTCGTCTCAACACGCACATATGTAAATCCAAGGCTTAGCTTACGCCTCGCGGACTGTAGGTACATTCTTTATAATTTACGATTAAATACATACATTAAATAACTACATAATGATATTCCCTTAAAAAGTATATTTACAAATATTTTGACAGTTGTTCGTGATAGTATTATAAATTTCGACAATATTTCCGGTCCGGTACTCCGAAATGACAGTTACCTTTATTAGCTTAGTACACTGGTCCATTTACCATTTACTGGTACTTATTCTACATATTTACATCTTGAGAGAATATAGCTTCTATTGCATTTACTTAAAAAACATTTTTGCTTGAATAGATTAATTTTCATAGTGACAGGTTGTATATATGGATATTTGAACCCTATCGGTTTTGAAAGCGGCTTCCGTCTTTGAAATATAATATAATGTGAATGCCATTTGAAGAACAGTTAACAACGTTTACCTACTAATAAATAAGTTTATTTAAAAAATATCTATACATATGCACAAAGTAAAACAATATTCATAAAGAAAAAAATACTGTTTTAACTACTTTAAAATATATTTACTATTTAAATTATGTTATTTTTGGAGTCGGTGCCAATCAAAGGAAAGGGTATTGTTTATAGAGTAAATTTTATTTAGCATTTATTTTTATTTATTTGGAAGTTTCCTACTAGTGCAATGCTTGCCTTACCTGGCATTCGTTTTTCTTATTAATTTCCAAAACATTCTAACGAAATCTAATCCACAATCACAACATACTCTTATCCCATACACGACTTTACAGCAAAAGTCGCCTCGCGAAAGAAAACTAATAGAAAAACAAAACTATAGAACTTCGCAAAGCAAAAAAAATCAGGTTACTCAAGTTACAAACGTTATATAAGGTACTAGTGCCGCCCGCTTATTTGCACCTAAGGGTGAATTTAAAAAAAATTACGAAACACGTGTTCAATGAAATATTTTTAAGAGTCTGAATTTCAAATTTTATAAAAATCAGTGCCGATTTAAAAAAAAAATCCATACAAACTTTCAACCCCTATTTCATCTCTTTAGGGTAAAATTTTTCAAAATCCCTTCTTAGTGGATGTCCAGAATACAAAAGTAAATATGTGTCCAAATTTTACGTTTCTACGCACAGCGGTCACGGCTGTGCGTGCGTCTTACCTCAATCAGTCAGGAACATGTCCTTTTATATATATAGATTATGATTTTTTAAATATTATCTATTTGTAGAAATATATTTATGAGAGTACATACTCATATACATAGAGACCAGCCGTGGCCCAGGGGCACAAAGTGTGACTGTAAAACCGACTGGTTGTGGGTTCGATCCCCACTCGAGGAGATGAAATATTTATTTAAGTTTATATTTTCATATCTTCGTTGTAGTGTCGAGGCAAAGGGCAGCGTTGAGTTCCGCCACACAACACGCAATGCCTATAGGCATTGCATATTGTGTCTACAAATAACATTGTTGGAGTGACAACTCCGTTCCTATTAAGGCAGTTTCGTTTACAAACCCAGTGTCTTAGGTTCTTAGGTTCCCTATGCCTATCCTGTTATGTGCGGAATACAGCATAAACCTAAAAAAAAGACCTTTGAGTATCTGCAACAAAAACCCAAAAGACAGTCACAATCTTTAGTAGTTTCTACTACCACTACTCTAAACTCTAAAACATCTAGGATACTAATTTAAAAGACGTATCTTTTAAATTCTTTTAAGAATTTTAAATTCTTTTACCTCTGATATCTCTTTTGTGTAATTGTAGGAAAACTGAAAGAAAAATAAAATAACCTTGAACAACTTACCATGAACTTTATTTTTTAGAAAATAATGTATTGTTAAATACTGAACGCATAAACCACTAGAAATTTAAGATGTATATACGCATACTGCGGTGTTCTACGAATATTTCAGATCATTTACTTTAACCGCAAGGTTACACTTATTTTAATAGACCTTCGAAGTAATACAATATTATTAGGTTAATAAATAGCACTGGCTCCAGATATATTAGTACTATACTGTAACTCTATTCGAAAGATTAATTATATCTGTAATAAAACCATTTGTATCTAAGTTTTTCATAATTTACAATGTTATTTGTAGAGAGATATTATTTAAAAAAACAATAAAGTACACAACAAAATAAAATTATAAGAATTACTTAATTTAATTATTACTTAAATTAATTAAAACAAACTAAATTCAAAACTAGTACTTTTAAAATTTTTTGTTTGTGTATGTGTACATACACACTCTCAGTCAGATACAGAGACACAGAGAGATACTCCATTCTTATAAAGATACAGTACTAACTTTTACTTAACCCTTATCTCCTTTTTGTATAGTATACTATACATACAACTTTATAAAAATATACGATAGCTATAAAATATTTTTAATTAAGTTTTATTAAACATATGTCATTTCTAGACATTTATTTATATTTTAAAAATTAAAATAGTCGTTTGTCTGTTATAATTTAAAATCAGTTGTCAAAAACAATAGTCAAGGTGTGCCGCTCAGGTTTATCTAAGATAAGTATTATTTTATTTTTATGTTTCTACTCCTAAATATGTATGTTTATTATAAAATACACATGTCTAAATGTTTGTTCTTATATATTTTTATATATATGCTGTTGTGCCTATGTGAATTAGTATGTTTTTGTCGTGTTTTTTACTAACGTATATTATACTATACATTGCCGCAGTTGCAGTAAGTTACCTTTCGTTGGTAGTGTATAGAATAATATACATTGCCAACTTAATAGGATCAATATTTTTTGGAACTTTACTATAAAATTTAAATTGTAAATATGTCTGTCTTATATACTAAACCAATTTTATTACAATTTAAAAGACTTTCATACTAATGTTTGACTGCCTCGTTGATATAGTGGTTCTAGAAAGCTACACACAAAGTTGTGGGTTCGATTTCCACAACAAATACTACTATTATTATTACTACATGACTACCTACCTATATAAAGGGACAATAACATACATTATTATTTATTTATAATACATATGGTTTAGCTTATCTTTGGTGTCGGTGTTCTTGCATGTTTCTTTTGCTTTGGTTTTAGACTGCTATGGGTGAAAGAGCTAGGCGCATTTTATCTTTAGTGCCTGAGAAGAATACAGACTCTGATATGTAAGTAAATGACGGAGTTAGTAGCAGAGATGAAGCTGGAATGATTGGATCAGCAGAAAGTTCTCCAGCGCCATCGATAACTTCAAATCTCGAAATGTTACACCTCCTACCTTTTTTGATAATGAGATAGGAACGCATGCATGTGATATTTATGTTGATACCACCGAAGTGCTTCTTACACCTCATTCATTCAATAAAAATGCAGTGTAGCAGAAGAAATAAATTATCTTTTCGTTAGAAAGAAGCACAATTTCAAGAAGGAGAAGGCAGAAATATCAGGACCTACATTGGAAAATGTAGGTCCTGATATTTCTCATTTGCAATTGATTGCATTCGAATACAGTGTTTATCCGTAGAACAAGAGAATCTTTTAGTATCGACGACGAAATTGTTATACCGTACAAAGGGGAAAAAGCAGAAAACCGACGTTAATATAACCCAAATAAGCCTTGTAAATGGGGTTTTAAGAACTTAGTCAATGCCGGTGTGTCTGGCATCATTTATGACTTCTTACTCTACGCAGGAGATGACACTTTTAGAGGCATCGCATTTACTGAAGAGGAAAAGACTATGGGTGTTGGAAGTAAAATAGTTTTAGCTTCATCTAAGACTACTAAGTTGAAACGTTTCAGTGAAAAATTTAGACAATTTCCCCGCAAAGCAAATTTAAAAAAAAATGGTATCTTAACGACCATGCAGTGATATCCGCTATGACAAATATGACCATTGGCCGCAAATAACCGAATATCAAATGTACAAGTACTGCAAAGCTGGCCGGGGAAGTACTATGTGCACATAATGTAAGGTTCATCTTTGTTATGTGAAGAATCCAAGTGTTTTTGGAGTATCAACAACGCAAGCAATAGGATCTCTGAATTATTTTGTAAAGAAAAAATTGTTCAAGAAAGATTTATTTTATTAAACAATTTTACTTCCACCAAAATAGTTGTTTTTATTAAAAATCATGTTATTTACAATAATCTTTTAGTATATATTAAAAGCTACCAGTAACATGGCAACTCTTCCAAAACATAGCAATGTATAGCATAATATACATTCTTAAAAATGCTATAATCACTGTGCGTGTAGCAGTGTATAGTATAGTATACATCGTGTTTTTCCAAAATTTTCATATCACGATTTTTTTATTTATTTTTTTGAGGTACTTTATAGCCCAAAGAAGCTACCAATATACTTTTTTTTCGTTTTTCTTCAAAAAAAAATTTTTGCCACGATAAGGGTTAAAATAAAGCAGACACAAAAAAATGTTAAGTATTAAATATTTGACGCTGCTATCGGTACTAGAGATGTATATAATGTTCATATATTATATATACTTATCCTGATATAAAACTCAGCTTAGTACTTAGTTATCTATATATATAAAAGGACTTGTGCTGACTGACTGAGGTAAGACGCACGCAGAGCCGTAACCGCTGATGGTAGAAACGCGAAATTTGGGCAGATGTTTATTTTCATATTCTGGACATCCACTAAGAAGGGAATTTGAAAAATTTTAACCCTAAAGGGATGAAATAGGGGTTGAATGTTTGTATGGAAAAAAAAATTAATCTGTACCGATTTTTATAAAAATTTGAAATTCAGACTCTTAAAAATATTTCATTGAACACGTGTTTCATGGTTTTTAAGAATTCACCCCCTAAGGGTTCAAATAAGGGGTTGAAAGTTTAGGTTGCCACCGATTTTTATAAAAAAATTAAATTCAGACTGTTAAAAATATTTTATTGAACACGTGTTTCGTGGTTTTTTTTGAATTCACTCCTAATAAGCGGGCGAAGCCGCGCGCGCCCTCTAGTATATGTATAACTACACTCATTGACTTTAGCATATTATTTTATTTTTCAAATAAATAAAATATTGCTACTATTTTTAGAAGGGATAGATATAAATCTTGTAATAATTAGTAGTTCAATTTTCGGTTATCGTCTGGAAAATACAGTATGCTAGTAAAAATGCGGTTGGTATTTTGGATAAGCAGGTGAACTTTATAATATACCTGCTTATCCAAAATAGCAAACATTTATTTATTTATTTTGGTATATATAATATAAATTATTATATAACAATATAATATATTTTATTATATAATATTATAATATAAATTATAAAATTAAATTTATAACATACTAGCGGCGCGTTCGCGGCTTCGCCCGCTTAAACTACATGATTATTTATTTAATAAACAGAATGGACTGACAACTATAATGACATCTAATATGATTCTATATTACTTTAATCTATAATCTTCAAATATGATTTTTTTACTACATTACCGTAATTTCTTTTTTGTTTTTTGATTTTACTTTTAATTGATACATAAAGCTAATTATTTATTATACGTGTATATTTGTGTAACATTACGTTCTTTTAACCTATGTATGTCTTATCATAATTTTAAAACTCTGTTAAATGTGCTGATGTCAGTGAATAATTTATTTTTCTCCTTCAGAAACGGTTATAAACTTAAATGTCAAATTATTGATATGGGTAAGGATTCATAATATTCTTTGTAAAATGATTGCATATTAACTTCAGTACAGTTTTTAAATTAGTTACATACGAGTATATTATTAGCTAAATGTACAATTGGTAAATATGAAGTTATTACAGTGTACACGAAGAAAGGATATTTTTAGGCATTTTTATATAGGTTTATTTCAAACAAACGAACGAACCAAAAAATCTATGTATTTACTTGATATTTCTGAAGATCTAATGGTTCTTTATCTCTGTGTTGAATTAATTACGACTTAACTGTTATGATTTATATAAGGAAATCTCCACTAACAATTCAATTTTGTTTACTTTATTGTATAAAATATTGTATAATAGATACAACATTTTATACAATAAAGTAAACAAAATTGCTTCAAAATATATATTTTTATCAATAGTCAATTAACTAAGACATTTCGAATGTCATTCGCTAGCCAAGAATCTTACCAGCGCGATTGCTATATAAAATTCGCAGGCAAACTAATGCCTTGAGTTCATTCAAATGACGATAACTTTTTTCTTTTTTTGATGAAACAAATGATGAACTTTAATTATTAAGTTGAGTTAAAACAAAGCAATTGGTGAAACTTTTAAGTAAATCGGTTCAGTACTTTCGGAGATTAGCGTCACCATACATATTAACAGATAGACAGAAAGATAGACAAGAGATTAAAAAAAAAACTTTTTTCTTTCTACTATTCTTTTAAAAAAAAATAAATAAAAATAAAAATGTTTATTAATCGGACAACCAATGATCCATAAATACAATAAAGCTTAATATCTAGTGTTAGTACTAAATAACTAATAGTGACTTGGTAATGTCACACATATGCCAGATCAGTGGACAGTCCCCACTGTCGGCGATAGCCTTCAAGATACTGTTGCGGCTGCCGCGGACTCGCCTTAAAAGAGAGCTTGCCTTTTTACGAAGAATGGCCGGGAAACTGTCGACCCCTGTGTGCGCGACCCTGTGTGTGTTTTAAGTGTCCCTCTATCCATTTCAGTCAAAATTACTAAATGTACAGACAAAATATTTTTACTGCCTTGTTTTATATAGAGATTACATCAAATATAATAAGTTTTAAATTATCGCTTGCAAAAGCATACATAAGTAACTACATAAATTATTAACGTGATAACATGTTTTGATGCACTTTACGTAATTTACATAATGGTATGGGAGCCGAAGCGGGGATTTAAGAATTTATTAAAGCACGGTAGATTAATATACTGGGGGTTTCCTTGTACTCGGTTAAATACTTCCACCAAATATGAGCCTTATATAAATATATTTCCTTGAGTTTTTTAATTGATTACGATCAATGATTTAAAAAAATATATCATATTAAGCAATTCCCGTCAGATAATCGTCAGATTACGAGATATCACCTCTAGGGCATGAAGATGAACCATATATATATTAATCCGACGCGCTTGAGTATTTCAAAGTGACGCAGAGTGCATTTTTTTTCTTCGTGTTTGCGTCACATCTAAATCTTCAGATTATTGTAAAAGAGATTTTTTTCAGGTTCATTTAATATCCCCTCAGAAAATCTGACGCGCTCTACAACTTTTTTAAAATTTTTAACCTTTACCTTAACCTTTAACCTTTTTAACGTACGATCACCATGGGAACAATCAGATTTACATACTCATATTTTTAAGAACACGTAGAACATGGATGATGTAAATATCTGACGCGCTCGAGTATGTCCATACAACAGTTTTTTTTTTAATTTTTGAAATTCTAGAACCGCTCACCCCAGCAATCAAAAGATATGTATTATTTGATTTTTTTATTTGTTATCATCTAAGCTTCGCAACCCAATAGGTCTCTGTGACGTTCGAGCTAATCCCGATTTAGCATCGTCGGCTCCCATAGTATAATATGTTTATATTTCTAAAGAAATAAAATCAAACGGGAAAAAGTTACAAATAAACAAATGTTACTCATAAATATATAATATATAATAATTTAATAATGACAATATAATTTTGAATAGGACGTAACATCTATCGTCTCTTGACTATTTTGGTTAGGTATTGTAAAATTGAGCAATTTTTGAGTCCTATAAAAGTAATATTCCTCTGCTGGTTGCAAGTGTAACAAACTAGATTGTGATTATAGTTTATCTTACTTGAGTTTACACAACGTACATGTACAACGATTACATAAGGTTTTAAAAACCTCATACCAGGCTAAAGAAAACATGTATTCCAAAAGCGTTTCGTGATACTATTAAAACGCTCAAACATCCTAATTTCGGCAGAAAAGACGGTAGGAGATTTACACCACCTCAGACCTACTACTAAATACTTTAAAGTCTCGAACCCATTGTACTAAAGGGCAAGATATGTGCTTTGTCTATTAACTAATACCTACTTGGCCCTGATATAATATGCATGTGATCCTTAATATCCGCTTCGTAGTTTTATACAATGTAAAAATAAAATAAAATACAAACTAAAATATAAATAGTACTACAAAATTTGGCATTACCAATGTAATGTATATTATATTGTAATGTATATACCATACATAAATTAATAATATTATTAATTTTCATTAATCTTGTATAATTTTCATATCAAGAATATAATTTAATTACACTTGATTTTCGATTCGTAATATATTTATGGTCTTTTTTATATGATCATCGTGTAGATTAAAATCTCAGATAGATTAAACATATTCATGAGATTAAGCTTTATAAATAACCTAATAATATGTGAAAAGAAAAAAGTCTCTTAGCCGTTATTTTTATTGTGATCCCGGTGATTTTTTTTGGTATGTGAGGTTTGTAAATTTTCGGCTTAAATAAATTTGTAAAATACTCGTGTTCCCTAGTAGACTAGTAGGTGCTGGTTCTGGCAAAAAAATAAGCAATTTAAGTATTATTTACGTAAACTATATATGTGTAAAAAATCTTTCTGATTTCATGTGTCTAAATAATTAAGTAACAATATTTTAATGACAAAATTGAGCGTATAGCGACATTTGAAACGACGAGTTGACTACGAACTGCAGTGTAACGTGTCTGTGTTACTTACTACCGTAGGACTAGCGTAAAAAATTCTTAAGATTGTAGAAAGGCAAAGGTATTTTATTCACATAAAACTTCTTCATTCTATAAAAATATTTCAAAATTGCAGTAAAATCGATTTACGAAATAGCAGTCATTTTATCTATCATGTATCCCCTAGTTCGTGTTATTACCGATAGAGGGTGATTCTAGATATTTTTTATCTACGTTTGTGTATTTTTTCGAATACTTGTACATGTACATTGTAGTTAATGGTTAGTTTAGGTCCCGACTGTTAATCCTAATAAACTATTGGGCTTGTTTATTTTCTTTTTAGTTTTGTGCAGTCGGGGTTTTTGTTTTTACAAATATTTTTTTTATTTATAATTTTTTACAATTAAACAATTAATGTTTTTTTAGCATAAATTAACCTTACTCACGATGTAAAAAAATATTTTTAATAAAAGCTAAATTTTATCACAGTAGGGTTCAAATGAGAGGTCCACAAATAAATTAATATAAAAACAAAACTTAAGTTAAGCCACATAATTCACACATTAAATTGCTGGCAAAAAACCCACATTGATCGCACCAAAATTATCAAGTTCATATTATGCACATATTATGACGTTTAATAATATGGTTAAAGACCTTAAGATGCCGATTCAGAGGACATTTACCTTATTCCTGTGAAATTATTTTTTTGAGCAAGAAATATGTGTACGGTAAGCACGCAATGCCTCGAAAAATTTGACGGAAAGTGGGGAACGGTCTGTCTTAACACTAACCTAGGTTCCTTCTGGGAGGGAACCTTTAAAAAATGTAGTATTTTTTTTAAGCGTTACAGTCGATCTGATAAGGTATTGGCTAAGGCATTGCTTATTATTAGGAACTTAAAAGCTTGACACATTGAATAAAACAATTGTGAATTAACATTCACAATCAAATTAAAATTGTTTACAAGTATATCTAATACTAACAGGACGATATCTTCCTATGTGGTTGTTCAATAGGTAGGTAGCTGTAAAAATAGTATAGTAAATATATTTTTACATAATTCATTACAAGTAACTCTTTGTTTTACTCTGGAAATAAATGAGTAGAAATGTAATAGAAATCCTAAAGGCATTTTATTTCTTAAAGGAAAGCTGAGAGTAAATATTTTCATGTATATCGTTTTACATCATAATTTAAACATCTATGTATATAAAAGTATTGCATTTTACTTAGATATCACTTAAAACTTATCTCTCATAAAAAAAAACAAAATAAGTATTTTTGTAATTTATTTAATGATAAATAGGATAACAAAATAAAACAAATATGAAGAAAATGTATTTATTTACAAATGAAAAAATGTACAGTAATTAAAATAAACTTGTGGCAACAGAAAATTCGAAAAATTAAAAAAAAAATACTTTCAAAAACAAGACAATTCGCATAGAATTTAATATTATCAAAAAAATACATCGATCAATGAATATAAAATTATATAACCCAATTATACAAATAAAAAATCTACTTTAATTTAAAAAAAATATATTATTTATAAGCAGTAGTTATAATTTTTTGAAATTATCTAAGTAAAAAAATATGGTTGAACCATATTTTTTATATGGTTATTTAAAAAACAGTCAAATAAAATAACAGATTTGATTATCAATTATAATGAACTAAGATTTTAAAATAACAACTTCAGCCATTTATAGTATTTGCAGTAATTTGTCTAAAGACATTGGATAAAGAAAACCTATTTATGTTATTTAAATATTATATAAGCATCATATACTTTAGCATCCATCTTGTTTTCTTTTTTTAAGAAATATAATATTATTAAATGTAAGTGTTAATATTTTTTTCTTATATGAATCATTTCAAGGCTAATTTAATTAAAACAAAAAATATAACTTATTGACACCCAACAACATATTTTTCGATACGCTTAGTACGTATTGAGTGGCAGAACTCAACGCCGCGCTTAACCTCGACACCAGAGCGAAGAAATGGAAATATAAATTAGTACATACAGATTATAATTTAGCTTAGCTTAGTACATACAGATTATAATTTAAATTTGATATACCTCAATAATCTGTCATATGCTTTAATGATTCCTATAAGAAATAATAATAATAATAATATAATACTTTATTGCACAAATAAAAAGAAGAATAAAATACAGTACATTATAAAAACGAATAACAACGAATAAGAAATTGCTTTTTTTAATTTTTAAGCATTGGCAATTCACAAAAATTTGTTCATTATTTATTGTGTAAACGTTTTTTTTTAATTGTAATTTGTAAATTGTTTACTATAAAACATTTAATATGGCGTTTATTAAGAATAAGATTTTTTAAAATCTTTTTTTAATGTTATCTTTCTTTATTCACTTAAATTATAATTTTTAATAATTCATGACAATTGTTTATTTAATTTTATTTATTCCTTACTTACCACGTCGTGTGCGCCATAGCAATGCGAAGTACGCGAGCAGACGGAACCCAATGAAGAGTAACACCATGTTTACTACGTCCATTGTGAAGTCTGCCTGTAATGTCGAGTTATATTGTTAGATTAAATTAATTAATATAAGGAATTGAATTATATTAATAAAAAATACCATACATATCACAGTAGGAACATTTGTTAAATGTTTAATTGTAGACATCATTGTGCCCACAGTTTACTTTGCATAAGTAAATAGTTTACATAAGTGGGGAACAGAGTGTAGAACACTAGGTTCCCTCTGCCTACCCCGCTGTGTGCAGGATACAGCGTGAAGCTGATAATATATAGGTCCTTCTGTCTGATAAAGTATGGAGTTATGTTTCACCAGCAAGCAATGATGATCAATGGCCAGAATACGGATAATAAAATGGTTTAGGCAAAATATTTAATTTTACTATCCAGTACATAAGATATTTACGCGTCAGGATAGGAAAATATATGCTTTAAGTAAGTTACATACCTCAGAAAAGCTAAGCGTAGTAAGGACAACTTCGCCATTGGCAGGACAGGTAAAGTTCTCTCTTGTACAAGCAATGCTTTGAACTCCCGACCACTGGTTAACCAGTAACGCCTCGTTACCGTAACGGAACCAAGATAGGTACGATATCCAGCCGAGGTATGGTGGCACTGACCTGAAAGTAAATTATTTGATTAGAAATTATTTTAATTTTTACAATTTCTTATTGATTTTACCTGTATTCTATATCTATATAGCAATCTATATATAAATGCTTCGTAACGCTATTTGAACCCTCCGAAAAAAATGGTTGGTTGAAAATTAATATTGATTTTTTTTTAAGAATCTAATGTTCTTGCTGCGATAACCATAATCAAGAGAAAATAATTTTAATTGTGATTTTCATGGATTTTTAATGATTTCGGAATTATTTTTAAAGTTATGATATAAATATGTTTTACGCTTATAATTTTAAAAGTTCTCTAATATATAAGTACTGAACATATTTAAATATAATGTAATATAAAATATTTAAAAATATATTTAAACCAACAAGTTGTCTATAACTATTTGCAGAAATTAATACAATTAATACTTAATTATATTAATAAATACTGGCACGATCATATGATGACGGCTATAAATGACCTAGACCTTTGAGGATGCTTCATACTATGAATTAACTTTAATATGCAATATTTATGCACATTAACATATTACATGTCGTACAGTGTAAATAACTTAACAGTGGTTAGAGTTATTTTTCTTATTAAAATAAATGGCATGCAGCTTATGATCAAACATAAATTTATATTTTTACTTTGATATAATATTAGCTCAATATGTTGTATATAGTCGAAACATAAAATATACGTATGGGTAATGAAATATATTATGCCGTCTGTGGCGCAGTGGGACACTATCTTACTTTAAGCGCGACGGTTGTAGGTTTGATCCTCAATCAGGCAAATAATTATATTTCAATCACTTTCATTTCCTTACTCTTGTAGATAGAGCACGACGTTGAGTTCCGCTATTCAAAAAGCAATTTCTCGAAAGTTAAGCGACAAATGGGGAACCGTGTGTCTTAGCACTAGTTTCCTTCAGTCTACCCTGCCCGAGAGAAACCGCGAATTATATTTATGACTTACCCAGAGTTCAAGAAGAAACCTCCAAACAACATGAATGGGATGATGATGGGTGGTCCCACAGACGCCGCCATACTCACGCTGCTGCTTGCGCATGATATGAGGTAACCTGGGAATTTAGAAATGTTATAAGTAATAAAATAAATGAAGAACTTAAATAATATTTAAAAAAAAAACATAATTTGCTACTGATATGATCTACATTGTTTTATCTTATATCAATTGTTTACTATTAAAAAATTATCTCATTCTCATAAGAGAATATTCCATAAGGAATTTTTAACAATATATGTATTTAAAATTCCGCAGGTACATGTCATTATTTCATATTTTGAGTTCAAAAATAAAGTAAAAATAAATAAAATGTATATTATTTATCGGTCAATTCTATTTATTATTCCTATATATTTCAACTAAATGAAAATACTGTAATTTGGATATATGTAGGAAAATCAGTAGTTATTTCAGTATAAGTAGTAGATATAAAAGTATACATAGTATGAAAGAGCTGTGATGTCACATGACACCAGAAATTACTCCTATACGTATTTCAAAAAAGCAAAAATCGTTAGTTGAATTCATCAAAATAAGTCAGATCGTTGTATCTCCACATCATCTAATGTGATACTTTTTATATCTTTTTTTGTGTACGACGTGGCGTAGCGGCACGGCGCATCCGACTGACTGTAAACGCAGACTGACAGTAATAAGTTCGATTTCCTCTCAAAGAAATAAAATATTTTCATCTGGTCCTCAGGTCTCGAAAATTATGAAGCGGAGTACACTACTATACTATATAATAATATACACTAGGATTCCTTTGCTTACCCCGCTATGCTAGCGAGGTAGGCTTTTTTTCCTAAAAGCATGAAACTTTTCTTTATTCATATTTTTTTTAAAAGAATTTAAAACATTTAAATTACTTTATGGAACACAAGGAAATAGAAAAGTTAGTTACAAAAGATTTCATAACAATATTTATCAATGGTGCAAAATAATGTGCGCGTTATATTAAGCAACGTATAATAGTTTATAGTAGACTTATATTATAATTTTACTAAGTATTTTCCGAATGTCATTATATCTATATACAGAGAGTGAGATCTCTTATAATTTACTCTCTAAATGTATTAGAAACAAAAAGGAATTGCTTATTTAGAACGCCAAGGACACCTTTTACTGCTATAGTTGTAAGCGTTTTTCTTACAATTCAGTTTTATAAAAAAAAAAAAGTGGTAAATGTGGTACTTTAATTATAATTGCATAAAAAAATAATTCGATTCTAATATGTTTATAATAGTATCATTATGTATTAAGAAGCTTCACGTTTTAACGGATATTAAATACCTATTACGCAACAAGTTTCATAGGTTGCATAATATGTAATTACTTTAGTTTTTAGGCTCTTTCGGTGTTCAAAATGTTGTTTTGCTTGTTGAATCCGAGGCCGAGACTAGTCGTGAGGCAGGGGCACTACGTTTGAGTGGTTGTGGGTTTGATATCCACTCGAGAAAATGAAATGTTTATTTAAATGTATATTTTTATTTCTTCGCTCTGGTTGCATGCAAAGCGCGGCGTTTAGTTCAGCCACTCAACATGCAATGCCTCCCGAATTTGGAGGAAAATGAGAGACGGTGTGTCTTAACACTAGCCCTCTGCCTATTCTGTGTGCGAGATACAACGGAGTTAAGCTAATATGTGGGTATAAACTATAAAGTCTATAAACTAGCGTCAAAAGAATGTAGATCATATCCTAAGCATTTTACTTATATGACACAAACATTCTAGCCTGCATAAGAGTCTAGGCTAGATAAGAATGACTTGATGATTACTGTAATAAAAACCAAATATACATACATTTGAATGGGAATGAATATATAATTCTAATTCGAATATAAATGTATGGTAATACCATTAAAATTTCATATATATAGATAGGGGAGAGGGTGGTAGCTTTGAACAGGGGCACCTTTGAAAATATGTGTTAACAGAGCTATTTTAAAAATAAATTTTGTTAGATTTTTTTTGAGTAGTGGCAGCACTAACCTGCACACGTGTCACTTGTCACCGCTGATATATGAGAGCCCGTGGTTGAGTTACGAGGAGTGTTTGATTTTGAGTAAAATTTTATACATTTTTAAATAAACGCGTAAGGATCGCAGGGATCCAATTCATGGTATATGGTTTTATTTTTTCCTCTTTTAGTTAGAATTTTTCATATTTCATGCAATAAACTAGAAATTAATACAATTTTTAAACTTTTACTTGAAAAAAAAACGTTTTTAATTTTCAAATACCACTGAGGCAGCTTTGAACAAAATAAGGGGGGCAGTTTTGAATATTATTATATATAACAAAATACCGCGAAAGAAAAACAAAACTAAACTTTTCTTTACAAGAAACTGACTCAAAAATGCATTTGGAATCAGAAGAGGAAGTGACAATTTACTGTAACGAGAATGAAGATACTGATACCTGTGCGTATATAGACTACGTAATGGAATTAGACTACCAATTAATAAATATTGGAGACTCCATTTTAGCGAATGTTTCATCATCTATGAATAGTAAAAAAGTAGCTTGTACAATTTTTTTCTTCACGTCACTATACTATATCCATGTTCCTTTAAATTTAATTTCTCTAAGTTCAAATTAGGGTAATAAGCTGTTTATTAAAAAATATTTTGTTTTATTTTCATAATATTAGGTTTATTCTATGATTGATCCTGACTGGTTGCGGGTTCGATCCCCGCTCGAGGAGATAAAATATTTACTTAAATTTATATTTCCATTTCTTCGCCTTGGTGTCGAGGTTAAGCGCGGCGTTGAGTTCTGCCACTCAACACGCAATGCTTCCAGAATTCGGCAGAAAGTGGGGAACGGAGTGTCTTAACACTAGGTTCCCTCTGCCTGCCGTGCTGTGTGCGGGATAAAACGTGAAGCTAATTTTTATTTCTTACGTAGACTACTTCCCCCAATTTCAGTTGCTGGTTACGTCACGTACTACATTCATGTTTTCCTTTAAATTAAATTTTTCTAAGTTCAAATTAAGGTAGTAAGCTGTTTATTTAAAAAATATTATGTTTTATTTTCATAACATTAGATTTATTCTATGATTGATCCCATAATGTTAATTACTACTACGAAGCCAAAGCTACTTTTTGTTTTTTTAAAGTCTATTAATAATATTAAAGTTATTTAACATTAGTACTAGTACAATCGCAATATTAAACTAGGTATATTATTTTTTTCAGTTAACATGGTACTGATATTTGATCTCCATCGTTTCTAATGTTAAGTTTATTGATAAAATTACTTAAAAGCTTTTTAATTTCATTGAATTCGATGATAGTTCAAAACTGCCCCATATATGTTCAAAGCTACCCCGCAAGGGGGGCAGCTTTGAACATTTGACTACTGCTACTAAAGTTGATATTGCACCTTTACCTTATATATTTTTATACATACGATGCTACTATTGTGTGGCACAATAGTTGGACTAAGCATTGTGAAATAGTAAAGAAGTAAAAAACTGTAGAATTTTTAGATATGACACAAAGTTTAAAAATCGTTCGAATGTGCCCCCCTCTCCCCTACCTATGTAAATATGTCGTTTAAAATCTTATTATTGAAGTGATAATTGTTATATGTTAGTAATTGAGACGACTACGACTATACACTTACTACGTTTTAGCATTAATAATTACAAGAACTTTAAACAAAGTGATTGCGAAATTTAGATTCAATGAAGAAAATAATCTTTGTTTTTTCTATTAAGATTGCCTTATGTATGGAAGCCGCATTTTATCTAAACTGGTAAGGGGTTTGAGAGAGTGACTGACTGCAAATGGGATGGTTGTGGGTTCGATCCCTATGCATGGAAAGAATTGTTTTTTTATAAGAGAAGATGCAGAAATTCATCTACTCTATATACAATGTGGAGTGACTGTCTGTCTTTCCATTATGCTCGGCAATCATCAAACTATCGCGTTTGGATCAAAGTTATGAGCAGTTTTCCAACGCTCCACGTTGTCTTTATATTCTCCGAAATTATGTTTAATAAATATAAACAGTTAATTATTAAAACCGATGCAATTAAGAAGAAACACAGGTCGAAACTAATTCCACAAAAAAAAAACGATCAAAGATATCGCCCTTATTACCATAATGATTACTTTCGAAATTTATAATCGTCCCAAGCTGGTTGCCCTTCCAAAACTGGTTTAGGTGTATTAAAAAACGGTTGTTGTGGAAGCGTCGGTTAGTCAATGGTCGTTGCGACACAGTAACGTCAATCCCTATTAGAATAACTATTAAAGGTGACTAGAAATACATCTTAGATTATAAAATGTATTTTCACATGAAACATTTTTGAAATAAGCAGTGGATTTTAAATTTTAATTACCACCGAGCATAATCGGGATATGGTAATAGTTCACAATCTATTTCGTCACTTAACAATAAATTTAATGTCTAAAAATCAGCATGGTTTTGGGGAACGGACCATAGTTTTGGCGTTCTAGCTTGTGGTGAACGGAAAGGACAATTGAGAACGGAATTTCAAGAATGAACATAAAAGTTATGTTTACTATTTTCATAATTAGATGCAAAATAATATTTTTCAATAGCGTTTATCAATAATACTTTACCTACTATAGTATCGTTTAATTTGTAATCCATTGTTCAGTTCCTATTGCATTATTTGATTTGTGACGTAATATGTTAACACTTAGATAACTAGAGATTGTAGTTTTTTTGATTATATATTACATTTAATATAATAAATTAAATTTTTAAAGGCTATATATTATATTGAATACAATAAATATGAGTACCGTAAAACATTCACTTTGTTTAAAGCAAATCTTTAGTCTCGAGCATGCCCATATTATTGTAAGATAGTTCTTTTATTATATTGTTACCCTTAACACACTTACTCATAAATAGAAAGTGACTTTTTAATAAAGAAAATGTTAAAAAAAATAATTTTTATAGTTTTTCCTTAGCTAAATGGAGAATTTTTTTATACAAACATTCAAAATCTGTTAAGTTTAAAAATATATATTTCATGTTTCGACAAGAAAACCATATGTATAAATCTAAGACGATATAAGTAAGACTTACCAAACGAAGTAGCGACATTAGTGATCAACGCCGCCAATCCCGAAGCTATGAAGAACCTCTCGGGTGCTGGGTTCAATCCTATCATGTAATAGGCTATAGTGGTGAACACTAGCGGTATGGTAGCGAATACGGGTGCTTCAGCTAGCGTCTTCGATAAGAAATAAACGTCAGCCCTATACATCCCCGAGTGGTGCTCGCGTATGAATATTGGTAGTTCTGAACAGAATACCTGAAATAAATTTAATTTAGTGCTAAATAATTATAAAATATATAAACATATACTAATATTCTAAGTTACTAGAATAAAATGTTTTACAAATCATAATTAATAAAGTTTTACAATATTATTACATAACGTTATGTTTTATAGTTATTTATTAAATCAACACGTGTATGGTGTGATGACATTTTGAATTAATTATGTATGGACAACATTTATGTACCTATATGGTTCCTTTATCTTTGCCTATTGCTTATAAAATAATTTTCATATAATTTTTATGATAAATATTATAAAACATACATATTTTTAATTAAGCTCAATGAAAGAATATTTATATGAGCGTAAATAGTTTCCGTAAACACAAAATTTGAATTAAAAATATTTTTATCTACGGTTATAAATTTATGATTTTTTCTTCAGCTTCACGCTGCATCCCGCATACAGCAGGTTAGGCAGAGGGAACCTAGTGATAAGACACTCCGTTCCCCATTTTCCGAATAACTTTGAAGGCATTGCGTGTCGACACCAGAGCGAAAGGGAGACCTCCAATTTTTGTACAAAACCCTCAATGGACGAACCCGGCTCGCGCTTGTCCGGCTTTTTCAAATGGAAATCGATCTTACAACAGTCTCACACTCGTGCCCGTGCGCTACGACTGTCCCCAAGTTAAATCTTAAATTTTAAGAACTATAAAATTAATTTCAATTTATTGTTTAAACCAAGTATTAGCATCAAAACAAGTAGATTCATACATACACGTATACACGGTATGGATGTTGATGATCTATTACTTATATTTTTATTATTGTTTATTTTTCTGGGTTGAGTCCAATGGATTAACTTTTGCAGATAAAAAAGATTAACTAAATATATATTTAAACTAAAACTTACATTAATAACAGCAAAAATGTTTTGGAAAGTCATATTAGTCAGGAACATGAAGATAGCCCCGTTTATATTCATCACTCCATCCTGGTCCAACCGCTGTCCGAAATATATAACACCTATGAGAATTGACACCATCTAAAACAATGTAAAATTTTAGCTTTAATGTAATTAGCTCTTGAGTGTATATAAAGGAAAAATATCAAAGAAAATAATCAGAATTTATTTTTTCAACGAATTTAAGACATTGCGTGTTGAGGACTTGACTCAAAGCTGTGTTTTTCTACCAAAATGATATGCATGAAAGTAATTAATTTCCTCGAAATGATATAGAACCTATAATCAGCGTACTTACAGGTAGACGCTGTCTCACTGCGCCACGAAGGTATCAAATTATTATTGAAATCCGTTAGTTAATACATTACAAATAGCTTTTCAGAACCCTAATCCCATAATCGTAAGCTCGTACTTAAATGTTAATAAAGTATAACTTTTTAATACTTTTTAATGCATTGACTACTGGCTAAATAATTTTTAAGTTTAATTATTACTAAAATGTTGAAAATTCAAGATTTTAAGATGGCGATTTCCTTATCTTACTTATACAGACACATCTGAAAATTATACAAGAATGTAGACTTATCCTATATCTATACTTACGTTTAATTCATAAAATTATATAAATTAAAGCTTGTTTTAAAAAAACTTACAATAGTCTGTAAAAATCGCACTTTGATGAGCATAGGTTCTTTAGTGACCGAGAGCCAGGAGCGCCAGAGTACGGCACGGAATTGGGCACACCATGACGCCTTGTAGGGAGACCTCTTGGCGCGGAGAGCGGCGGCACTGCCCCACGCTGAGTCCACCCAGCCAGAGGAGATTTTACGCTAAAAAAATTAGTTAATTATTAAAAATTATTAAAAGTAAAAGAATAAAAGGCACATACATAATTTAAAAAAAAATATAACAACCAAGTAAATGTACATTGATTTAATTCTCTTTATTAAATACCATATTAAGAAAAATATCCACTATTAATTAAATAATAAGCAAAATTGAAGAACTATTTATTCAAGAAGAGATATAGAGAAAAACTTACTTCATGAAATAAGGCATTTTCAGCTTCAGCGGCCAGCTTACAACCTATTTCTGACTTCGCGAATGCAGTACAAACAGTGTCGATTGTATGCCGGGTGGTTTCCTCTCTGCCGGGGACTCCCGCTAGGAGTTGTATGTAGTGGTCCGCTGGGTTATAGTTGGCTGGACATGCTGCTCCTAGTCTAAAATTTGATGATATTTAGAGAAAAATTTTAAGTTTGGCTTAATTGTCTTATGCTCATATATTATAAGATAAGAAAAGGTAATTAGAAAACTTGCTTTATTATTTATTTGTTTGATTGTAATATAAGGTAAGTGACGGTAACTTCGTGCTAGTACGTCTTTTCGTTAGTTTTGCTTCTGGCAAAAAAAATAAGCATTTTAAGTATTATTCACGTAAAGTATATATTTGTAAAAAATCTTTATAATTTCAACTGTCTAAAAATATAAGTAATAATATTTTAATGACAACATTGAGCGTATAGCGACGTTTGAAAGTTGACTACAAACTGCAGTGTAACGTGCCTGTGTTCCTTGCCACCGTAAGAGTAGCGTAAGAGTTTCTTAAGGTCGTAGAAAGACAAAGATAAGTTATTCAAATAAAACTTTATATATATGCTGTTCTGTATTCTATAATCAAAAATTTAATTGAAAAAAAAAGTAGAAGCAAGCATAAAATTCTTTCAAAATTGCAATAAATTGACTCACGAAATAGCAGTCATTTTATTTAACGTGTGTCCTCTAGTTCGTGTTACTACCGAATTAGGGAAATCTTAGATACTTTTTATTAAATTTATATTTATATAATAATTTACATAATTTAAATTTAAAGCTTAAAAACAGTTAAATTACTTGTTTAAGTTTCTTGTGATCGTAGTTCGGTGTATATTTTGTTCATTTAAATTCCTATAATACTATTATAAAGGTAGCCCGAATTCATATTTTTAAGCTAAATTCGTATAGGTACTAACAATGGAATTTTATTTTTTAATCAGCTTTTTTTATTTATATTTGTGTATTTTTTATAATATACAGGATAATTAATAGTTGCTTTACATAATTTAAAAATAACCGAAAAAATTGGATTACGGAAATTCCCAAAATCAGTAACACGAAACAAGATCCTCTGCATTTCATTATTTTCCCTAAATTCGTGATACATAAATACACGTAAAATCACACATTGACTCCCTTGTATTAATTAATATTAGTTACCTTGGTCTTGTGATCTAAGTAAAGATTTTTCGACTTGATGATTTGATGACTATGAGTGGCTTAGATACAATTACTGGTCGTGTAAATTGGCGCTGGCCAGAAAAAGATGACATCTTCACATACTATTATGAAGACGTTATAAAGAAGATAAAAACTCCTATACCACTCAATAAACGAGGAGTTTTCTCTGTAGTAGATATATAATTCAACATTTTGAATTTTTTAGATTAAAAAAAAATGCGGCCAAATCATTCAGATTTGAGATAATTAAATTATCATTTTATTAATGTTATTGTTTTATATTTTATTGGAGTATTATTCTTTATTTTTTTATTATTTGAGTTTACTTTTATTTACATAAGTTCTTAATTTTATGGTGTAATTAATCAAAGAGAAAACAAACTAGCATAGCTTCAATTAATGAGACTTGAATTTAGTTTTAATTTTTAGTTTGTAAATTATAAAATTTTAATGTCGTCGTAAACTGATCTCATCTTTATATTTTTAATTATAATTTTATTTTAATTCAATTTTTGAAATATTTATGTTTTTTTGTTATAAATTAACCTTACTTGCCGTGTAAAAATTTTATCCCGAATCAGGGGCCACAATTTCACGAACTTAGAAACAGAGCTAAATTTTATCACGAATTAGGGTTCAAATAAGAGGTCCACATATAAATTAATATAAAAATTAAACTTAAGTTAAAACGCATAATTCACACATTAAATGACTGCCAAAAGACCCACTTTGATCACACAAAAATTTGCAAATTCATATAACCTTTAATAATATATTTAAAATAGTTTGAAGTTATAAGAGCCTTAAACTGCCGAAACCATGGACACTTACCTTAACTGAATAATAATTTAAGTTCATGTAAAAAGAGAAACAAAAGTTGTATTTGTAAGAAGTGAAAGATCTATAAAAAATTACAGTAGAGTAGTCAAACGGTAAAGGTGTCGGCTTTTAAACTAATATTTTGAGACCTTAGTGAATTATTTTATTAGACCAGAATAATATCCATATTATGATTATAACTTATATAAGTGCAATTTAATTAATAAATTGCGTTTAGCACTTAAGTTGCAGTCAAAATTCATGTTAATTCAAGACATAACTGCAAATAATAAAAAATATCCATGACCACTGCAAAGTGTTCGAAACGTCGGGTTTCCAAAAATGTATAAAAATACAAAATATACGCGATTAATCCGGTTAAAATGGTTTCATTTAAAATGTGTAATAATCATGAAAATCAAAGAACTTATTAATAAAAAATAATCTTAATAAAATTGAATTTGCCGAATAACGTTAATAACTGTAAAGATCTCACTTACTTTAAAATAAACCTTAACTTAAAAAATAAAAACAAGTTTGGACATACATAAACAGTTAAGACTACTTACTCTCTAAAGAACTCGGTCGCTTGGTCCGGGGAGCCGAGGAACGCCACTCTGCCATCAGCCATGATGAGGAGCTTGTCGAACATAGCGTAGAGCTCGGAGGAGGGCTGATGTATCGTGACTACTATAGTTTTACCCTTTTTGGCTAAGCCACTTAATACCTGTTTCGGTAGAAATTACATTTGATGGGTTATTTTCATATCATTAAAATTCTGTGTGGTTTGGGCATAAGTCGAGCTCACAAATGTGAGCCAATAAAGTTAAACAAATTATGTGTTCTGGTTTTATTTAAAATTTAAAACGTTTTCAATTAAAACGATGTTAATGGTAGGTAATATAAATTACATTATATTTTTGATTTTATATTTTATGGATAAAACAAATATATTTTAATAAAATTTAACTTTTTTACCTCATTTTTAGTAATTACCCACCCATACATGTAAATTACACCACAGTACGATTTAAATATATATACTAACCTGGATAACATTCTGTGCCATAAATGAATCTAAGCCAGACGTGGGTTCGTCGCAGAACATAAGCGGAGGGTCGGTAAGGACTTCACTGGCGAAGGAGAGCCTCTTCATCTCTCCGCCGGATATACCCTTCAGACGTCCTGGTATTCCTATTACTGTGTTCTGACATTTTGATAGTGCCAACTAAAACAAATAAATACGTTATGTTTAAAAAAAATATGTATGGAAAAATATAAATATACTAAATGTATCTTAATCAGGGCTTGTTAACGTTACCAATTCACATTTAAAATTAACGTTAATTACCGGTAATGCCATACAGATACTTAAGTATCGTTACTATTTGGTAGTGATACTTGCTAACTTAACGGAAAATACCGTAAAAATAAGGTTAAATTTGCGTTAAATCTTTAACGTAAAATTTTGTGTTAGAAGTAAAGTAGCGATTTTCGAAGGAAAGTAGCGATAATAGTACCGGTAAAAATCATCCTATTATTTAGTTACTTTATGCGACGTTGCCGTTTTCGCCTCGTCGGTCGGCGGGCGGGCAGCGACTCTCTTCGCACTGTCGCGCGCTGTTGCCACGTCGTTTGTTGTGAAGCATTAGAATACGCTTGCATATTTTTTAACCTATTCAACTAATTGACGCATACATAATGTGACCATATTTTGGTCAGTTCAAAACGGGACATTGGAGGGTTGCTTTCCGTTTTTTACAGGTGTGGTTTTCTTAGAATGGATTTCCTTTTCTATGAGTGACTTTCGTTTTTTTTTAATAATTTTATAGTGTTTTCGTTTTTTACGATAGTTTTTGTTATTTTAGGATAGTTTAAATTGTTTTCGACATCTGAGATGTGCTTTCTTTATAATATAATTGACACTTTAATAATGTTATACTTCCGTTTTTCCAAAATAGTATACTATCGTGATAACCGCGGAAAAACTTGTTTCGATCATCGAAATAAATTTAAATGCCATTCCGTAAAAACGGGACTTTTGTATTTTTATATTATATTACGATGACCCTAAATATTAACATGAGCACGAGGTGTGACTGCAAAACCGACTGGTTGTGGGTTCGATCCCCACTCGAGGAGATGAAATATTTACTTAAATTTATATTTCCATTTCTTCGCTCTGGTGTCGAGGTTAAGCGCAGCGTTGAGTTCTGCCACTCAACACGCAATGCCTTCAGAATTCGACAGAAAGTGGGGAACGGAGTGTCTTAACACTAGGTTCCCTCTGCCTACCCTGCCGTGTGCGGGATACAGCGTGAAGCTAATTAATTAATTAATTAATTTAATTAATATGTAGTTTACGACTTTTCTTTAACATTTATTTCGATGAGTTCATAAATAATAAATAATAAATATATATACGCACATAGCTGGGTAGGCTGAGGAAACCTAGTGTTAAGACACTCCGTTCCTCACTTAAAGCTAAATTTTCGAGGCATTACGTGTTGAATGGCGGAAGTCAAGGCTGCGCTTTGCCTGGTTACCAAACCGAAGAAATAAAATTTTTAATAAATAATAATTCATTCCCCGCGTCCATTTGATTTAATTAATTAATAAATTTACTACTACAAAATGTATTTATCATCTATACTAATATTATAAAAAGAAAAAAATGTATTTTTGTATGTATGTTTGTATTGTTTTCAGACGAAAACTACTGGACCGATTTCAATAAGTTCTTCACTATTAGAAAGCTGCATCTTCGCTGCATCTTCGGCTATATTACATTTTCAAAAAAATAGACATTCTTAATAAAAATGCAATAATGTGACCCAAACTGTGGAGAAATTGATCTTAAATATTCTATCATCGCGTGCGCTGCGAAAGCTATTGATGATAGAACAAAACAATGTTCTACAGTGTTATAGAACGAATCAATATCTATAAAAAAGTCCGTGATACGATATATCCAATTACTGTAGTTATGCCAATATAACTACTTTCTTATATTTTACAAGTTGACAAAATTGCCGACAATAATCTATATATATAAAAGGACTTATGCTGATTGACTGAGGTAAGACGCACGCAGAGCCGTAACCGCTGATGGTAGAAACGTGAAATTTGGGCAGATGTTTATTTTCATATTCTGGACATCCACTAAGAAGGGAATTTGAAAAATTTTAACCCTAAAGGGATGAAATAGGGGTTGAAAGTTTGTATGGAAAAAAAAAATTAATCTGTACCGATTTTTATAAAATTTGAAATTCAGACTCTTAAAAATATTTCAATGAACACGTGTTTCATGGCTTTTAAGAATTCACCCCCTAAGAGTTAAAATAAGGGGTTAAAAGTTTATATGGAAAAATCTTTAAATTGCCACCGATTTTTATAAAAAATTAAATTCAGACTGTTCAAAATATTTTATTGAACACGTGTTTAGTGGTTTTTTTAGAATTCACTCCTAATAAGCGGGCGAAGCCGCGCGCGCCCTCTAGTCAAACCATATTATTCATACATCTGCATTAATCCTTATACCATTAAATGATATTGTATTAAAGATAATTTCAATATGTATAAAATACTTTTTAAATGATTAAAATCGGACATTCCATTCAAAAGATACAATGAATTTAAAAATATCAATCTAAAGAAAATCAAGTAATAATAAAAAAAGGCGGAGTGTGTGACCTCGCGCACAGTAGCAGCGTGACTCTGCGGGGGTGGGGGGCGGTGCATCGATATTACTAAAATTATGAAGGCAATCGATAAATTTTTTTGTTTCTTTATTTGAATTGAATAGGCCCCGAAACTGCGGGACGAGATTTCAAAAATTATTTTATAATTAACGTGTAAATATATATATATATATATATATATATATATATTATATATATAATATATATATATATATATATATATATATATATATATATATATAAATCCTTATATCGCGTACGCTGTGGAAATTCATTAAGAATAGACCAAAGTGATGTACTACATTTTATAGAAGACAAAATACTATAAAATCATAGAAAATCTTAAAAAATCTTAAAAAATGCCACAATAACTAATTTTTAAAGTTCGTATTGTCATAGTTCAGAGTGACATCTAAAAAGTATACATATTATTCTGAAAGAATAAAAAGAATCGATGCCGTTGAGGTCCAGAGGCACAGGGGTGTAACTGAAACGCGCCGGTTGTGGGTTCGATCTCCACTCGAGGGAATGAATTATTATTTCTTAATATTTCATTTCTTCGCTCTGGCACCAAGACAAAGCCCGGCGTTGAGTATCGCCACTTAACACGCAATTCGAAAAATTCGGCGCAAAGTGGGGAACGGAATGTCTTCTGTTACGTCTGCCCTACCCTGCTGTGTGCAGGATACAGCGTGAAGCTGAAAAAAATACAAAGAGTGTGTAATTCCTCTATAGATATACTGTTTTATATTCTGTCATAATGAATAGCTTTAAACTTTGTATACAAAGGTATCCCGTAGTATATCTATTTTTTAATTATTATTACCAGTACAGTATCGATACTAATGTGGTATCTTATATTTATATTTAAATTTAATTATTTTTCGCCCATTTAGTGTTTTACAGGTGGAAAACAAAGGCATTTTTTTATTTGAGAAATAATTTATAAACTATAAAAATGTTGGTAGTTTTATAATTCTGATAGAATTAACAACTTTCTAAAATGTTTTTACCTTGCATACGCATGCATGTAATAACTATTGGGAGCTATTAAACAAAAAAATATTCTCATTTATATCAATATATTATATGTAATTATGGATGTTATTTTAATTTTTATCTTAAAAGAAATAAATATATTTTGATAAAATTATTCAAAAAAAAAGTGCCCAATAAAGCTATAATTTCTCTATGAGAATATAAATAAATAATAATAAAGGTCAGTTATTTAATCATTACACCATTAAATAAAAACAATTAATTCGATTTTACCGCCCCCGCACCGCGCTCGCGTCTTCGCTTCTTAAACGTCGACAAACAGAAAAACCAACAAACACAAAATTTTTAAATATTATTGTTTCTTGTTCTATTACTTTACCGCCTTTAAACACCGCCTATGGTTTTAATAATTTTCACTTTAGAAATCTTAAAAAATCTAAAAAAAAACTTAAAAATTCACAAATTTAAGCGGGCGAAGCCGCGAGCTGGTTGCTAGTAACATAATAATTACAATCCTTAACTTTTATTTTTATCAAAATAAAATCAAAATCAGCTTCACGCTGTATCCCGCACGACAGCAGGGTAAGCAGAGGGAACCTAGTGTTAAGATATTCCGTTCCCCACTTTCTGCCGAATTCTGGAGGCATTGCGTGTTGAGTGGTAGAACTCAACGCCGCGCGTATCGTCGATACGAGTGAAGAAATGGAAATATAAATTTAAGTAAATATTTCATCTCTTCGAGGAGGATGAACCCACGACCAGTCGGTTTTACAGTCACACTTCATGCCGCTGCGGCTTCAAATATTTTTTTATAATATTTTTTATGTAGTCATTACAACGCATGCGAAGAAAGCATATTTTAAGCAGTTTCTTGATTCTTAAGTTTAAAATGTAAATAAGAATATCTTTTAAATAACAATGAACATTCTTACAGCCAATAAATTATTTTCTCAAATCAAAAAATAGCATAAATGATAGTCATATCGACGAAAAAATATTCAAAATGTAAAAAAAAATAATATTCTATTTCCCCGAATGGGAATCGAACCCACAACCTGTCTCGCATTTACAATAACACGCTTGTGCTTCTGCGCCACGACTATTGCGCTTCTGGCCTCATTATATCCTCATCTCATTAAAGTCCAAAATAATATTTTTTGTATTTAAAATTGTCGTTGATTTACTTATTCTGACACTATACTATTCATAACATCACGCTTTTTTATTGATACTATTGAGATTTTTCGAAAACCGATAATAATTAATAATACTTTGCCCGATTCGGGAATCGAACGCAAGATCCCTTGCTCGGGAATCGCTTCAACCACTTCACTAGCAAGGCAGTTTATTTCTATACCTTTCCATAACATGAATAACCATTATAAAGTAAATACTGTTATAGTTTATAAATATTATTATTATTACTAACAGCTCCCGCTTGAATTACAGGAATATTTATTTATATAATATTTTTTTTTTATTTTGGGAAAAAATTGATGATGAATTATTTTAGTAGTATGTAAGTAACTGTATAATATAAAATGATTTTGAAATCACAGGCGCTTAATTATTTTCATATGTATGGATGTATATTCAACAAGAACAATAACTCGAAATAGCAAAGAGATCGCGGTAATAATAGTACGCACACACACATACACACACACACACACACACACACCTAGCGTCGACGCAGTCTTACTTACATATTTTTGTGATTGGACGAGAGCGACGGTAGCGAAACTATCTTAACGATACCATTTTAACGATACCTAGCGATACCATAGATTTAACTATACTTGTGCTTAACGATAAAAGTATCTAAATATAAAGGGAAATATTTATCGATACTTTATCAAGTATCGATACCTAGATTACGATACCATAGTTTTAACGTTATTTCAAGCCCTGATCTTAATAGACTGGATATATGTATCTACTTATATACAGATGTATAGAAAATATTTGTATAAAATATATACGTTATATAGTAATTTTTTATATAATTTTCTTCCAATATTTACATAAATATATCATATAATTATATGATTAATTAAGAATATAATATAGTTATTTATAACTATGTTAGTCTGTCTGTAAGTGTAACACCTGTCTCCATTTCTTGCATGTTTACGATTGTGTTGTTCCGTTCACAAGCCAATCGGATTATACCGTCTACTTCTTCGGTTACATACCTAACTTTAATCCAATTTTTTTGTACTTTCATGTTTTTATACGGGTATTAATGAAATCTACCAATTTCAGTTTTATATCTAATATAATATGGTATATAAGAAGCCAGTCGTGGCGCAGGGGCACAAACTATGACTGTAAATGCGACCAGTTGTGGGTTCGATCCTTACTCGAGGAAATTAAATATTTATTTAAATTTCTATTTCCATTTCTTCGCCCTGGTATAAAGCAAAACGCGGCGTAGAGTTCCGCCACTCAACACGCAATGCCTCCAAAATTCGGCGGTAAGTGGGAAACGAAATGTCTTAACACTAGGTTCCCTCTGCCTACCCTGCTGTGTGCGGGATACAGCGTGGAGTACAGCGTGGAGCTTATATTTTTTTATACGATGTATAATAAATATGTAGTACATGTCCTTCAAGACATGACAAATAACCGATCTTTCTCATGTCCCAAACTTTATTTTAATCCATTGGATATAAAACCTGCTTCAGTCGTGCATTAATTATCAGTGAAACATGTCAGTCAAAGAACTTAAATAATGAACACTGTAATATATAAGTTATCTGTGAATACCATTACTGTCCTATAAAAAGTGATATGTCACGGCTGACCGCCTACGGGCGTCTTCGCTTATAAGAAAATAAAAAATAATCAGAGAGCTAACGTCACATATATATTTTTTTGTACTTTTTATTTTAAGCTTCACGCTGTATCCCGCATGTAGCAGAGAAGAAAGAGAGAGTATAGTGTTAAGACACTCCGCTCCCCAGTAGTGGAGGCATTAGCCGCGCCTTGCCTCGACAAAATAGCGAAGAAATGAAAATATTAAACATTTCTTTTTCTCGAATTTGAATCGAACCCACAATCTGTCGCGTTTACAGTCATACATTTTTGTACCTCTGCGCCACTACATTCTTTGTTTGTCTTTGTTGGCTTCATTATTTGTTATAAATTATATATTTTATTTAACACATTTTTTTTATGTATTTACTTACTTCGGATATGACTTCTTGGACTCGTCGCATGCGTTGTGCATAAGGTATATGACGATCCATTCGCACGAGGGCCTGTAACAAACAATATAGAATAATAGGTTTGATCATATATACCTTATAGGATACAGGTACTTTTGACGCTTAAGTACTGGGTCAGCTTAGCTTTTAAAAGTTCTATCTAGACACATAAAAAATGAAAACCTCCATTTTTTTTTTTAATTTTATAAAAATTAAAATTAAATTAAATTAGCTTCACGCTGTATCCCGCACACAGCAGGGTAGGCAGAGGGAACCTAGTGTTAAGACACTCCGTTCCCCACTTTCTGCCGAATTCTGGAGACATTGCGTGTTGAGTGGCAGAACTCAACGCCGCGCTTAACCTCGACACCAGAGCGAAGAAAAGGAAATATAAATTTAAGTAAATATTTCATCTCCTCGAGTGGGGATCGAACCCATAACCAGTCGGTTTTGCAGTCACACCTCGTGCCGCTGCGCCACGACCGGCCTCATTTTATAAAAAAATATATAAAAATATATTAGGCGTAATAATGCCCGTTCTACATTAGTATTTTTATATATTTTTTGTTACGTTATACTTATATACATTTTAAGTTACTCTTATATTATTTAGAATTGAAATTATTATTTTTCCTAGAAGGTCAAACCAGCCTCACGTGTAATAATAAAATTACTAAAATTGTGTTCATATAATGTAGTTGAATGGAAAATAATTATACATATGTACCTAAGTATGATTGCCGAGGCATGAGAATAAGGGTTCAAAGAGAAAACGTGCATCTTATTTTGCCTTTGTCAATACTAAAATAAAAATCAGCTTCATGCTATATCCTGCACACAGCAGGGTAGGCAGAGGCAGCCTAGTGTTAAGACACTCCGTTCCCCACTTTCTGCCGAATTCTGGAGGCATTGCGTGTTGAGTGGCAGAACTCAACGCCGCGCTTAACCTCGACACCAGAGCGAAGAAATGTAAATATAAATTTAAGTAAATATTTCATCTCCTCGAGTGGAGATCGAATCCACAACCAGTCGGTTTTACAGTCACACCTCGTGCCACTGCGCCACGACCGGCCTCTAGCCTTTTTTATAAAATAAAAATAATAATCCTTTTATGAAGTATTCTTTAATATTATTTTAATGTGTGCGGAATACAGCGTGAAGCTATAAAAAAACATTTTAATACAGCACTTACAAAATGAAATATGTGTATTTCAAATGTCGAGAACATAAAATACCACACATTCTTATTTTATACTAGAGGGCGCGCGCGGCTTCGCCCGCTTATTAGGAGTGAATTCTAAAAAAACCACGAAACATGTGTTCAATAAAATATTTTTAACAGTATGAATTTGAATTTTTATAAAAATCGGTGGCAATTTAAAGATTTTTCCATATAAACTTTCAACTCCTTATTTGAACCCTTAGGGGGAGAATTCTTAAAAACCATGAAACACGTGTTCAATGAAATATTTTTAAGAGTCCGAATTTAAAATTTTATAAAAATCGGTACAGATTAAAAAATTTTCCCATACAAACTTTCAACCCCTATTTCATCCCTTTAGGGTTAAAATTTTTCAAATTCCCTTCTTAGTGGATGTCCAGAATATGAAAATAAACATCTGCCCAAATTTAACGTTTCTACCATCAGCGGTTACGGCTCTGCGTGCGTCTTACCTCAGTCAGTCAGCACAAGTCCTTTTATATATATAGATGTGGATAAAATGAAACCAATTGTTCTCTTGACTTTATAGTGAGACGATCTTTTGAGAATTCAGTACACTTTAAAGATCTGTTTAATAATATAGGCATCATTCTCTCAAGATATATTAAAATATTAAAAATAACGAATTGCTTTTTAATATGTATATTATCATCACGAATATTATTATCACGAATATATTAATAAATTTTCGTTATATGTTTAAAACAGCCTACATAAATATGGTCAAATGGTCTAACCCAAGGAGAAGTGTTCTAAAAATACTTTGTATATTGATAAAATTTAATAAGCTCATAGTTAATCAGTTACTTAAATATTAAAACGATAAGTTTCAACTGAATTTAATTTTTTTATCAATCTAATTTTATCATTTCATTCGAAATGGCTTTGTGCTGTTATTTCGAAACATATATAATATATATTACATTTTTTAAATGTTATACACGCTTTCAAGATGAATACCACGCTTAGGAAAAAATATACTTTCTTAGTGGTCAGAGCACTTGGACTTATTCCAAGAGCGGGTTCAGATCCCGGTATATTCAATTTTTTATACGTTTCTAAAAATATATATATATAAAATTAATGAAATTTAGATAATATAATACCTAATATTCTGGTTTCAACTAAAGTTAAGCGTCAGTTTTGAATGAAAAAGATATAAATTACTATCATTAATGACCATGTGACAAGGTCTCTAGTGGTCTCTATGCGAGAGCGAACAGCCAAACATCCGCCCACTTTGTGAATAAGATTAAGATAAAGAATTTATTTTGGAATATAATAAAGTAGCGTCGTTCATCGTCTTTGAACTGATGAAATGTGCATTATTCATTTTCATTAAAAAAATATGACATTCTTTCATAAAACTTGTAATTAGTGTAAAAGCTCTTTAAATATAGCTAAATCTAATCTATAGTTAAAGTTCAAGTAAAAATAAGGAAAATGTAAATATTTATGGAATATTATCACACGATAGAGTATTTTCTTTCTTATACATATCTAATTTGGATAGTATTTGTTTTAGATAATATCAATTTCTTTAAAAATATCTATTTTCAATCAATCATGAAACTAATTCTGTCACACTACACCAGGCTATTAACGTAAGCTTGAGAGGCGCCAACCTCATTTTCTTGATAATTATATTAATCATATGGTAAAACTGGTACTGTCTTACAACGATACGTAATAACTACAAGCTAGTTTGAAGAAAATTATATATTGCGTTTTCTGTGACAACTTCTGACATGTTACACACACATGTCAGAAGTTCAGTCAGAAAAACAAAAGAGATTTTCCCAAAAAATGAAAAAAATATTTTTCTATTTTTTTAAAATAAAACTCCATTATTCAAGAATGACGCACACAGACACAAACCTATCGAAGTGCTAACGACACGCCTCACTCGCAAGTTCGAATCTTTGCGTAAAATAGAACAAGAAATATCCCTTTCTCGTCCTAATATATATTTTCAGAATGAAAACTGGCAGATCGGCAACGCTTAGTCGAATTTTTGTAGTAGTAAGTGATTACGTTATTGGTATCTATTCGTAGCTGCGTCACACGAAATACAGGCTTTGATAAACATCGTGAAATGAAAAAAATAATCCTACGTCTAAACTGTTGAGGTATCTTGATTAGTTTCTTTAGATATAGATTTGAAATATTTTACCATCTATGCTGCTTTTATAAAAGGAGCGCAGACGCTTCCACCCTGTATATAAAACATATCAAATGTTATCCGTGCGTGTTGAGTATTAGATATATAGTGGTCGTTGCTTGTTGTTATATTATGTAATTAAGTAATTTACACACATATATACCGCAGTTTCTATTAAAATACTATATAACACTTTGATTTTATACCTATAAGAAAATTTAGAAATAAATATACATTTTTTAATTTTTTTTTGTCAGCTTCACGCTGTATCCCGCAAACAGCAGGGTAGTAGTCACAAAATAACGTTGTAAGTAATAATAAATAATCATTTTAACAAACTTAAAGTTTAAAATAAAACAAATCAGTAATCAGTCAAGTAGAATATAGAGTACTTCTTGAATGTTTATGTTTATACTTTGATTGTCTTACTATATAAATTGTGGAACACCATATATAATGTCACAAGATTCTATTATTCTAAATTAAATTAGCTTCACGCTGTATCCCGCACACAGCAGGGTAGGCAGAGGGAACCTAGTGTTAAGACACTCCGTTCCCCACTTTCTGCCGAATTCTGGAGGCATTGCGTGTTGAGGGGCAGAACTCAACGCCGCGCTTAACCTCGACACCAGAGCGAAGAAATGGAAATATAAATTTAAGTAAATATTTCATCTCCTCGAGTGGGAATCGAACCCAGAACCAGTCGGTTTTGCAGTCACACCTCGTGCCGCTGCGCCACGACCGGCCTCCTATTATTCTAAAGTTCTATTTATCTATAGTTATATTTAGTTCAACATTTCTATTGAGTTGTTTGTCAGTAATACTACTATTACTGTCGAACAAAATGAGGTACTGACAAGTTGATATTGAATATACATGAGTAACATAATTATAATTATTCTTCAATAAATTTTGCATAATTCGACATGAACGATATCTACACAGTAATTTACTATTACAAAATAATAATAAATGTGTACAAAAATGATATAAAAACGTATATCGCCGAAATACGGGCTGATTTTGAAAGGGAAAAAAAGTGAAAAGGAGGACAAATAGGTATTCAACTCTTTAGCTAAGAAATTCGATCAGATAGTTTGATAACAAAAAGGGCCTTCCCCGTAAAGGCGACGTACAAAAGTCTTATAAATTTATATATAGATACCTCTAATTAATTAAACATGTTTTTTTTAATTTAACTAAACATTATATTTTTTTATGTGTAATCAAAATCAAAAGTTATTTATTTTTTTATAAATGTCATATAAAATGTGTTTCTTTACATTTACTATATATTCATACATATGTATATCATCAACTATTTTATATATAATATTAGTTCATTTACTAACCTGGAAAATTAAATGCTCTCGTACTGTCAAGGTTCCAATGAACAGATCCTGTTGCTGAACGTAAGCAGACAAGGCTGCCATCGCTTCAGGAGTAGCTGGCTGCCCATTGAGAGCTCTTGTCCCGCTGGATACTACACCACTGGGTGTTCTGAAGGTTAAAGTGTTTAGAAGCGTGGTCTTCCCAGCACCTGATGAGCCCATGAGTGCAAGCAGTTCTCCAGGATATGCGGCGCCATTTACTGTTATTGGAATTTGAAGAAATTATAAATTTATTTTGCCACTAAGGATTCAAATAATTTCTTGGAATTAAGAATATTAATATATTAATTGTATATTTACAGTTAGATTAATATTAGTAGAATATTTATGATATGTACAAGATTTTAAGAAAATCGTTGCAATGGTTATTGCTTAATTAGCTTATTTTAGTAAAAATACGGAAAAACCATAAGAATAATCGAAAAATTACATTGTTTTCTGTATTTTTTTAAATGTCTCTCTCTATCTCTCTCTCTCTCTCTCTCTCTCTCTTGAGCACTTACTTATATTTTAAAGTTGAAGATCAAAAAATCTTTACAGGACGTCTCATAATATACTATCAATATATGCTAATATTTACAAAAACCCTCCATTACGCGAACATAAAAACGTACTTTTGAACACATTTTGTCACATAAGGAGTTTATTTAAACCTTTATTTATTTACAGACACACTAAGAGAAGAATATATAATTTATTACATATTTATGTTATACCTACATAATAACAAATAAGTACGTATATCTATAGAAAATATTGAATATTGAGGTCAGAAGTGGCAAAGGGCACAGGCGTGCTACTGTAAACATGACTGGTTGTGGGTTCGATTTCGAAATTAAATACTTTAATATTTTTATTTCCTCGCTCTGGTAACGACACACACTTAGAATATTGCATTAGGGTAAATTCGCTACACAGTAGGATCAAGTTAAATAAGAACCTAGAAGTTGAATAAATATTTTTTGTTTGATCTTTTATATGGGAAGTTAGTTAAATTAAAATAAATAAAAAAAAATATCGATAAAGCGTACAATTTTTTTTCTCCAAGCAATTGATTTGCTTTTCTTATAAATATTACTTTAAAAGAAACAACTAATAAGTGGTTCGTCATAGAAATAAGGTAGTTTCTTTTCCGTCAGGGTGAATCTCTCATGCTTCATGATGGAGGCCAAATACGATAGAATATGTATGTATATTTAATAATGTTCTCCTTGTTATTTTTTTATAAATAACTATTTATCAAGTACTTTTTACTTCAATTGAAAAAAAAAATATTTCGTTTATTCCAATTTTAAAATCTTACTATTTTTAAGCAGTTGCTTTCTCTGTTGAAACATGCGGTCGTTGGAACCTCTCCAGAAGTTCCAGAATTTCTTGTTTCTTGACCTGTCCTCTGTGGCGAAAGCGTTGATATCCGCCCAGGTGTATGTGACCTTCTCGACCCCACCGATTGCTCCATAGCCTCGGCTTGGTGGAATTGCTAGGGTCACTTCACCACCACTGGCACGGGGACTGCCACTAGGCGTGCTGCCCTAGAAAGAAGATTATTATTTTCAATATTAATTACATACATATATTTTATATAATTTCATATTCCTTTTTTAAATAAAATAAATTAAAGTACTCATTGTAAATTAATAACATACCATTAGATAATACAGTTATTAAAGATATCAAATATTTTATATCTATTATAAATAGATTATATTGTTTCAAATTTTAAACAAATCATAGTGTTATTTAGGTAACGATCATTTCCAAGTAACGATTAAAAACAGAGAGAGTAAAATAGGCTGTATTGAATAACAGTAATTTGTCATTGTTAGTACATTTAAATACATTTTTAAAGATGGCTTATTAATTATTTGTATTTCGTATGCTTATTTTTTTTAGATTTACGCTGCATCCTGCACAAAGTAGGATAGACAGAGGTAGCCTGGGGACCTAGTGTCTTACACTCCGTTCCCATTAAGACATTTCCGTTTGTCATTTTCCGCCGTATTCTGGAAGCACTGCATGTTGAGTGGAGCGGAAATCTACACAACCTTTGCCAAAATCTGTCACGTTTACAGTCACACGCTTATGCGCCACTGCAGGCTTGTGGTTAGAAATATGTGACTAATATACTGAAATGTTAGTTAAAATAATATTTCTAAGAAAAAAAATAATGATAATTAAAAAAAAAATGAAAAATATTAGTAATAACGACTGAACGTAGTTTTATAAAACTTACGATTAAACGTATATATTGACAACAGTCACTGTAAAGGATATTAAGGTAAGGACTATAAATAAATACAATAAACACTTTCAGATATCATATTTATATAGTGTATTTATTTATTATATTGTAATTGGATTGGTTTTATTTCGCCGCATTACCCAAGAATACATATCCAGGCCAACATAAAGCCGTGACAGTCTATGTAACCGGAGTCGGGCGTGACAGGGGCCGTCGATATCGATCAACAAACGATTACTCGTGTTACAGTATACAGCAGTGGGTGTTGTATTGGGTTGGTATATTAAATATTATTTATTTATATAATAAACCAGTAGTGTGCCATATATGAGTTTTGAATTTTTAAATGGCGCCTAATTAAAATGTTAATTTGAGACATTGATTAATAAATCCTAGGAACGTTCTAAAATATCACATTAGACATTTGAATTTAAAAAAAATCACTGTTTAAGTCATAAAAGTATAGCGATCATAAATCGAATGTTATACATGTATATGAATTTCGCATTAAATTATAGAGATTATTTTCCTTTTATTTTATTGCTATAATACAGACTGTGCCTGGTGATACGTGAGTTCCTAAAAAAAAATAAAGAAACTATACTCCTAAAAGTACCACAATCACACGTCCAGCAGTGTCCATTATTATTATTATTGTACACAGTGACATATTATACGTTAACTTAAATAACTTATTTTTTATATATATTTTATCTATAATATACAAGCATGGCTACTAAATTTAAATAAGAAACGAATTATCTAGTTTTTTCATGCCTATTTGTATAAATAACTTTATTGATATAAAAAAAAGTTTGATAAGTCATAATCTATAAATATAAAATGCTATAAATTTATAAAGTTACAAGTAACTAGCAAAAAAATATCGACAGTCAAAAATTTAAAGCGTTTCTCTGTAAAGTTATGGATTTTTACAAGGCATTCAATCAATACAGTTGTGGGATTTAAAAAACTCAAAAATCTTTTTTTAACAGCTTCACGCTGTATCCCGCACACAGCAGGGTAGACAGCGGGAACTTAGTGTAAACCACTCCGTTCCCCACTTTCTGCTGAATTCTGGAGGCTTTGCGTGTTAAGTGGCAGAACTCGACGCCGCGCTTTGCCTCGACACCAAGCGAAGAAGGGAAATATAAAATTTAAGTAAATATTTCATTTTCTCGAGTGGTGATCGAACCCACAACCAGTCGGTTTTACAGTTACACTTCGTGCTGCTGCGCCACGATTGGCCTCAAACTCCAACAAAAATCAAATGTAAAACTTTTTGATAAAATATTTCGGTGCCATTTGAAGATCATCAAAGCATCTTGGAACAGGAAATAGATGATTGTGTCGAATTGGACCCGATTAAATGAATTGGTTCCACATAGACTTGGCAACTATTTTACTGGTACGCCTATCGCCCAGCACTAAGTAAATATTGCTATAGTAATATAGTTGATAATATTATAGTAATTGTATTATATTCTATTCATTTCTATTCATTATTTTTTAAATTAATACAGTTTTTTGTACTTTGTATTTAAAAAATAAACTTTCTTAATATATTTTTTCTTATAATAGAACTGACATTAAACAAAATGAGTTAACTTTTATTAACAAACAAATAACAAAAATATTTAATGCAATATGTCCACAATTAAAATTAAATTAAGCATCATTACACATTATTAATTCTTTAAATCATTTTATGACACAACAAAATATATTAGAAATGTTACATACCAGCGGAACCAGATCGTTAAGAACTTGTTTTATTTTTTTGTTCGTACTTGAGCCAGTGACTTAGACGATGAACCTCTAACATTTGGCCTTGAATAATAGGTTTTTTTATTTCGAGGCCAGTCGTGGCGCAGCGGCACAAAGTGTGACTGTAAAACCGACTGGTTGTGGGTTCGATCCCTACTCCAGGAGATTGCTCTTCGCTCTGGTGTCGAGGAAAAGCGCAGCGTTGAGTTCTGCCACTTCACAGGCAATGTCTCCAAAATTTGGCAAAAAGCGGGGAACGAAGTGTCTTAACACTAGGTTCCTTCTGCCTACCCTGCTGTGTGCGGGATACAGCGTGAATCTGATAAAAAAATAATTTACGTGTGTGTGTATAGTTAAAGTCGCTAGTGAGTGCGTTAACGGTTGATTTGATTGCGTAATATAGAGGGAGTAATATTGCTACATCGCACTAAAAATATATAAGCGTAGAACCTTGTCGAAGGTATTTTTGAATTTTTGTAAGCAATTTGAATATTTTTATATTAATTTATAGCACAACAAGCAAAGTTATAAGTTATATTACTACTTTATACCTTAAAACTTATATAATAATATAAATATTTTTTTTAGAAACACTTTAATTAAAAATCATTCTTCCAATAATAACGGAGAAAGGGAGAAATGGCATATTGCTAGTTTGTTCAAGAAAAATAAACGTTAAATAACTCTACAATTATATTACCGAATCACATAAAAAATATATCAATCCTTAATTGGTTTAATGTCACATTTATAAAAGTGGTATGACATTTGAAACTACATTTTTTTTAATTGTAGTCTTAGAATTGAGCATAGTTTAATTGTATGATTGTCGTTTTTGCATGAATTCTTAAGTGCATTTGAATAGAAGTCAATTACTAAGCATCTAGTTACAAGATAACATCCAATCTATTAAAAAAATATCCAATATGGAATATAAAAAATAAGGTTCCAACTATTTAATTAAAAGTTTATATTTACAATACGAAAAGATCTCCCAGTTCAAAACGATAAAACGAACCTTTACCACTACCACCACCACCTTATGAGAAGAGTGGGAATTTGGGAGTAAAGTAGCCCCAAAAATCTATGAGATACATCATCTATTTGCTTTACAAAGTGCAAGATAATGCATTGATGAAAATAACTGCTTTATTCCATAGCAAGATAGACACAGACAGAACTTAGTGTAATGGAAATATAAATTTAAGTAAATATTTCATCTCCTCGAGTGGGGATCGAACCCACAACCAATCGCTTTTACAGTCACACTTCGTGCCGCTGCGCCACGACTGGCCTCACTTCATTCACTAATAATTTAAATATATAAGACAAAAATACTTACTTAAAAATCAATTGTGAATATGTCACACACAGTCTGTTCCCATAAACTAGCCGGTATGCAAATTAATCATCAATTTAAATTTATACAAAATATGTAGTAACATTATTTTTAGATATTCATAGTAGATTACGTCTTAATATTAAAATACGTGAGATTAGTTTTTATATAATAATACCTTAAATTTAAAAAAAACTTATATTAAAAAATACTTTTATATTATATTCTGCATGTATTGATGATATTTTTTTAATTTTATTTTAGTTTAGAGGTTTATACAACATTTAAATAGTTTTATGTGCTCATTGAACCTACAGCCATTGCATTAAGGCGCTACTATATTTTTTTTGTTTATTTTATAAGATTTCGTTTATTTTGTAGTTAAAACTATGATATTACACACTATATTTCATCACCAGAGCGAAGATATTTCCATTTCTTCGCTCTGGTGTCGAGGTTAAGCGCCGCGTTGAATTCTGCCGCTCAACACGCAATGCCTCCAGAATTCGGCAGAAAGTGGGGAACGGAGTGTCTTAAAAGTAGGTTCCCTCTGCCTACTCTGCTGTGTGCGGGATACAGCGTGAAGCTGATTTGATTTTTTTAATATAAAATTATGATGTATACATACGTATAATATTAACAAAAGGTTTCAAAAATTGATTTGTTTTACATGTTGGGTATATAAAGATCGATTTTATATTTTATTACACTATCGAATGTTATAAAAATGACAAAAAAACGGGTTTAGCAGGTAGAGTGTACTCTAAGCCGACGTCAACATACTATGAGAATTATCGTCTTTCAGTTGGTCCGCTCAAAGCGCAGCGTTAAGTTCCACCAGTGAATAAAAGTGAAAAATGAAAGAGTTTTAATGGAGAACGGAGTCTCCTAGGTTCCCTCTGCCTACACTGCTATGTGCGGGATACAGCGTGAAGTCCGTTGTACCGTTGTTGTGCAGTGAGGTCTTATTTTGTAAATGCACACGATAGCTGCAGGTTAAAAATCTAATTATAATAAAAATAAAAATATAATTTTACTGTTAATGTGCGATATTTTTTATTCTTCTTTATACCTACAGAAGAAACTTCTTAGCATCCTATTGATTCACCGTGTGGATGCCCTTTGCGTTGCAGGGTGCTGGGTGAAGCTCTTGAAGTAGCCGATTTAAAAGTAACTTTAGTAAAAATGACATATAATTTACATATCTGATTAAATATTTAAGTCTTAATTATATTTATAAACATTTATGATAATGCAATACCTTATTAAATATGTACATATTTATTAATGTATAATATTTCGTTTAAAAGACATTTTTTTATTGTTTAAAAAATAAATACGAAAATTATTCTGAATATTAGACAGGATCTATTAAAGTGGGTCTATTTGAATATTTATACGGTTTTATATTTTACATACTTTTAAAAAATCCTTCCTATTTCTTAATTTTTAGTGCGGTGTTGAGTTTTGTCGATCAACATGGAATGTATCGAATTGTAGTGGAAAGCGAAGAGTGTTTTAGCACTGGATACTCTCTGTTTACCGTACTATACCGGGAAAAATCATGAACCATAATTTTCATTTTTTTTTATTTTTTAATCATTAATTCACAAATGATTCCGTTGTGGCACGGAGGCGCAATGGCGTAACTATAAGGCGACGGTTGTCGGTTCAATTCTCACTTGGGGGAATGAATTATTCTTTATTAATATTTTGATTTCATCGCTCTGGTACCAAAGCAAAAGTGGCGGCCACCGCTCAACACTCATTGCCCGAAAATTAGGCAGAAAGTAGAGGACGGAGTATCTTAGCACTAAGTCCCATCTGCCTGCTGTATGTGAGATACAGTGTGAAGCATAAGAGGAGTTCATAAAATGTAATTTCGTTATTAAATACAACTTATAAATAAATTATCGGGCATCATATGAAAGTTGAAAAATAATATAATGATACATTTAACCGGTTTTTACTTATTCTGAAATCTGCGTTAATACGTTCTCAGTAATATTCCATTCGAGCATGACAGTCTTCTTAAATATATACATATAAAGTAAATTGTCGTGTCTGTCTGTGATTTAAAATGATTTTACTTTTTTAAGTACATCGTTATTAACGAGATACTATCACAAACCATTTGAAAATTTATGTCTGTTTGTCCGGACTAATCTCCGGAACAGCTGAATCGATGTTTATGCGTCTTTCACTAAAAGATAGAGGGGGTTGTGGAGCATTATATAGGTTACTTTATATCCCGGAATTCCCACGGGATCACGATTTACTTGTCCTACTTTGATAGGTATGAAATAACTAAATATTTTTCTATTCAATATGACAATGTTCCGAATAGATTTAAAATTTCTACCGACACTGTCTTTTCTAAGGTAGATTTATAAAGCGTATGACAGTATAGATAAACCATTTTAAAATAATCAACCAAATTTTCCTTCAATTAAATAATATTAGATAAATAATCGTAGGTATATTTCAAGTGGGCGAAGCCACGCGGGTGACCCTACTTAATTATAACTAGACAATACATTTTTATATAATAAAAATAATGTATATTTGTTATGATGCCGTAAAATATAAAACCTAGATACTAATTTCTAAAATAAAAAAATATTTATAGTGCTTTAAGCTCTACGCTTATTGCTCTACATTAGTGTAGTAAATCGATAATAAATAATTTATTTGTATTTCTTCATAAAGATTTCTAGATACAACCATACACATATAGATTAAAAATAAATATTCAATAGTTAAACACTTACTGGTGGAGAATTACTGTAGGACACACGTTGATTATCAACAGACGAAGAGATGAGCGGCTCATGCTCCTCACCTCCGGCGGTCATTTTGAATTAATAAAAAAAATCCAATACAATCCAAAGAAAAAAATAACTTAAATAGTTATTTTACATGCAATTTTTAAACTATCACAGTCATGTTAACACGATATTTTATGGGAACACGCGGTTTTTCGTATAGCGGTTGTTTGTGACAGTGCGTGCGCGCGATGCGTTTGGTGAGACGGTGCGCCCGGAACTGTAGGCTGTGCTACCACTTAGCTATACAAACGACGCATTTGTCGTCGCTTGTTTCATTTACCTTCTTGTAGTCTCTTCTCTAGTTTTGAATAATAATAATATTTATTTTATTATTAGATAAGAGATAACGTCAATTAGAGTATGTATGTATTTATATAGTTGTTGGATATTTTTCAAACTTTCCTGTATTCCACATTTAGCAAAGTAAAGAGAATTTACTGTAAATGGTCCATTGTCCGCTTTTTGCCCATCTTAGAGATATTGCGTTATTTGTTGTGTGGCGGATCTTAGCCCCGCAATTTTCATTCTATGTTAGAAATTTATTTTTTACAAAATACTATAAAAGAAATATTTTATTTCTTTACTTTAAAATTAGATACTAGCTTTAATATTAAGTTTATATTTTTTCTATTTCATTCTGTTATTTACATTAACTTTAACCTCCTACCGAAACCTTTTGCGTCGTTACCTTATTACACCAATTTTCATTTAATAAAACAAAACATTGAAGTATGTAAATGTTTATTAAAAAAACATATTTTATATAGCAAATAATTATTCGGTAAATTATATATACAATATTTAAACGAATATCCCTTTATTTCTTCTCATACGATTACAAATGACACATGTAAAAGGAACTATTGTATGTAGACTTGAGATGGTAGATGAGCCTTAATATTAAAATGCTTCAGAAATATGGCTAACATATATGAAAACACCAGATTATTCACATTATATATAAAGAAATTAATAATAAATATTTAAATACGACCAAACTAAAAATACGCGGTTTCAATAAACATCTTTTTAGTAGGTAAAAAAAATTGTATAGTGTGAATAACCTTGTGTTACTATGAGACTTAATTTGATGCTAGTATATAGGTATTAGAACTAATAATCTTATATAGTACGCAATACATAATCTACACAATCGATAATATTTGGTGAATACTCATACGAAGCCGGAGCAAACAGACAGCGCGCCGTTCACATCACAATATATTATATTAACATTAAAATGTAATAAGTATGATGAAAATGACAAAATCACATTATACGATATAAAGCTAATATAACAACAAAGTTTATAATATAAATTATTACAAAGAGATTTACAAAGTTCTAACCGTTTTTGAGATCTAGGTTATAACAAGCGCTCGCATGCTTTGCTTTTCTCAGGTCTTAGTGGACGTTGAAATAAGTAAATTTATTTTTAGTTAAAAATTTTGTTAAAATATTATTTTATTAATTTATTTAGTATTTCATTAAATCTTATATAAAGATACCAAGATTATAATTATTATATGCAGAAAACGAAAGAAAGAACAAGTCTTACGCTCAGTGCACATCTATGTATAACAACATACTATGCGGGAATCGAACCCACAGCCTCCTAACTAATAGTGAATCAGAAATAAATCTTTGAAACGAAATTAATATAACTGAATAAATTGACAAACTATTTGAACATCCACTAAACCTCCTAAACTATACATTAGCCAGTAGACACTTATTTACATTGCACTATTGCTTTTCTTACGTCGACTTACAAATAAATTTTCGGTTATTTAGCACTGTATAGGAAGAATCGTGTTACAATTTATGAAATACAAATAACGTTTGGAAACAATCTTAAATATATTTAGATTCTGTTTTACCTACATCGCACTATGATCAAAGTGATCTAACTCTAAAAAACTGAATTATATGGAAAAAAACACCAATACTTAAAGTAAAACGTTACATGGTCTGTTTATAGCAAAATTTTGAGTTAAACCACTTAACCTATTTTAAGTTTTTCGATATTGATTGTAAGAGAGTACCAGATACGGCTGCGATACATTCATTTTCATCGAGTCATTTAGCAAATTGATGTTTCGACTAGAATCCATTAACAATGGACGTCGTTATTACAAGATATCAATTACAATAGTTGGAATTTTATTGAGAAACAATAATCTCATTGCTAAACTTGCTATCGATATTTGCCTTAAATATGTTAATTACCCAATGAAGTAAAATGACAGATATCTCATCCATCTTGATACATTCAATTCGCGTCACGCTGTATCCTGCATACAACAGTGTAGGCAGAGGGAACCTAGTGTTAAGACACTCCGTCCCCCACTTTCCGCCACTTCGGTATTTTTCGGCGCCACAACGACCTCAATTCGTCGTATTAAATTGTCGCATTTTGAAGCAAGTACATATAAATATTTACTTACTTCAAAATGCGACAGTTTAATATATGAAGAAAAGAAACAAATTCAAATATAATCCCAACGAGTATACGATATGAAGCTTCTCTGTTTATAAATCTTAAAATTTAAAATGAATGTATTTAGATCTTTCCTCACTTTGTAATTGAATTGAATTCAATTGCCTCTGTTTCGTTAAAGAAATATAATTTTTAAAAATTTCGAAATAAATAAAAACCTTTGTAGTTCTATTTAAAGTTACGTATTGTCGTCATTCATACAAACCGACAACAAATATTTGCCTTGTTCCATCTGGGACCGATAAGAACAGTGCTACTAAGATTGGAATATAAAGAAATATTTAAACTGACATGGTATAATTATAAAAGTTATGAAACTACCATAGATATTCCATGATTTTTTATCTTAATATGAAACCACTCTACGTAAACGTTATATAAATGAAAGTAGAATGGGTTAACTTATTATATTATATTTCATAATTTAAAACTTCAAAGAATTCAAAGAACTACGTAAAGTAAACAAATATGGTCAAACTATGAGACTAATCGTTTGGAATTAGGAAAGTGGTCGTTAATAATGCATACTGTGGGATTTCAAAGTGGGAGTCAAAGTAGCAACTAACTGTATTTTCACTATTAAAAAAATCAAGTACAACTTTGAATTCCAAACAGTTGATTCTTAGTTCGAAACGAGATAAAAACCTGTGTTGTTAATGATAGGCCGAGTGCTAATTTTCATAACCGCTTATCCTCTGTATTATAAGAAGTCTTACAAAACAAAAATAACATTTTAAGTACTTAAAATATCTGAAATAAATATATAGTAATAATATATTTACAATTTATAATCTTAAGACCTTCCCATCAATGTGAAACTGGGTAGCTGGTGGATGTTGCCTAGGCTACAATAATCAAGTAGCATATTATAAAAAAAAAGAAAAACCCACTACGAAATGGAACATCTAAAGGAATAACATAATATATCGTTGGCGTTAATACACAGGACCTCCTAAATAAAAAAAAAATATTGTGTCAAAAGCGACCCAAATCAATTAAAAGCTAATACATCATTGCGTCACTAGATAGAGGATCCCGATCACGAAAAAAAATCCCAAAAATTGAATTTACAAGGTCCTGGACTAACACTCGACGAAATATTGTTAAAAAAAGCACCAGCATTAAATAATAATATCATATTAATCATATATGGAAAGAAAAGTAGTGAATCTGATATAATTATGTCACCCTGACCACAACCCTCTCGTATGACTTGAGCTCAGATATCTACGCGACCGCATATAATAATATCAGGTAAATACGTTTACGACGTGCTCGATAATAGACAAAATGTTTACGAAAATGAAAAATTCTATGTGTGATAACTGATAAAGGAATTTACAGTGATTCAAGTTAATGATAAAATTTTCAATCGATCCACTTACAGCCAATAATAAAAAACATTGTATTAGGCTTAATGCCATTAAAAGTTTGGCGGAAAGCAAGAAACTAAGTATCTTAACACTAAACTCTCTCTGCCAACTCTGCAAGATATGGCGTGTCGCTGCCATAAAAAAATATTATAAGAAATCCAGTGATTTATACAACAACCGTCATATCGGATTCGTTAATATCCATTAAGGATCTATAAAATTTAATATTTATTTTTATATGAATGTAATATTATATCGTTAACGTCGCGGCAAATGTAAGCACGATCTTTCATATAAAATTTCTAAATTATTTTTAATTTTATAAAGAAAAGAAATTGTAACGACTTGAATTTAAGTCCATATGGTTATTATTTCGAATCCCTTTAAACGGCCATATTATAATATATCCTTTTTGGAAAGTAAACGAGTTCACCTTGCAATTGTTATCTTAGTAAATATGACCATGTTTTTGGTAAATATACTTTCACATATTTAATGTACCTACTTTCGAGGCCTGTTGCGTTTATCGTTTTTTTTTTTGGATTTACCTAATTAATACGATATATCATTTTATACCAGTTAACAACACAAATTATATTTAGCTTATTATTTGATCAAGATATTTTTAAATATCAAAAACAGTAACAAAAAGAAGATTTTTTTAATTGTCGACATATAGTTTCTAATAAAATCTAACAGATTTTTCAATTTAAGACAGCAACAATGACTCAGCCATATCTAGTACCAACATACTTAGAGACAATTTCTCCTTATTCTATTACAAAATCCATTTATATATTTAATTTTCCTATAATCATTTATTGTAGCATCGAAATTAATTATAAAAACTAAATCAATTAAAAACGACCTATTTAGAAAACGTATAAAAATTAGAATGTAGCGGGACTCGAACCCTCGAAGCCGACCAGGTTTCCAGGAGGCGCGGGTTCGAGTTCCGCTAAGTTCAAAACGTTTTCTAAATAAGAATTTTGTTTTTCCTAAGTGTGGAATAACACTATAAAAATGTTAAAAACAATTAAAAACTAGTCGTGAGCTACAATATAAATATAATTCAAGTGAACATCGGTACTGTCCATTTCAAGACACCATGAGGTAGCATGAAGATTTAATTAATAATATACTAATATACTTAAAAAAAAAATATTACAATTAAGATGAGTCTGCTATATAATACTGCTACAACTACGACATCTAATGTACAACAGGACTTTTAAAAAAAATGCTATTATAAACTAATATTCCGATGAGAGCCTTGTCCTAAATAACATGCGGAACTATTAAGTTAAAAAAAGACAATAAAAACAAAGTATTGATTTAAATCGGATTCACTCCATTTTTTATACGAATAAGATGATGAAATGTAGCTAAACGAGCTCGTCCATCTGATATAAATATAAGGTAAATTCTATATTTCACTCATTAATTTATAACATAATATTGAAACTTCCACATGTCATCATTTCAATTGTTCAAATCAATATCGCTCTGCAAACTTTACAAGCAAATAATGTATTAATTTGGTTCAACGGCGACGGTCTCTACATCACTTTTATATAATTTAAATATTAAAACACTTTATATTTGATTAAAATTTAGTTATCGAGAGGAATAAAATAAAATTTACTGGTGGAACATAATAAAAAAATCGAAAAAATTGCATTATCATAGTGTTGATATATCTATATTTCTAGCAGTTTTACTTAATAAGAAAAAAAAGAAAGGTTTAATTTGAATTCAAGCAAAATGCATGCAAAAAAAATACTGCCTGTCACATTTTTTTTATAAACATTCAATGTTTTCTAACATTTTATTTAGTATATTTTATTACTGCGCGCCATTTTTTATATTCAATAACAAATTTTAACCATAATAACAGTAAATCTAAGCTAAACTATCCATTTTCGACCACTCCACAAAATGGTCAGTCTTTCTAAACCTCACAAGGCGCACACTGTTGCCAAAACATGATGTATTTTCCTTATAAAAATTATAATTTTGAAACAATTCGGCGAATCGCGGCCACACTGAAGTTAGCTGTAGATAGCTGCGCAGATTTGATTATAAAGACTTTTCTTACGATTGATTATTTTATTCCCGAGTGAACAATGCGCAAACGTTCAGAAAACCTAAAACCAGGACAGCTACGACCGTACTGTTATGATAAAATAAAACTCTTTTTTATTTCGCATATTCGCAAAATGGTTATCACAGCCTAAAATGACCGTCGCTCGCTAAAAGTTCTATAGCCTAAACAAATAACATAAAAGTTAATATATCTATAACCGAGACACAAATTTAATTTACGCTAAATATCAATAATTTCGGTTAATTATAAATTTGCAACACTACAAGTCACTATATTATGTATATGAAATGCCAAATTTAAATATCCATAGAATATAAAATTACATTGATACAAAATCGATTATACATTTTCATTTAAATATAGATTACATTGATACGTATCGATTATTCAATACAATAATTATATTTGCTAAGTTTGTTCATACTAAGTTAGCCTATGACTTGATTTTTGACAGGATTATTAATAAGCTAATATATAAATTCAAAATTGTTAATATTGGTATATTTACATGTGAAAAAATAATAAATTGCATGACCCTCAATTATGGTTAAATTAATTTAGCTCTGTTTATATATTCTGTTTTATTGCTCTAATTTTTATTATTTTGTAATGATTATAGTGAATAATCAAATTGAATTATTAAAATTATCTGAATTGATTTTTTAGATGTAATATTATAACTATCGATCGACCGATATAATATCGATATTTTATCGATTTTTTCTCTATTGCAGTTATTAATGTTGAAAAAAAAAAAGAAATTATACAACACACTAAAGTGACCAGTCTACAATAGGGCAGTATTATATTATCTACATATATGTAATTATATGCTAGAAAATTCGGTAACATTGATTTATAATCTATTTACATATTAAAATTTAAATATTTGCCCTTGATATTTTGAATAAATGAGATGCTTTGAGCAATATTCTACTTTTATCAATTTATTAAATAAAAAAAGAACTGTTATATAACTATAGCTTAATAACTGTACTGTTATAATAACTGTAATTTTTTTCAAATTTGTAAGCATATATTCTTATTTTTGAAATTATTATTGTAACATTTTAACTAGTGTTATTACAATACATTAATTAATTAAGACTGTGGTGTTGCTATATGTATGCCAGGTACTAAGCCAGTTGTTATTCTTTAATCTCTATTACAGAGTTCAAGATCATATTGACTAATTATTTATTAAATTTTAGTAATAAATAGATTCATATTAAGATTTTGGTTTTAATGAAAGTGAAACAATTTTACTTAAAGAATATACTAAATATTTATCAAAATTTTAATGTATGCTTCTATATAAACACATTAGCTACTAGGAATAAATTTCTTTTTAAAAAGCTTTTATTGCCTTAGTTATGTTAGTTGTAATTGTCGAAGTTAAAAATTATTAGACAAAGGCAAGAAATTCAAATTTGTGATTTTTTAGTTTTAACTGTATATTTTTCTTCTTTGTGCCTAAATAAGAACATTTAACTTCATACATAAATTTTCTAAATCTATAAATATCATACATTATGTATAAAAGTAATATTATATTAATGGAAACTATGTACCTTAAAGAGAAAAAAAATTCTTGCCTTTAATTTTTGAATATAGCAATATATTAACAACTGTCAACATTAAAATATATGTATGTAAACTATATATGAATGTCATCCTGTTTTATTATGGGAATTATTAAATTTTATATTATACTGAAAATTTAGTGACCATCGTAGTGTAACGGCAAACCGTTTGAGTATAAGCGCGACAGTTATGAATTCAATTCCTACTCGAGGTAATGAATTATTTTCATTATCTTTGATAAACAAAAGCACGGCGTTGACTTCCGTCATTCAATATGCAATGCCTCGCAAATTTGACGATGTATCTTAGTACTAGGTTCTCGGTGAAAAAACATTAAATATTCATTCATAAATTAAATTATGATTTACATTATAAATAAAGTATCATAATTTAAATTTGCAGCACTCAAAAAAAAAATCTAAACGTTCAAAAGCACAAATACAACAATATAATAATATTGCATAATAACTTAATTTTATTATATTTACTTTTTTTTATTATATTTAAGCAAATTGAGCCTCACTGTTCGCTTGACACTTAAGTTTTTAAATGATTACACTGAGTTTTCACTTTGCAATTAGTTCAACACTTTCCACTTGTAGTTCTTTAATTTACATATAAAATTCTTTAGAAAACGTATAAAATAAAATATTTTACGTATGAAATATATTTTTTAGTAGCGGGACTCATGCCACGCTTTATGTATAACGTCCAAGTGCTCTAAAAAATTAAGCCATACGTTCTCATATTGTTACACCTTATTTACGTTGTTAGGTTGTAGCACCTCTATAAAGAGACTTTTTAAAAGTCTTTTTTAAAAGGTTTTTGAATTTTCGATAATAACGAATCATATGACTTAGTAGTCAAAGACTAGGACATCAAAGAGGCGCATGTTCGAATCCCATTACGATAAAATTTACATACGTTTTCCAAAAAATAATTTCTATACTTACTGTGGAATAGCACTTTTGAAATGTTGAATATATATAAAGAATCCATTTTTCTTTACAAAGTTTGTGGCGTATGTTTAGACGGCTGCCTTTTCAGCCGTCTACTGGGTCATTGTCAGTTGTTCTTGTCCAAATTGTGAAGCGCCCAGTTCACTGAGGCGGTCCACGAGTTCTTGACTGCTTCAATGAATTTGAGGCGAAAGTGTTCTAACGCTTTCTCTTCTGATAGATCCATTACCTTTAAAATATATTTTAAAATATTGATAAGCGAATTCTAAAAAAACATATATTTATTACACTATAAAGAGTACTATATTAAAATAATTAGTTATTAAACTAAACAAAGATTCCTAGGTTCACCTTCGAAAACACAGAATCAAAGATATTGGAGGAAGGTCACGTAAAAAGTATGAGGACCCCCAAGTACTGTCCAATGTTTAAGATACTGGTTTTTGAGATATTTGTGGACCGGCGGATCTCAAAGCTACATTTAACATGTAAAACTATCGCGTTTACATCCAGACCAGTCTGGATTTAAAATTAAATTAAATCAGCTTCACGCTGTATCCCGCACACAGCAGCAGCAGCAGGAAAATATACATGTAAATAGATATTTCACTTCCTCGAGTGGGTCACACTTTGTGCCTGTGCCACGACTCTCGCAGGGGCACAAAGTGTGACGTGTTTAAGTGTGTTTAAAATTATACTGATCATTATAAAATGTTTCATAACAGTTTGTACAATTTGGTTTGTAAAACTCACCAACGTTTCTCTAAGATATTGAAGGTCCTTCTCCGAACTAAGCTCAGGTAGACCAGTTGAGATCATCATTGAAAACAGAGACAGGATTAAGTGTCCATGTTTACGGAGAATTTTAAACGCCTAAAAAGCAAAAAGTACAAATAGTAGAAGATAAGATTTGTATTGTAGATAAGTTCAATTGTATCATATTTTTTATTTTTATCTTTTATTTTTAAGAGACGTTCTTCTTTAATAATCATGTAAAATGTTAACATAACAAAATGTTCACATAAATTTATAGGTATTAGGGACGTGCTCGCGGCTTTGCCCGCTTGAACTACAAGATTATTTACTTATTAATCTAAATTGCTTTCGTATAATACTAAAATTTCAGCCATTTCAATAAAACCGTTATATTACAGCAATTTAAAAAAGCGAAATACTTCATAATATTTTTTTTTATGAATGGATAAAATAAGAAATACACTAATTGTTAAGCTCTTCTTTACTTCTTCTCCTTTATCAAAATACAGTAGTGCATTTATAAATCAGTTATGCAGTTTCCAAGGTTACTACGCACAAACGCACAAAAACACACAACTCATCATTGATTAATGCAACAAATATATATATTTTTTTCATGTATCTTCCATGTATAGACTCAATGTAAGCAATCACATACATTTTTATTATATGTATAAATAGCGATCAAGAACCTAAATCAACATACCATTAACTTAGAGAAAACGTATAAAAATTAGAACCCGATTGTCCTGGAAACCCACCAGGTCGGTTTCCAGGAGGCGCGGGTTCGAGTCCCGCTACGTTAAAAATTTTATACGTTTTCTAAATAAGTATTTTTCTTTCCTAAGTGTGGAATAACACTTTAAAAATGTTAAAAAAACCTTAAAGGTATATAATATAATAATTAGAACTAACCGTTTCACACAAATCTCTAAATATCTTAAATTCCAGTTGTTCCTGTACTCCGCCGCGTTGGCCCCTATTTATAACGTGGATGAAATCGTGGGTCAAGACGAAGGGCACTCGTTCGCGTTTGAACCCATACTTCTGTTTGAAGTGGCCTAAGAAATGGCCGAAGTCGATGTGGAATAGCTGAAAGAAAATTTTATTATTAATACAATGTAGGGATAATTAATTTATTCACAATTTTTTTGTCCAATTGGTTAAGTAGTAATTAATACATATAAAAAAAATTATGAGTAGAATATATTTTCCTTAAAGATGAAATAAATGTTTAATTTAATTTAAAATAAGTATCATTAGACAATAACAAAGTATTTTAAATGTTTTTTTTAATCATAACATTTGTAATGCAATAGCATTACTATGTCCAACGAGATGGAGGACAACCTCCTCTTTTATAGTATACTAATAAATAAGTTCCCAATATTTTTTCTATTTTTGGCAAATCCTCTTTCATATTAATGTTATTAAAATTGTGTTTTCATTTAAAGTGGTGAAGATTAAAAAAATACAGTTTACCTTTATAACTATTTTAGCTTTGGAGGATACGCGCACAATATTATGTTTTTATGACATTTCATAACAAACATTTGATATTCTATGATTTAAAATTCTAATAAAATGCATGTATGTATATATAAAAAGGTTATACTATTTAAATCAATAATATAGTCTTATCACAAATACATATGTAAATATATATACCTGTCCACTCTTCTTAACCATAATATTATCAGGGTGTCGATCAGCGATACCCAGTACGTAGGTAGCCACGCAGTATCCAGCACAACTCATTGTAAACTCTTCTACCGCTTTCTTGAAAGACTTCTCTGTAGGATTCTGTTTGCGGAGCCATTCTAAATAGAGATATAAAAATTAAAATAATTCGCCAAATTTTCGTGATAATTCGAGTAAAGTGACGGAACGAACAAATGAAAATAGTTCATTCCCCCGATTGGTCATCGAACTCACAACTATTGCGTTTACAGCCAGTCGATTTGCGCGACGGTCTTATTTTTTTTTATATTTAAGATAAATGATTAGATATATTAAAGCAATATAAAAAAAATCATTAATATATTTTAGAATCTCCCGGAATTGTAGAAAAACACAGCAAAAATTCCATCGGCGACCGTTATTTATGAGTTAGTTTTTAGTTTTAAGCATTAATGTATATATTATGTTCTTTATTAAAATTATTTCTGTTAGTAGGATTTCATAGTGTGAACCTACAACCATCGTCACGATGATTTAAATTATTATTTTAACAACATAACAAAAACCATTTTATGTTATTAAATAAATAAGTATATAATTATAAAATGTACAAAAACTTACGAAATAAATTAGCCTTTGAAATAGTAGACGCGGCGTTAAACAGCGCGCTCTGTTTTTGTATATTAGCTACCGTTTCTGCCTCGTCTACCACTTCGATCATTCCCACCTCATACTCCATAGAGATGCAATTATATGGATTCAATCTGAAAAAAAACCAATTTTCCTTATTGTGGTCATGTTTTTGAAAATTTATATTTATCAATTTACAATGATATATTTTTATATGCATGCATAATAATTATTAATTGTTTTTTATTTTTTTATTGTGTATTACATATTCATTAAAAAGTCGTCGTCCCACAGTGGCACTAGCGTGTGATGTGCCTAATCGGCGGAATGAAAAGGAACAAGGCTTAAAACAAAATGCCTCAGGCTGCGGAAAACGAAAGACGGAGTGTATTAACACCAGCTTCTTTCCTCTCGTTTACTCTGCTACAGGGGATACAATGTGAAGTAGAATTTTTAATTTAGTTACCTAAAATCATATCCAGCGTTCTTCCATAATCTATCCATTATTCTCAGCATTTGCAACGTGAACATGTCCTGTCTGAGATCGTCACCTATTTTCAATATGATACGAATGTTAGAACCCGTGGGGTCTACGTTTTCAAATTCGAGTAGTAATGGTCGCATTTTACTGTCCATCACTCTACATCGCTCTGGGCTGGAAATTAATATTATATTTAATATGTAATGTAATAATATTAAGTTATGCATGCAAAAATGTGGCAGGTTAACTTGTGCAAGACATTTATATGTACACTAATATTATAAAGAGTTTCTTTGATTGAATAATCTAATCAAATTGAAAAAAATATTTATCGAAAAATGCTTAGGCTTTATTACCTGCGGTCAGTGTTTTTATTATATTTTTTCCAAAATATAAGCAATGAATTTTGAGAAAATTTATAAATAATACAAAAATGGTCGTCTTCTATGTCTTAAAAGACATTAAATGAAAAAAATTAGAATGTAGGCGTTTAGAATGTATCATATATCATACACAACCATAGTTATTTCCATTTGACCCCTCGAGCGATATTGCAGGTAAAACTTAGTGAAGCATAATGTATAAATAAGTGTACTTACACTATTTTCTTACAAACTAAACTCGGTATGAGTGGAGATACAAAATCGCATAGCGTTTCGAGGCAATGTTGCTCTTGCAAGTGCTGATTGAGGGCCGCTCGAGCTTTTGAGATTTCTTTTTTCTTGCGAATACATTGACTTGCCCCTAAACAAAAAAAACATTTTTCACACTGTGTCCCGGACAGAGTATAGTAGGCAGAGGGAAGTAAGAGTTATGACACCATGTTCCTCTCGTGTTCTTTTTATTTTAGTTTTTAATTAACACTACAACACATGGTCCTATCCTTTTTGTAAAATTTTAAGCTACAATTGCATGTTAGCCAGACTTACAACTAGATCTTATCTTTAAATATTTAATTCCTAAGCTAGTCCAAATGGTTTGCCTTTTTCCCCTAATGTCAAAAAACACTATTTCCAATACAATACTTCTTATTTTCATATATTACGTGTAAAGTAACGAAACTTAACACAGCGTTTTGTCTGTGGGAGTGGGTAATGGAGATAAATTAACTATATTTATTCCCACGAGTAAAAATTAAACCTACAACCACCACATTGACAGTCAGACACTGTGTCACTGCGCTACGACGGCTTCAACTATCACAGCAATGAATTTTTAGAAAATTTATATATAATACAAAAATGTTCGTCTTCTATATCTTAAAGGACATAAAATGAAAAAAATATAATAAAAATATTACATTTAAGTTTATCCAAGCACGTAATCTGTCGCATTAAACTATTAATGTGGTCCTGACAGCCGCGGCAATACGCCTCCAGTACTAAACCAAAGCGCACCGATACAGCAGGCACGTGCATTTCCGACCTGGAAAGATAATAAAATATTATTTTTTTTGTTGCATAATTTCATACATATTTTGGGATATATCACTTTAAAATGTATTTTAGTTATTGGTGTCGTGGAGAAAAGTTATTGTTAAGCTATTTTTTTATTACTTAAGTTAAATCTCGAAATTTCACTTTAATGCCAATGTCACGTTTCACTTTAAACTATGAAAACATTTAAAATTTCAAACAAATTACCTCAAATGCCAGAACAAGTAATGTCCAATGGTCATATTATTGAAGGCGCGTTGCAACAAGAACACCGACAGTTCACACATTAAATACGACTCGTGTTTTAGAGCTTGAACTAATTGTAGGAGGTAGAGGAGCAGATCTTCATCACTGAAAATAAAAATGGATAAGTAAAATTGTTATCTGTTAATAGGTTTAACTTCCTTGATTAGGTGTGTCCAGCACCTGATGTTGGCCAGGCACTTGACGGCGAAGCTGCGCACGGCGGCGTCGGCGTAGGCGTAGTCGAGCAGCTCGAGCGCGCTCTCCACGCGCAGCGCGGGCCACGCGCCCAGCATGCGCGCCACGCGCGCCGCCTCCGCGCGCTCCGTCCACTCCACGCACGACAGCAGCTTGGGCAGCAGCTCGGGCGCGTGCACGCGGAAGTACTCCCTGTTGAAGTGAGGAAGGTATGGACAAAGACCTCACTTCAAAATATACACATTTGTATATATTTCAGAAGTGATATTTTAATTTAACAATTTTTTGGTGTAAAATTGCAAGATATGTAACGTTACACTAAGTAAAAGAATCACACAATTATGACCAGCAAGTGAACAAACATTATTTTAAAAAAGGATATTATATTTGTCATGTAATTAATTTCTAACCCTTGGATAATTCACATAAAAAGCAATTAGTTACAAGTTGAAACCGTAGATTATTAAATTTAAATATATTTAAATGGCACTTATCGATTAAATAAAAATACTGTATTTTTACTAATTGTTTATTAAGACCTCAGGACTGAATTGACACTTTTCAAAAATGACCTCATTGGAATAATAAGGTTCAATGACAATCACTTAGTGCATTCTACACAACAGTCAGTGCATGGGAAACTAAGTCAATAAGTCTCTTAATACTAGATTTCCTAAGCTAAGTTCTCTGCAGGATACAAAAAAAATATAACAATCTATGAAATGAAAAAAAGTCAACAAACCTGGAAGACCATATATTTTTCTTCTCCTGTTCATGCATTTCATACATAGGATCCTTCTCAGCAGTCGCTCTAAGTTTCTCAAAATCCTCACTGAGACGACCCATTGCGTCCGGAGAACCATTTTCTAGTTGATCTGCATATGCTTTAACTGCTTCTTGTTTTGGAAATAATATTGGGTACTGACAGTCGTAACTGAAATTAATTATTGGTAATTATACATTTTATTTACATGATTATTAATATGGTCCAAATATTCACATGAACCAAATTGCATATACATATATTTATTTTCAAATTTGCGTTGTATCGCGCATGGCGCCGGGTAGGCGGAGAGAATCTAGTATTAAGACACTCCGATCCCCCCTTTCCGCTTAACTCTGGAGGCACTGCGCCAACACCGCGCTTTTGCATTTCAACACCAAGAGCGTAGAAATGAAAATATTAAATATTTCACTCCTTAGAGTAAAAATCAAACCCACAACAGTCGCACATTTATGCCCCTGGACCACGATGGCCTCAACTATCAATTCAATTCCAAATCATATCACTATTATAACTTTTAAGCAATAATAATGCAATAGCAAAATGGCACTCACTTAGAAAACCGAACTTGCAGGGCTGCACAGGACTCCGTAGGGTTAGCGACCACTGTTCCCAAGGGATGTAACAATAGATCGTCCCCCTGGGTCTCGTCAGCGACGTGGGGCCACATGAAGAGGGTCACTCCGTCTGTTCGTAATTGTTCCTTGTAGTCAAATATCATTGTGTTTGCCCACGCTAGCTTGTTTATTGCGTCCTTAAAGAAAAAAAATAGGTTTAATTTTAACTAATAATGAAATAAGTTTAACTTTAACTAATAATATGACCAATAGGACGACGTCCAACCACGATCATCAGTCATGATGGAAATGACTTGCAATAATAAATATATAGCAAGACAAAAAGCGGCATTTAGTTCCAATAAACAACACGCAATGTCACGTTTTTTAGTGGAAAGCTTAAAGCAGATTGTCTTATAAGTTCTCTTTCTATCTCTCTCTATATATATGAGATAGAGCTGAAAAAAATATCTGTATAAAATAATTTGTGATTCTCAATTAAGTGAAGAATGGAGGGAGTGCCACAATACAAAATTATTATTACTTTTTCTGTTTAAAAAACGGCATTTCAAGTTTCAATTTTTTAGACCTAACCCTAAAAGCACATGATCCCCATAATGAGCCATACACTAATAATAATTAGTAACTAACGTTTAAACAGTCACAACTAATTATGTAAAAAACACTTAATAGTTATCATTAAAATAAAAAATTAAAATATCAACTCACTTTGTTAGCATCCTTCCGTCTCTTATTCTTGGCTTTAGATATTTCATATATGACAAAACAAAGTCTCGCCATGCGGGGTACATTTGACACTTTAATTGGAAACTGCAACTCTTCATCCCATTGGGCTTCCCCTACAGAGGAGACCACCGCCACTTTAGTCTTTTGAGGTTCGCAGAGTGACTTCCCACCATGGTAGATACCGGCTTGGCATATAACCTGTTTGTAAATAAACATATTTTAGTTATGTTTATAACAATTTTCTATAAATCTATTAGAAAATGGTTAAATGCAATTTATTTTGTATGTTTATTATAGTTAAAAATATTTTGTAAATGAAAATCTTTTAATTTTGAGTAGGGGAAAACTTTACAGGTTCACGTCAGCAACACGCTAATGTTTAACACGCCTATACAGTACGGTCAACGAGTCATGAAGGCCTGAAGTTAAGACTATCTGAACATTTGCCCAATCATCCCATAGAAAAAAAAATCAAGAGTAAGAAATATCCTTAAAATAAATCTGCGCAGCCATCTACAGCTAGCTTCAGGGCGAGCACGACTCGTCGGCCGCACTATATAATATAGGCTACATTATATTTATATAAATTATCTTATACATATATCACAGTCTATCTTACCTCAACTAACCTCCCAGGATCGACGTTAAGTCCACTAACAGTTTGTACCATACAAGAGTAATTTTTCTCTATTTTCCAAGAAGATTCATAGTTCTTCTTTTTTCTTATTGTATTTGATTGTTCTGAGGTGAGACGTCTCCTTTCCGGTAACGAGTAGTATTGGAAGTCTGAGCCCACTATAAAAATAAACTAATAAAATATATGTCGGCATATCATGTAAGTTGTCTATACGTTTTTATACGACACCTACCAATGATGCCACTATTAGCCTAACTATCTGTCTTCTTATTTATTCCATCCATCTTTATCTCTATTTCCTACATATATGTATATGTAGAAGTATCCTTGGTGATGATAACTTTACAAGCAATGCAAAGCATCCTAAATACATGAGGTCTTCGTGGCGCAACCGTACGAAAACTAATGAAAAGCGACGATTGTGGGTACATTTCTCACTCGAGGAAATCAATGAATTACATTTCGTCACTCTCGTAAAAAGACAAGGCGCAGCGTTCAATTTCGCCATTCAAAACACAATGCCACCGCACCACTAGGTATTTCGGCTACTCTGCTATACACAGAATACAGCATGAAGCCAAAATACATTTTTTTACCATAAAAATCTGCTCCACGCTGTATCCCGTACACAGCAGCGTAGGCAGAGAGAACCTAGTGTTAAGACACTGCGTTCCCTGTTTTCTCAAAAATAAACCTTATATAACAATTACAAATACTGGTGCTGCAGCTTAAAAAAATTAAAAGCAGTTTCAAACAAATATGATATCAAATAATACTTACAAGATATTTTATCCATACTGACAGTCATGACTTGGGGCACGCCGTCTCTGGATAGCATCTCTTGGATGTACAGGAACTGGATGAGGGGGTGGTCGCCGAGCAGGTATTCTTCCCGCCCACAGACCTTTAAGTATAACACAAAATATTACATTTCATTTTTATATGCATTATTTTTGTATTTTTCCTATTGAAAATTGTGAATTTTTTAATGTAAAAAAAAGACACATGCATTTGATTTACACAACTAGTGTATTAGCACAAAATAGACCAAAACATAGATATACATATTATGAATATTATATATATTATAAATTAAAGGTTGAGGCCAGCCGTGGCGCAGGGGCACAAAGTGTGACTGTAAAATCGACTAGTTGTGGTTTCGATCCCCTCTCGAGGAAATTAAATATTTATTTACATTTATATTTTCATGTCTTCGCTCTGGTGCCGAGGCAAAGGGCGGCGTTGAGTGCCGCCATTCAACACGCAATGCCTCCGGAACTTGGCAGAAAGTGGGGAACGGAGTGTCTTAACACTAGGTTCCCTCTGCCTACCCTGCTGTATGCGGGATACAGCGTGAAGCTGATTTAATTTAATTTTAATCTTATAAATTAAAAGTTAATTGTCCTCTTTTATAAACCAGACTGGCAATATTTCAAAAAAACTTCTTAAAAACATATTCCTTGAATGGTACACAAAGCATAAATAAAATTATAAAATAAGTAAAAAATACCTAAAAAATATATAAAATATTATAAAATTAAACAACTAAAAAGTAATTTACCTTGAGCACATAATTTCGCGGATGTTCCCCGCGTATGTTGAGCAAGTTGGCCTTCTTCCTGAATATACTCTCTATATGCTGCGCCGGCGTCAACAATACTGGCACGTTCGATGTGAAGGACGTCTGAAATTAAATTATTATGTATTATTTATATATGTTTAACTACTATTACTATAGAAACACAAGCGAGGCTTTATTTAAAATTATTATTATATTACAGCTAAATCATAGTTTTTTTTACATAAATCTTGGTCTTTGTGTTATGCTATATTACTGTAAAGTTTCATCTACATTCGTTCAGTTACGTAAAAGTGAAACAAACATCCATCTTCATAAAGTGTTACATTTATAATACTAGTATAAATAGTAGAATAGAATAGGATAGTAGAATTTTGTTTTTAAATTTAATTCTTGAGCTTAAAGACTGAATAAGTAGTAAACGACTTAGTACGGACTAGTTAAGTGTTCGAAACATCGGGTTTTCAAATTTGCTTAATATTAAATATGCGATTAATACCATTGTTTCATTTAATATGTGATTTGTTTCTTTATTTTTGTACATTTTCTGATTATTTTAATGTCTTAATGGGAAATGCAAACCTGATGTTTTTGGTGGCATTGTTCACCAATAGCAAAAATATTTCAAAGATATTGTATATAAAAAATAGAACATAATAACTCATACAAAAAAAAACTCATACGCTGGTTGTGTAATAACCAAAAATAAGGGAATTGAACAATACAAAAACGTTATGTGATATAACGCTTTTGTATTTAAAAATGCACAGTAATAAATATGACAATCGTATGATGTGTGAAAAAATAAAATCAACAACTGTCAATAGCTGTCAATCAAATAAAAATTACTACAAATTGACTGTAAGCTATAAAAATCCTATTTTACAAAAGAAAAATGCTGAAATCCCGATTCAACCTTCAAGACAACGAACCAACTACAGAGCCGACTGTAGAGGAATCATTGCATTTAGAACAATTGGGGGAAGCGCTAGTAGAGGAGCATGTCGAAGTTGAACCGACGTATCCTGAACGAAGGCTCAATAGATCTGAAGTCAGCGTTCGACTTAGTTTATTGGGCAAAACTGCTGAAGGAGATGGGTATTATTTTTTAGAAGTCCTTTATTAAATATAATTTTCATCTTTATCCAATTAGGCAATAACAAATACTTTGGAATCGTTGAGTTATATATAAATGTCAGAAGAGTCACTCCTACAGGAACTACTGCCGGTTTCAAAGGCAGTTCTGCTGAGAAGAGCCAGATAGTAACGCAACTTTTGTAATAATAATATAACTGTGTTAGCATATTGATTCTATACAGACCAGTACTTGATTTATGGCGGAATCCAAAATTACAAATATATACATCATCAAATCAGGAACATAAGCTTACAAAAATAATAAAACAAATACATAAAGTTTAAATTACAGCATCATCTTTCATGTCTTTTCAGTTACACATATTTAAAAGCGACATGTACGGGAATGAGTTTAACTGAAATATCCGCCCTAAAAGCTTTCCATCATCTACAATTTATCAACGTGTCCGACAATTATTTGAATCTAGATAGCCTACAAGTTGTAACGGAACTGCCTTTCCTAATACTAATACACGCAGACAAAAATCTACTAAACTCAGCCGCTTTGAAGAAAATGAAATATATGCAAGTGATCATCTTGAATTATAATAAAATAACGTCAGTAAATGACGTTTACCAACCAGAATTGTGCACTCTGGAAGCTGGTTTCAATAAGATTGAAAAAGTTAACTTCGATAATGAAATGCCACATATTAAATGCTTGGACTTTAGGTACAATTTGATCAAAGACATATCTAATTTTGATTATCCAGAGTTAGATAGCTTGTATTTAGCAGGAAATAAGATAACTAGCTTGATAGGAATAGAAAGGCTTCTTAATTTAAGAGTTTTACATGTGAGGAACAATCCTATTAAACTGTTGAATGGGTTCGATTCTAGACTAGAGAAGCTTCAGTATATAAATCTGCGGAACTGTAAAGTATCCACTTTGAGACAAGTGAAAAAATTGAGGGTAAGTCCAAATTTATTCATATCGTCTGCTAAGACTGTAAACTGTACTCGTACATTTTTATACCATTCGAAAATGTAAAAAGAACGATTTTCATTTTATTTTATAATCGTTTTTTTGTCACTAAATTTCACTTTTTACATATCTACTCATAAATAACACTACTTGTTTCGAGCACTATCCTTATAGGTCCTGAACCAGCCGTTAAGTCGGAAAAGTTCAGGCACCTTGGATCCGTTATGCACGAGTCTGGAGGCATCAATAACGATGTCTATAGCCGGATAAACGCTGCTTGGGCCTGATATACAAGAGCATCACCCGACCGGTTCTTTTATACGGCAGCGAATGTTGGCCAGCACTATCTCGGCACACTCAGGAGCTTCACGTCACGGAAATGAAGATGCTGAGGTGGATGTGCGGCGTAACACGGTCTGACCGCATACGCAACACATTCATTCGAAGTAGTCTTGGAGTCCGTGACGTAGCGGATAAGCTCCAAGAACGTCGCCTGAGATGGTTTGGTCACGTTACGCACCAGCCTAAGAATTATGTCAGATGCAAGTGCCTTGCTATGTCAGTCCCTGGAGTGAGATCTCTCAGACGCCCAAGGAAGCGCTGGTTGGATGTCGTGATGCAGGACATAAGAGCCAATAGTCTAACCACCGAGGACGGTACTGGCATATAGCCGGGATTAATGCCAGGAAGAAGAAGAAGAAATAACACTACTTGTTTAACCAGGTACTACCGTCAATAGAAACTCTTGTAATACGCGGATGTCCTTGCATGGGTGGCACTGGCGAGGAAGAAGCTGAAGCAGGCGTGGAGGAAGAAGACCCTGAACTACGCATTGAGATGCTAGCGGCTGTGCCAAGATTAAAGAGACTGAATAAAGGAGTTGTTACTCCGGAGGAAAGGTATATATATATAGGTGTTTTCTTATTTAAAGTGCGGTCATTGAATCGAGGCCGCCCTGAAGTTATCTGTAGGCGGCGACATAATTAATTTTAAGATTTGTTCTAATTTTGTTTAATTTTCTTCCTAAGTGCACAATGCGCATGTGCATTTTGATAACTTCAGACCAGTCACAGCTGGTCGATTGTATTGTACTTTAATTTATAATATTTAAAAGTTCATATTACTAACTTTACTACTTTTTTTGAAACAAGTGTAAATATTTCTTTATATTGTATAAAATTATTGTCTATTATTAGGCTCCCTTTGCCTACTATGTTACTTGCGGGATCATGTATTTAATAAAGATAATAGTATCCCTCTGCAAACTTTGACATATAAGAATGGGCAGGAAGCTTACCTTATATTTAAGTTTATAATGTCTGAAGGAGATATTTTAAATATTCTTACTAATCAACAAACATACTTGATTGAATCTATTCAATTATTATTGAAAGGATCCATATTAAATAATATAGTCAATAGCATGATAGCAACTTTTTCAATTAAATAAAATATATTATATAATACTATTTATATCTTAAGAGCTGAAGCTGCAGAGCTCATTAAACAATGGATAGAAGAAGGTGAAAACGACGATGAGGTAGAAGAAGAACAACATGGTGAAGGATCTAGCACTGATTAACATTATCAATTAAATAAAAAAAAGTTTAATTAATTTAGTGTTATTTTCTTAGAGGTAAAGTTAGGTAGATTAAAGGTTTTTTGTATTAATAATTATTACTTAAACATACAACAGTGTGTGTATTCATATGGTAAACAAATTACTACAATGTTTTTTCAATTATAATGATTTTTAAAAAGTTTTGTTTGTTGATTTGTCTGTATTTGTGCATGCTAATCTCAGAAACTTCCTTTAACATTTACTTTTCAAATCTCGGATATTGTCTTTAAAACGATAATGACATTAGATCACGAAAATAATTCAGATGAGAAAATACATAATTACACAATTAAGATGACAAAGCAGTGAGTGTGTTGCTATTTTCAAATATTATAATTCCCACAAGTGAGAATCAAACCTACAACCATCATGTCAGATATATTACACTAAGTATAAAACAATCAAGTACTCACCTCAGTATTACCTACTTTAGTGACCAGAATAAAACAATTATTATTTAAATGATTTATGAGTGTAGTGGGAACAGACGGCACATCAGCTAATCTCGGTGGACAGTGGTATCTTAGTCTCTCTAGCCTTGTACTCTGGGCTCTCTTTATGAGACTCTCCTCTGCTATGTATCTCATTCGCATACGAAAGTCATTAACTTCTGAACTTCTTAAACTATCAAATTCATTTAAACCTAAAAATTAATAAAATTTGTGTATTATAATATATGGATAACTGTAAATATAATTGGTACTTACTTAGGCTAAAATAGATTTTAATCTAATTGCTGTTATGGTGCAGTGGCACAAGTGTGAGACAATAAACACTACAGTCGTGGGTACAATTGCCACCTGGAGAAAAGAATTATTTAATATTTTCATTTCCTCTGGTAACCAAGCAAAGCCTGGTGTTGAGTTCCGCAGGTCAACACGAAATGTTTCGAAAATCCAGTGGAAAAAGGAAGACGGAGTATCTCTACGCTAACTACCTTCTGACTACCAGGGCCTATGTGGGATACGAAGTTAAGCTAATTTAATGAATACATTTAATTAAAGTAAATAGACTAAACATATATTAAATATATACAAGACACACTGTTTCCATTAAATATATTTTTCATAGATATGGTTAAAAGAAAAGATTTATACCATTTTATTAAGACTTCAGTTAAATTAACCAACTATATTATAATTTTACATCTCAGAGAGCAGGTTCTTAAGGTGTAACTGAAAGCCAACTATGGCTGAGATTCTAGATATGAGCATCATTAACTGAGTTAGAATCAAAACATGCATTATATCTTTATTATTTTTTTGTATTAACTGGTCAATTTATAATAAAAAAGTACATTAAAAAATCTAAATTATACCTTTGCCAATCAAATGACTAATTTGTGTATTTAATAAATGTTCCCCAGGCCTCTCAATGGAACGTTCAATGAGCATGAGAACTCCAAACACAGGCCTAATGTCCCGAAGTCTTTTGTTCTCATCTTCCACCTCCTCCGGAACTGCCAGGGAATTGATGAATTGGAACACATAACCTGACATCTCATGCAGCATCCCAAATAAGGGTTGCTTTGCTGCCATATCCCATAGCTCCTAAAATAATTTTTAGTTTTTTTTATAAAATAGCAAATTAGCTTAATATGTGGTGCAGTAAGTAATTCTATGACTGTAAATACCATGGTAGTTTATTTAAACGGTGGAATTAATTATATTTATATTTATTTCTATTCTATATTAATCAGAATAGAGAACAAAAAGTGGAGAATAGATCATCTTAACACTAGGTTACTTGCTTATAATAAGATATGTAGAGAACAAAATGTTAGACACCCCACTCTCTATTTTCAGCACAAACACAAGATATTGCATGTTGAGTGGTAGAACCCAATAGTAATAGACCACTTATATTGTAAAGCAGATACTAAAATGACAGTTTAAATTATAAATAAATATTATTTTCCCAGTTAAAAGTATAAAAAAATTATAATTAATTATAAAAAGAAATTATAAATAAAGCATTGTCTATGTTCAAAATATTTTTTATAGTATTTATTTTTTATTCATATTTTTTTATATAATCACTAAGAAATACATTGTGTGTGTAAGTACCAGTGTTAATAGTTATATATAGCAGGGAAATAAAAATAATTTTAAATGTAATCATTTCCCTGAGTAGAGATTGAACTCGCAAACAATATAGTGTTTGCAGTCAAGTTGTACTGCAATGCCCACAAAACATAAAAATTATTTATTATAAGCAAAGTATTGGGTGCTTTGATTTCTATTGTATATAATACTTCACTTTTTAATTTCATTTTATTAAGGAAATACTTAACAAAAAAAAATATACTTTAAATAATAAAATGTCTATGTACATTCATTAAGTACCCAACTGGTTCCTAAAATTTGTATAAAATTAAACCAATATTTTATTCTTTAGTCAAGAATTAAGACTGCAAAACTAAGATGGCATGAGAAATGGAAATAGTAAACATTTAATCTACTTTCTAATAATTTAAGTTAATTTATCTGTAAACACATTACACAATAGTTTGACCTAGTTCTCCAGATGAGGGAAACATTGTGTTGACATGCAACATGACTCATGCTGAGATATCTTTACCACTACTAACCTCCTTAACATCTTGAAGATTAGCATCCCAACTGACTGTTAGAGGAATATATATAGAATTTGGCATTAAACATGTCAGCTCCACATAATCAGATGGCGTGGCGGTCCAGTAATCCCATGTGTGGGGACAACTCGGTACAGGAACCATTGTTTTGGTATTTATTACCACTCCACAAGAATATCAATAAAGGCTCACAACATCTTAACACTATCACTGACAAACAGTTTACATAGCAACTGCTTGTGTATTTTTTACTGAAAAAAATATACACTTATTATTTGTCAATGATATTGAAACCGCGATGTTGAATCATAGCATTTCCTGGTATTTTGATTAGGGGGCAAATCGCCATTCGAAAAGAAACTGTCAATGATATTACACAAACAACATCGATCAAAATGTCGTAAACACAATTTCTTTCATTACCATTGCATAAAATGTTTACATAATTTATAATGCAACACGAACCCAGTAAAATCACTCAAATATGTTTCTAAGAAATGGTAAATAAAGATTAAAGATTACGTGCAACAATCTACGGCAGGTACATAATATGAAAAAATTTAATGAATTGTTTATGGTAACAATTTAAGCAAACAATACAGAAAGAGAAAATTTACAACGAATCTGTTTTGTGATTAAACTTTTATAAATATCTTATATTATACAACTGTTATTATTTATTGTATTTAAAAAAAAATTTAAACTTGTATATTATATTTTTTTATAACTTTGTGCAACAAAAATGGTATACAACATTTACAAAAAACATTAATTTGAAATTCAAATTTTGAATGAAACTTAACCTATAAATATTGACAATATAAAAAAATACTAATGACATTTGTCTCGTGACAATTCTTAATTTCCATATTCTTCATAGTTCGGCAATTTCGAAATTGATGTCAATTGCGATGTTTTTTATGTGATTAAAATGTTTGAACATTCTGTTAGGGTACCGAGACATTTTAAGATTGCTGCAAATATTTTTAAGAAAGTTTCTACAGAAGGTGGAAGCGTAAAAACTTTATTGTACGACGAAAAGCTTAAACATTTTGTAAGTTTTATACATAATTAAGCCGTTTTATTTTATATCACTACTCTTAAAACTAAATTAATCTTATATCTCACTACCTAGATTAATCTCACTAACTAAATTAATTTTAATAAAAGGTGCATTTTACGTATTTGCAGAGAACTAATGTGCTTTATGCACTTGTAACAGAAACTATAAAACATGCTGCAGATATAGAAAAGATTCTTGAAACTTGTGGTGTTTTGGTGAACGAACCACGTTTAGACCCATGGCTTGCTAAAATTCTTACTGCAGAACTGCTTTTTGGGAAAAAGACCCTACCCGGAAAAAGCAAACCTGAACAAACTATATTATCTTACAAAGATCAGTTCGAAAAATGTACCCCTGAAGATGACATGACATGTAAAGGTAATACATATTTTTCTTTTACAGATTTAATTCTGCAATAAAACAGAAAATAATGGCAGAGAACTCTGAAGGTCCACTAATACCCTTACAATCCAAGTTGGCTGCTTTGGCATTGGCAAATTTATTTTTATATAGTGTGGGAATGTTTACATTACCTTTTGTTGCATTTTTTGGTGTAAGACATTTACTTACAGACTACTATCCAGTTGAACCATTTATAAGAACCTGCTGGTCAGTAGTTGCTGCTGTTGTAGTAGTTAACATTATTATATGCATGTATGCATATAAAGCCTATCATGAGAAGGAATATGATGAGGATGGCAATGAAATAGACCAACATTCATACAAAGCATCCACTGATACAGCAAAAAGTTCATTAAATGTTAAACAAGACTAAGTGTGACATTCCCCTCTGTGTGCAGTATTACATATAAATATGATATTTTATGAACAATTAGCCTAAAAATAAAAGTGCATTTACAGTACAAGTACTCTTTTATTTATTAAAATCTCTTTTTAATCAAAATAATAATATAATATTGGAAAACATTTATATTTCAATATAACAATAATTTTATAAAAAGGCCATTGTTGCATTGTGGGATATGGTCGGGCTGTAAAAGCAATGGTTGTCAGCTTGATTCAAACTCAGAGAAATCTATTATTTTGATTTCCTTGATCTACATCAGGGGTTCCCAACATTTTCTTGATCAAGGACCACTTTTATATCATTCTTGGTAGCAAGGACGAAGGAATTTGCATGTAGATATAATAAAAAATAACTGTGATATTCAAACAAAACTTCACCTCACCATCCCCAGTCAGAAAGTTAAAATCATTCATGGACCATATTTAGGATTCTAGGGACCACTGGTTAGGAACCAGTGATCTAGATAGACAAAGCATGACATTGAAATCTGCCACTTAATATGCAATGTTTTCTCTGCTTACTCTGCAGTAAATTTGTGACCATCTTTAACCCCTACCTTATTCAGTTGTTCGCAGACCACGTTATGTGAGAATAAACACAAATTTATTTACAACATCAGATGCAATCCGAGCTTTTCAAGATGAAGGCTATAAGTTCTTAAGATGTACATCTGGTTCCTATGATGACTATCTAAAACAAATTCAAAGCTTAACTGAATATGAATTCACTCAAGACTACCATGTCAAGACAATGTTTGTATTTGCTCCTGGAAGTAAATTCCATGAACATGATTTATATTTGGAGAATCAAATTATTTTACAGGATAAGGTATATTTATATGTATTTTCTTTTCTTTTATTGATTAGATAATTTATTATTTTAATTTTAATATCTGTTTTTATAGAGATTTTACTAAACTTCTACTTCAAAGTATAAGGTTTTAATTCCTGTTTCATCCATTTTTTAAATGTAATATCATGCCTGTCATAATTATTACAAAAATATAATAAAAAAAATATTTTTTATTCTTATATTTAGGCAACAGCACTAGCAGTGCATTTGTTAGAACCACCGCCCAATAGTGTAGTATTAGATATGTGCGCTGCGCCAGGTATGAAGACTACGCAAGTTGCTGCATATCTAAGAAATCAGGTATTTAAGAAAAAAATAAACTGCTATTTTATAACACTACAATTTTTATAGAGGCTTAGTTGAGGCATAGGGGCACAAACATGCGACTGTTGTGGTTTATAAATTAAAAGTAATTAAAATTCAACAGGAAATGTTATTATTCATTTATTTTGTTCCAAAATATTATGTAATAATGTATTATATTATAACGTATTTCAAATACAAATTATTATTTGTTAAAGTTAGACAATGCAGGGTGCTAAGATCCACTATTCAACACACGATATATCTGTTGATCGAATCCGCAATGAAGATGTACACAGAATGGCAGGTACTAGCGACAGGGTCGCTAGTACCATCACGGTGAGAATGAAGAAGAACGTGCTCAGCTGGATTCGACACGTAGAACGAATGAGTGATGAAAGAATGGCAAAAAAGATTTATGATGGAAAAGTTAGTGGTAAGAGAGGTAGGGGAGACTGTACTGTGCTTAGTTGTACTTTATCCACAAATGATTTGAAGGGACTAGCGAGCTTTACTCATCATCATGTCTGAAAAAATTATGCTTTATCATATTTCTTAATTTATTTCATATTTTCACACATATCTTTCATTGTTTACAGGGCAAAGTGTATGCAGTAGAAAGAAATGAATCGCGATATCAAATATTATGTGACTTTGTACAGAAAACTGCATCGAAATGTGTAGAGACACTCAATAAAGACTCTTTAGAAATAAAGAGAGGAGATTTTGACGATGTCGAATACATCATTCTGGACCCTAGTTGTACAGGATCTGGTAATAATTTTTAAAATTGTTTATTAGTAGGTTATTAATAATATTTCATATAAATAGTCACACGCTTATACAACTGCGCAACGATTGGCTTCAAGTATGAGTTTAATCAATATATTTGTTTTACACAGGTATGGAACACAGTGTACACAAATACAAGGATGACAGTAGTAGGTTAGCAAAGTTGACATCTCTACAAGAGAAATTCTTAAAACATGCAATGAATTCGTTTCCCAAAGCAAAACGTATAGTTTACAGCACATGCTCTATACTACCAGAAGAAAATGAAAGAGTTATTACAAATGTAGTAAAGACTTCTAGAGCAAAATGGCGGGTCCTAGACGTAAAAGAGCTTTTGAAAGACCAATGGAATAACTTTGGTTCCGGTATGTACGGCAGTATGGGAACTAGATGCCTATATGCAAAACCTGATTTGGATTTCACTACGGGTTTCTTTTTGGCCGTTTTAGACAGAGATCATAAAGATACTGAGAAGTGTATTGATAATAATGTTCAAGATGATAGTCAAAATAATTCTAATGAAAAAAGTAATAAACATGAAGATGTCAAAGAAAAACAGAAAAAGAAAGATAAGAAGGAATCTGTAGGAATTACGAATGACGATAAAATAAACTTAAACAATGAAGAAACTGAAGTTAAACAAAAACATAAAAAGAAAAATAAAAATGATAAAGAAACCAGTAATACCGAAAATTTAAATAATGAGGTGGTGACTGAAGTAATCATGGAAGAAACTGATTCTACAAAAAAGAAGAAAAAACGAAAAAAAGATAAAAGTGATAATGAACCAAATAGTGAGTTTATCAATTTAATTGATGAAACGATAAATGTTATCGACAATCATGAGCCATCTAAGAAAAAGAAGAAGAAAAAAGATAAACATTTAAATAATGACGAAGATTTATATACAGATAATGTATTGAACGATCAAATTGATTTAGTTATCGATGACAATGAAGATGTAATGGAAAAAAAGAAACGTAAAAGAAAGGAAGAGGCTAGGAAAAATACTAGTATAGAAATAATTGAAGAGTGTATTTCTGAAACAGTTACCGATAATTTAACTAAACAAAATAAAAAAAGCAAAAAAAAATCTAAACAGCAGAATGATGACGAAATAAATGAGAATAGTGATGTACCTAAGAAGAAAAAGAAAAAATGTAAAGAAGTTTCTTTAGAAAGTTAATACATTTTGTATGTTTTTATATTTTTGCAATCAAATAAATAATTAAACTTAATTTTGTTATTTTTATTTTCTTGTCCACATTTTTACCTTAGACCGTTTTAAAATATAAAAAAATCATATAATAAAAAACAAATGATTAAAAAGTAGAGACACGATTAGTTCGGAGTTGGACTGGACATAAATAGTAAATAAGAAAAAAATATATTTTTAATATTTTTTAGAAAAAATATTAAAAAAAATAACGTTTGTCCGTGGAAACCATCCACTTTTTGTTTAACTCTGTCTCTTTCACATTAACATGTCTATCAGTTGCGTACGGTACGGTCGGCATTGTCGCCCTTAAACTAACAAACTACCTTTCCCAAACCTTGCGCACGGGGGTAAAAAATTAATCAAAAATGAGAAATTTGCGCTGTCAGTTATTTTCAGGATGGCTACGAATCGTCGACAGTACTGTAAATAAGTAGAAAATAACATATTCAAACTCCTACGGAGCGAGTATTATATTCTAGAGACAAATGTATAACAGAGGGAATTGAATCCTTATACTCTGATTAAGTTTATATTTATTTTTTGACATGTTTAATTTTTTTTTTCTCTTAAGTCGTTCGTATAACGTTTCGATTAAAATATAACATTTCATTACAATAGACTTATTTAGTTATATCGTTTAGTACAAAGTACTTACGTATAAACTATTAAGATCGCAGCCACACGCTTGTTTCAAGTCACGAACGTTCTCATGCGTCCTCATTTAAACGTTAAAAATAATATATAATATAGCTTATATAAATATATATGTATGTGTGTCCTAGAACATAACTAGCTCTTCATCCAGAATTTCGTGTACACATACTTTCATATTTATTGCAATGAAAAAGTTACAGTTACAAGTTGAGGCCGTCGTGACGCATTGGAACAGGGTCTGATTGTTCAAAACGATGGTTATGAGTTCTGTTTCCACTCAGGGAAAGATTATATTTATTTTCATTTGATTGCTTTCTTAGACAAACGCCACTCGGTACGAAATGTCTCAAAAGTTGTACGACAATGAAAGAAAAAGGTGTCTTAACACCAAGTTCATGTATATGCGAAAAAAATATCATTAAATTTAAGATTAACAAATACCTAACGTAAACTATATTTATTTTTGTTAACTTTTAAGATTCCTATGTAATTCGCTGAAAATTTATATACTATGGGCGTAGGAAGGGCCGAGCAGAAATTTTACTTCAACACATATGTATCTGTTGAAAGCTAAAGCCCAATAAACAAACAATCGTAATACTCTCATTCTTAATACAAAAAAGTAATAAAGTTGCTTTGTAATAAACCATACTGTATTTAATTACATTATTATCATATTCATAATTTCAATAAAAGCTTTGACAACGTGAAGTAGGTAAGTATTTAAGCGTAAAACAAAAACGTTAGTAAGAATGAAATTTAGGCAAGTAGGTTTACTTTTTGTTCTTATTACATAATTAGTTTTCACTACTGAGAACTAAGTCTTAGTTCTTTTATATTTAATTAAGTAAAACATATTATTTCTAGACCATCTTGACGCAATTTAGCATCGTGCGACTATCAATGAAATGTTTGTGGATTCAATTCTCCCTTGGAGGAGTAATTTGCTTTTGTAAGAGCGACTTTGAATTTTGCTATTCATTATACAATGTCTTGAATTCGAGCAGAAACTTGACATATACGATGTCTTTACATTAGTGATGTACCGGATCGTTAACAAAGTATCTGAATACGGATCTTAGTTTGCTAAACTTTTATCTAAGGTTAACATAATTTTTAGGTTCTTTTTATCTCATTATAAAGAAATTCGATTTATTATCTACGACTTACTGCTACAAATAGCCGACAGTTAAAACTGATTTCAAGGACAAGAAAAAGATTTTTTTTACTAATCGTTAAACGAATCTTTATTATTATTTTTTTACCTAGTTGGATTGTTATGGATCTTCAATTTTTACTAAGGTTGAGTTTAAATAGTTCTTATAGCTGGACCACTATACTTCTACATTAGGTGTAATAGTCGCTGTATGCCGCACGCAGCAGAGTAGGGAGGGGAAACCTACTGTTAAGACACCTGTTCCCCACTTTCCACCGAATTCTGGATTCATTGCGTGTTGAGTGGCGGAATTCAATGCTGCGCTTTTGCCTCGAAACTAGAGCGAAGAAACATAAAATATAAATTTTATTTAAATTATAATACTTTATTTCTTTGAGTGGTGATTGAACCCACAACCAGTCGCGTTTATAGTCATAGTTTGCGTTGTGTCCTGCGTTATGACTGGCCTCATAGTTAAATAAATGCTGATGCAAAAAATGTTTTAATTGAATCTGTCCAGTAGTGCCAAAGATGTGAATGATAGATTTATATTCTATTAATGTTTTTACAACTGTCATACTATATTTTAACCTATCTAGTTACCTCTCATGAAAAAAGATCTATTTAGGCGCTTATTGTGTTAACGATCTTAGGTAGATACTCCACGTTCTTCTTTTATTTGATTTCGCAACCATCGTCGATTCCATCATCTCAACATTAATATATAAGTATATGTCAGCTCCACACTATATTCCGCGTGTAGCAGACTAGACAGAAAGAGCCTAGTTTTAAATCATCCAACGCCGCACTTTACCTCGATAACAGAGCAAAGAAAAAAAATATATTTGATATTTCATATCTTGGAGTGGGGAACGAGCCTACAACCTGTCGCGGTTACTGTCACACTATGGCTTAAATTAAATTTGTTAACATATTTTTCACATTTCAAATATATTTATTTAACAAATAAATTTGACATTAATAAATTAAATAAATTATATTAATTAACTGGCAAAGTCTTTTATTTGGTCCAAGGCCGAAAATTAAAGAAAACATAACATAACTAAATGAGTATTACCAACTCGCACCATTTAATGTGTTGACCTAAATACTGACATGAAAGACCGGTCACTTTGCGTTTGCCTGTAAATGGGATCAAAGTGTGAAAAGTATGTCACTGTTACGAAGCTGTTTTAATAATGAAATTTGAGCAGATAAGATTAATAATAACTTTGGAGAAATACACAAGCGGGCAACAGTAAGCGCGACGGTTGCAGATTCGATTTCCACGCGGGGAATGAAATATTTAATATATTCATTGATTTGGTAAATAGAGAAAGCTTGGTGTTCAGTTTCGCCACTCAATATGTAGTGTCTCGAGAATAAGGCGAAAGGTGGGATCGAGTATCTTTCCCGGGTTCCCTTTGTCTACCCTGCCATGTCCATCTCGCATATACCAGACTACACAAAGGGAATGGCGTAAACCAAAAAAAAATCTAATAAAACACATCTTCATCAAAACTTCATCAATTGTGACGAATGTGAAGAATGAATAACAATTTTATTTCTTCCATTTTAATATATTTTACAATTGTAATACAAATGTAAACTATAATTTTAAGATATTTAAGTACCAATTTCAATGTCTATTTGAATAAAATATTACTTTTTTACCTTCAAAACGTGTAAAATTGAATCGTCATCAACAACTCGGGTTGCCTAGCAACGCGATGCTGGGCGTGTCACCAGATGGGCGGAACTCTAACAGCCAATGGTAAACGGATGCGCAATTATTATGACACCGTCACTCAACACATGTCACCATAACTTTGTTAAGAAATAAACAAAAACAGACTCTATTTCCTACTTTTAGAGTCGAATACGTCTTGGTTTGGTTGGAGACGTTTTTTTATCGTTTCCGTTATTGGCTGCTTCTTTATTGATATGTGTTTAGGTATTTCTATTCTGACTGTATATTTCGCTTTATGCTTTTTTTTTTAATACAGTGTGTAAAATACGTAAAGAACATGTGACATTGATTATAAAGGATAAAGAATTGTTTACTCTGCATTTTATAATATTTAAATATTGTTATTAAATATTACGACTTTAAATATTTATTAAAGGAGTATGAGCGGACCTAGTTTTCGGGGTCTTATTTAACATATGGACTATGGCTATGTCTAACTCAAGCGCAAATGTGGTAAAATATACTACATAATTATATCTTGGACCACTTTATTTCAAGAAAATAACTTAAATAATCTTTAATAAATATTACAGTTTTTATATTTAATTTAATTATAAAAGTTAATACGAGATCGATATAGCGGTAATAAAATGTTGTTACTACAACAGCTACGAATGTGCTACATGTGTGCAACGTGTAGCGGTACACGCCTACATTTTCAATGATAATATGGACATATATACATTTATAAAGGTATAAATCGTTATAATACTGTTTTAATATAAAGAAATTGTTAATTTAAAAAAATGTTTTTACATACGAGTATTTCTCATATTTATCGAGAATGTAAATGTAGCAATAATAGAAAACGTACGTAGCAGCAGTTCTCTAGGATAAATCACAGATTTTTTTCTGACTTTTTCAACTTCACGGTGTATCCCGCAAACAGCAGGGGACCTAGTGTTAAGACACTCCATTCCCCAGTTTCTACCGTATTCTGGAGACATTGCGTGTTGAGTGGCAGAACTCAACGCCGCGCTTTGCCTCGACACCAGAGCGAAGAAATATAAATTTAATGGAAATATAAATTTAAGAAAATATTTCATCTCCTCGAGTGGGGATCGAACCCACAACCAGTCGATTTTACAGTAACACTTTGTGCCTCTGCGCCACGACTGGCCTCTGTCTGACTTTTTTCTGGATTTTAACCCACAACCATCGCATGATACAGTTAAATATCCTTATTATGTTGCGGCATACTTACGTATCACAAGTTTATATTAACCTATTATTTACGGTTATAGAAAAAATGCAATTATGCACGTTTCCTTACAACAGCGTAAGAATTATTAATTTTCAAATCATATACAAAGATGTTATTAACTTTATGATAAATCTAAATAAAATAATAGCTCTAATAGAAAATAGGGTAAAATTACATTAGAAATGGCGTATGCTAATGCAAACGGTACCTCCATATCAAGTACTTACCTAATATATTATATAGGGAATTACCGTGTAATTGCTTATTAATATGCATAAGTCGCACTCACTTGCATGCACACTTAAATATAACTTATAAATTTTTGTAAATTGGTCTCATATTGCTGCAAAAAAAATAATCTGTCTGTATACTTTGTGGTACATGTAATATATATCTTTGCTTTTTTTCAGCTGTTCTCGCATATTGCTGCTGGGTACATAGAGAAAACCTAGTGTTAAATCACTCCGTTTCCTACTATACGTCGAATTTTCGAGGCATTGCGAGTGAGTGGTGGAACTCAACACTGTGCTTTGCCTTGTTAAGGGATTGAGCCACAACCGTCGCGCTTATAGTCACATGCTTGTCTGTGTTGTTGTACCTCTTTTTTTATTTATGTCTGCCTCTCTGATCTTTTACACACCCGTAAAAGCAAACAAAAACCGTCTTGTGAAATCTGCTTTAGTATCTTTCTTTTATTTTAATTATTGCGTTGTTTATGTGACGTTGATTAAGTAATCTTTGTTGCCTTATCGTGGTAACATAAAAATGTATTAAAGTTATCTCCTAGCACATACTATCTCTAGGTTAAATGAAAAATGCAGAATCTTTTTCCTTACCAGATGCAAAAAGCACATGATAATAAAAAGCGTACGTATACTTAATTAGATTAATTAATAAAAATAAATAAATCAGTTATATACTGTATCCCGCACATAGCAGGGGCATAGGCAGAGGGAACCTAGTGTTTATACACTCCGTTGATACTTTTCGCCGAATACTGGAGGCATTACGTGTTGAGTCGCGGAACTCAACGTCGCGTGTCACGTGTCTAAGCCACGACACGAGAGCGAAGAAATGAAAATATAAATTTAAATAAATATTTCATTTCCTCGAGTGGGAATCGAATCCACATCCAGTCGCATTTACAGTCACACTATGTACCGCTGCGCCACGACTGGCATCATATTCATATTAATTAATAGATATACTTAAATAAAAAATATTAGCTATTGGTAAGGAAAGTTTTCAATAAGTATTAGTATACGAAATTAAACTTATTAAATCCATTGCGTGCTGGCGGTAACGAAACATTCACATTAATCTTATGAGAGAAAATCAATTATAACTTGATATACGGCTACATAAAAAGTAGAAAATAAAATATTTAGTTACGATTGTTTTTTGTAACTTAATTACTTCATTTATTTGTATATGCTTTCTATATGTTATTATGAGAGAATTAAAGAAATATAAAAAAAAACATTTTTGAAAAATAATATTTTTAAAGGATCGCATCGTTTAATTTAATTTAAACGATTTTTATTAAATAAGAATAACAATGAGGCAAGAAATATTAGATATGTTTATAAGATTTATAACAAAATATATATAGGTATGTAAGTTTTCTTTAATATAATAACTTTATATGACCTACATAATTTCTACTTTGTTACTTAAGTTTATTGGTAATTCTAAGTATAAAATGAATTTCTCTTGAAAATTACCTTAATTATGGGACCGATAAAAAACAGCACAAAACAACCGTTAACAGGGGTAAGGTGAAAAAATATAGCACGCTACGTAAAGGCTAGCTGTGTATATGACTATGACCGATTGACGCCGAATGTACGTAAAAACGGCAAGGCAACTAATGTTCTTTCGAAATTTATAATTTTTTTTAGCTTCACGCTGTATTCCGCACACAGCAGGGTAGGCAGAGGGAACCTAGTGTTAAGACACTACACTTTCTGCCGAATTCTGGAGGCATTGCGTGTTGAGTGGCAGAACTCAACGCCACGCTTAGCCTCGACACCAGAGCGAAGAAATGCAAATATAAATTTAAGTAAATATTTCATCTCCTCAAGCGAGGATCGAACTCACAACCAGTCGATTTTACAGTCACTGGCCTCAAAAAAAATCTAATTTCAAAAAATCTAATTTACTATTAATGTATGTTAAACAATAAAACCCTGTAGTGTTTTGTTTGCTATTAGCTATTTGGTTACATATATTTAGCTATGAATTTAAAAAAAAGTCATCTTTTTTAGCTTTGCATTTGTTCTTTGCTTATTCATATAATTATGAAATATAAGTAAATATAAAGTACATAAAGGAAACAAAAGACAATTGTGGCTTTAAGAAATAATTTTATTGAATAATAATAATGCTTGATTATTTTACGACGTATTGTTTTATCCGATATTAATGTCATATTTAAATTTAAAAAAAAATAACATTTCAGACAGCCCACAGCCCGTTCCGCTGAGTACCACACGAGGGCGGTGGCCGCCACCCCGCCACGCTACCACCACAACGAACGGTCACTCGATCCCGCTCTCAAAACATAACCGGACGACTACACTCCTAAACCAAGGAAACTCCTTTATTCAACCACTTTTTATTAACCATTGAAGCAGCTAACTTACAATAACACGTTCATTTACATTTATAATTGAAGAAAAAAAAATAATAAAATGTAGAAAACGAAAGGTTGTGTTTTGGCGGCAAATTTGACAGCTCCATTTGAAATTACTGACCCAATTTATGAATAAAAGAGTGTTTGTGATAATTTTTTGGTGATTTAGTTGTGATGGCTACGGAAGAACCTATGTCTACAGTTGTGGTAAGCTTTTGATTTTAGATTTTTTTTAATGTATGAAAAGCCTTCTCATATTTCTTAGTATTTCATAAAGCAGTATATTTATTTTATAAAACAGATATATATACGGATATACATACAGATATTATAACAAAATTGTATTCAGAAAAGAGGATAATTCCGTATAATGTTTATACAACAAGTCAATAACCTTTTAGAGGTACGTCAAGGTGAGAAATCAAAGGAGTAATATTTTCGTACTTCTATATCAAATCATAGAATTCGTATAAAATAATAAAATCTACAATACAATTAACTTAGAATTTGTTACCTAATGTATCTACAATTAAAATAGTAAATTACTTTAATTTCTTATCTCGATAGCCCCATGACAATTTATGGACTTATTTGTAAAGGACAAAATAATCTTTATATTAATATTCTTTATTACTTTATTGTACTAAAATATACATAAGAAAACATCAATAAAACATTTAGTTCACAAAGGTGGACTTATCTCTATAAGAGATCTCTTCCAGCTAACGTTAATATTAAAATAAATAATAGATATGAAAATAGATATAAAAATATAAAAAAGGAAACATTAAAATAAAATTGTATTTTTATAATACTTGGAAAGTATTATAAAAACAATGACAGACGTTGTTTATACATATTGATTATAAACCATAATTACCTCCAGACGTAGACGTCGTGATTCAACCTTACGAATATTTTGTGATTCATCAAAAGTTCCTTATAAAAATCGAAATTAAATAATGTTGCAGTAATCGTGACTATAGTTACTTACTCACAATGAGGGTAGAGCTCTTTAAGCGTATCTATACGATCTTAAATGAATAAACGCTGGCCAAATATTATTATATATGATTGCTAATACTATAAATGGTTCTTGACTTGGTTGAACGTTTAGGGTTTCTTAGTTATTTCAAAATATGTTTATCCAATAATTATTAATATATAGTAAAATTCATCGTAGTTACAATGGATAACTTAAAAATAAGCATAGGTACATAAATTATATAATAAATATATGAAAACCCACAAAAGATGTTTAGTCTATCCACAAAATATCACTATATTTTTTTTAATATAATAAAATAGATGGATGGATTAAATAATATACTTTGCATAACATCTTAAGACGCCACTTATCGGTCCTATGAATGAAAGCAATTCATCACATGCGTAGTATCTAACAATTGATAGACGAGGTAAGCGCAACGCGGCGTCCAGTCGACGGCCGAGTGGTCAGGCGGTATGTCGCGTCGCGTAACCAAACAACGTCCACGCCCTCGTCCTCAGGTCGCGGAGCCGTCTCCAGCACCGGAACCGCCGCCGGCGGTCGAAGCAGATCCTCAACCACCTTCTGATGATGAGAAATCCAATGATTGGCGACCTTCTCGACCACCGTCTCCTCCACAGCGACCTGATGACATCTCCGAAGGCTCAGAGGCTACAGCGCGCCCTGCTAGACCCGAACCTGCGAGCCGCTACGCAAATCTCAATTATTGGAAAGCGAGAAGAGTGACGTTCTACAGAAATGGTGATCCATTCCACCCTGGAGTCGAGTTTCGTTTTAAGCTCGGTAGAGACTTGGTATCTATGGACGCGTTGCTGGATAGACTATCTGAGAGGTTAGAGTTGCCGAGAGGTGCTAGGTTTATCTTCGGCATGGATGGTGATCGAAAATATAGGCTTGAGGAGCTTGAAGATGGAGCATCCTATGTGGTTTCTTCGTATAAAACATTTAAGGTTAGATTTTGTTTCATAGTTTTTACTTATCACTTTTAATTTTTTAAACGTAAGAGCACTTTGTATACCATTTAAATGTTTGTAAATCTAAAAGTAATTGTTTTGACCCACGAAATTTGGTTGTGTGTTATTAAAATAATTATGTTCACGTGAACAAATTTGACAGATGGTATTTAGGTAACGATACCTCGGTTTGTAGACGAGGCCGCGTCCTTGCGGAGATGTGGGTCAAAGGATAAGAGCCACGCACCGTCTCCGCTGTTTGGACATTTGCATTTTGATTACTTACCAAAATTTACTTAGAGGTAGAGTCGCTAATTGCTAACGAATTTCACCTGAACGCTACAATTTTATATAAAACAGGAAATTACGAAAACGATTATGCGGTATATTTGGTTATTTAATAGAATTTTGGAACAGCTTATTAGGAGTTGCGGCAATTGAATGGTTCTTAATGTTTTTACCATACGAAAATATATTAAGAATGATGATGAATAATTTATAAATATGGCTTTTCTTAGTAAAAGTTATTGTTTAAAACGCAATATTCAGTAACAGACTTGCGTTTATGTGTTAGTACATAGCAAACTTGGCAACGACACCGGGTGAGGGCAATGCACCACCTTGCACTTAATATGCATCAAGGCAACGTGTATTAACTTTACACGGAATCTTTATAAATTATTTAACACTAGGATTTTGAATATATTAAAAACAACAAACGAAATAATTTATTTAATTCTATGACACCGAAATTAAAAATATTTATAAACATTTAGAGGAAATTTAAAATTTGATGCCAGTCTTGGTGCAGGGACACAATGTTGTGCCTGTTAATGGTGGAAATGAAATATTTAATATTTTGAAAGCGCGGCGTTGAGTTCGGAATTCGGCGTAATTCCAAACTCAAGTGGAGCGTCTTAACACTAGGCTCCATTTGTCTATCTTGCTACTTACGGGATACAGCGTCTAGCTAAAGACAATAAAATAAAATTAGAATTATAAAATTTAATAGCACAATATTGTGTACGTGATGGTTTTGTTAGATTATATTCTATTAGATTTATATTGTACAATTTAAAAGAGTAACTCTCACACAAGGAAATAATACTAACATAATATACAAAATATTCTTCTTCTTATATTGACATACTTGTATTTCGAGCATCAGTAACTGTTCCGTTCTCAATGCTATATTAAATTTGTATTAATTTAGTTGATATAATGCTTATTAGAATTATCGTATAAAATTTAGCTTCGCTCAAGTATATAGTAGTAATTAAGTAGTAATTTAATGATATAATTTTTAACCAAATAAAACCAACAACCGGATTGCTTAGTCAGAATCTAACCAAACTCTTATTAAACTATTTTGGAAGTGTATCTTATATAATAAAAAAAGAATAATCGAAATCAGCCAGCGTTATATCGAGTTATTCGTCCATTTGTCGCGCACATACTTAATTCAAATTTAAGACTTAGTATATGATTTTCTCATGGATAACATTGTCAAATTAAAATGAGACCACGCCAAAGGGAAGCATCAGCTTTCAAATAAAAAAAGAATGATCAAAATCGGTTCACCCAAAGTTCAAAAGTTCCTCGTTGCGAAAATCGGTTAAATATAAAATAACATCGATAAATTTAAATCAATATGATTCCAAATATATGTATATAAAAGCGGTCACTATTATCAGTTACTCGGCCCCTACTTACCCAATTTGTGAAGGAGACATAAAATAAAAGTAAAATAATAGATCCTGTAAGGATCGAACCCACAACCATCGCGTTCTGAGTCAGTTGCTGACTCACTGCACAACGACGGCAAGCCTATAAATATTAAAATAATTAACGTAGCTCAATCACACACAATACTATCATAAACGTTATCGAATAGCGCGAATATATGAATAATAAGTAAATAGCGAAACGGTCACCGCAAGTCCTTTCTTTAAAGCTTTTTCATACTTTTTCAAGTTTTTACATTTAGCAAGTTATCACGCGATCGTAAGCAATCGTTTCAAATCTTTCTTTGATTGTGTTGTAATACTTAATTATTTCAATTTCCCTTTTTATACTCAGAAATATTTTTCTAACAAATATTTATTCCAAAGCATATTAATTTATTATAGCAAATAATTACTTATTGCATATTAATACAGCAGAAGTTTGTGGACGGCGGTGATCACTTAACATTAGGTGACTTTTTCCATAAAAAAAGGAAAATTAGGAATATTTCAAAAGTGCGTGCAAAAGTGTATTTAAAAAAAGAGATTTTAATTTTAATAAAATTTTTTAGAGACTTATCATAAATACATCCTCGTCTTTTCGAGTATTAAATTTTCATTAATTCTATTGTAAAGACCACTATCATCATATAGGGTGCAGTTTCAAGATTGTCTCTCTCTCAACTTTACAATGTATCCCGCACAAAGCAGGGTAGACTAGTACTAAAAAAATTTGAACTAAGAATTATCGTCTGGCTAGAGAGCTGCTATTTATTAAATATTTTTTACATTTTTAAAGTGATTAACACAACACTTAGGAAAGAAATATTTTTTATACGTTTTCTAAATAATTTTTCTTTCCTAAGTGTGGATTAACACTTTAAAAATATTAAAAATATTCTGTACCCCATTTTCTACTGAATTCTGGAGGCGTAAAGACAAAAACACAACCAGTCGCGTTTAGAGTCACACACTTGTGCTCCTGCGCCATTATTCTCCTCGAGCTTGACTTTTAGTGATAATAATCAATAAAAAAAAACTTTTATCAATAGAAAAAAAGTATATAAAAAATAATAAGTATTATTATTTTAATGTACGAACTTGACGGTACCTTATTCAATAATAATAGTATAGTATGATATTTCTGTCGTCATATATTTTTTCTTTTTATACAGTTTGTTGTAGCACTTAGCGCTACGCCGTAGCATTGATTCTTAGTAAGTTTTGCATTATATGTGTTACATCAAGTAACGTTACACAAAGTAGTAAATTATTACTAAGATTACCTTGTCATTGCTGTAAACGCGATAGTCGTGGATATTTATAATTAAATATTTATATTTAAATTATTTTAATTTGAGGCCAGTCGGGGCGCAGGGGTACAAAATATAACTGTAAAGTCGACTGGTTGTGGGTTCGACCCCACTTGAGATGAAATATTTATTTACTTTTATATTTTCATTTCTTCGCTCTGGTGTCGAGATAAAGAGCGGCGTTGAGTTCTGCCACTCAACACGCAATGAATACAGCGCTAGACGGAAACTGGGGAACGGAGTGTCTTAACACTAGATTCCCTCTGCCTACCCTGTTATGTGCGGGATACAGCATGAAGCTGATTCGATTTGATTTATTTTAATTTCTCCGCAAAGCACGAAGAGTCGCCACGCAACACGCCATGTCTTCAAAATTGGGCGGAAAATGTGAAACAGAGTGTCTAAATATTAAGCTCTTGTTACCTACCGTGCTGAAAAAATGTCAATCAAAATATATTTTTGAAGCCCTATATCCAAGGTTATGTATATTTATATTTGTTCCTTTGTTCCCTTGTAAATATGAAACCAAGAAACCGATTTTCATAAATGATATATCGTTGAATTTAACCAAATACCACAGGTGTTAGTTGATATATTTATTTAGGGAATCGGGATATCGGGAATTTTTGTTTTAGGTACAGTTTTATTTATTTAGGTATGTCTAGATTTACTCAATATTTTATATCTATAAAAAATATTTTTCAAATAATGTAAAATTATCCATCCTACTAATAGATAGTATATTACATGAGGTCAACCGTATCGCTAATATATTGATGCGGCGTCCAGAAAGCTAAATTTTGTAAAGTCATTTCCAAAATCTTTTCTTATTACTTGTTTAATATGATAATGTGGTTTAAGAGTTAATGGATATTGCTTTTATATATAGGTAGGTATAATATCATTTTTGATTTGCTTATATAGCCATAAATAGACCAATAATTTTAAGTGAAACTATTTTAACCGGATTAATCGTGTATATTCTAGGGCAGTACGCGAGGCAATTAAGAAATCGTTCGCGGTAGTTTGATATAATAATTATGTCAACTTATATACTTATAACGTGACCACAGACTACTGCAAAGTGTTCGAAACGTCGGGTTTCCAAAATGTTAAATCTTAAATATACACGAATAATCCGGTTAAAAAAGTTTCATTCAAAATGTGTAATCACGTTCGAGTCGGATTCGCCTATCGAGGGTTCCATACATGACTGTAGGTCAACGGTAACGTGACTTATAAAAGTTTACAAACTTAAGTTGGCGGACACATGCACTTATTATATTTGAAATTAATTTCTTAAAAATAAGTTGATATACCCTTTTTTTTATTAAATCACTTTTTCGGATTTTTTTTCTACTGCAAATTCTGTTCTGTGCTAGACATATTTCATTTTTTTTTGAGTTCGTAGGATAACTTTATAGCAGATATCAGTCACAAAGATAGCATATATCTTTTATTGAGAAATTGTTAGTATTTTTAGCTAAAGCGGTAGCGGTTACATATATTACAAGTATTTCGCATTTAGCGCAGTAAGAGCGCAATATAAATAATAATATACTCCGTCTCCAAAGGAAGGCTGAGGCTCAGGCTCTATTTGAAGGCAGAGCCATTGCGCGGCGATACCGAACGTTTTTTTTTCTATTTAGACCCGAAAAAGAAAATATTATGTAAACTTTTATGTGAGATTCGGACCTATAACCACCGCAGTCATATAAGTATTTCTTATTAATATTATATTTTATATGCTATCTTTGGAACAGATACTATATCAGCTTTACGTTGTATCTCGCATGTAGCAGAGTAGACAGAGGGACATTAATGTTAAGACATTCCAGTCAAAAATTTCCGCCGATATCCGCAGACATTACACGTTGTCTGGTGGAACTCAACACTGCGCTTTTGCTTAGACACCTGAGCGAGGAAATTAAAATATTAAATATTTCATTTCCTCGAGTGGGAATCCAATCCACAACCTGACGCGTTTACAGTAACACGTTGTGGCCCTGTGCCACGAATGACCTATCTGGTATACTATTATACTGTTCACTAGGGAAGTAAAATTATAACTATAAAAAAAATGTTCTATAAAACAAGTAAACAAAAGGAGATAAAACACTTAACAAAAGTAAGTAAGTATCAACATAGCATGAAAATCGATACAGAATTGCAATACGTGTTTGGATAGTGTTTACACCATTGCATCGACGGCCGGTGGGCTGTCGAAATTAGGGATATAGGTCGAGCGATAAAGCTGAGTGCACGATGTTAAATTGCAAGGAATTTCGAGTTTTTAAATTATCTATATTCACGTGACCAATTATAAATTATACCTGTAAATGGCGAAATATGTTAAATTAAAATATTACTTTTTATCCCATTATAACAAAACAAACAAACAAAACAACAATGAAAGAAATTGTAGCTTTTACTTTTAAAATATTAACGCTATTATTTCATTAAATTTGCTTAAACATACATACATATATGGTAAGCCAGGCAACAAATTAAAAAAAGAAAAGAATTTTGTTCTTTACATATTTTTAACATTCCAACATTGTTTCATGACAAAATTTTTATTCATTTTTTTTTAAATCAAGAATTGCCTACGTATGAAACCTAAACATGCCTATAAGAAGCTTTAACAGTTCGAATGCAAATACCTCTAACAAACATTACATCTAGAAATTTACTTAGCCTGGCCAATTAGATCAAGGTTAACATTTAGTCTCAACCTTCGCCTAATTTCAGTTAATTTTCGTAATGCGTAATCCTGAATTAGCTTATCGGGTCGCGTGTCGCTCGGTAGGTTTCCTCAATATTTGTAACACGTGAGACCCCCATAAAGGGCTCTTAATTGTGTGCTAGTGCCACGATGTGTATCGGCTTAGTGCCACAAAGTGTTCGGCTGGGGGTTGCGTGGATTAACCGAGAGTGACCTTGGCGGACCGTCCAACCCCCACTGTCGTATTCAAATCTAAATAGTCGGTAAGGTTCTCCCGTCCCAAGCGCATTTCTCGCTATTTCAATACAGTCTTTATTGCTTTTAGTTTAAGGTTCGTTTTGGTTTTTATTTATTGGGTTTTCAGTCGTTTTTCAATGGACAAGTCGATCTTTGTTTTGCTGGTGCGGATTCATCAGCTGTTATAGTTGGTTGGGCCTAGTACCTCATATGACGGCTCGAAACGACGACGTATCTGTAAACGTGTACTAACATTATTATAGCCCGTGTTATTGTAGATAGTGAAGTGTCAAACTGTGATAGTGATATCAATACATACAAAAAAAATACAAAAGTTTGCTCCATTAAGTAGATATTTATTTTATGAATTAATATTTATTTAACTTATTTATATTAAGATATACAGCCATTTCAACAAAAGATTTCTGGCTAAATAAGTATTTGAATACAAATCAAATATGCAATATATAACAACAGTGATTCACATATACTGTTTAATTCATTGTATTCTAAATTGCTTACTCTATATTTTTAATATGACCATAGCAATCCATCAGCTTCCAGAAATATCTAAAACAGATAATATGATAATCTAACATTTACTAAATACACACTTAATACATCAATATATGCCCAAACATTTAACAAATTTAATTCTCAGCTCTTTTAATACTATACATATAATTTTAATAAATTATTAAAAGTTTATAAATATTTTCTTTGTATTTTATAGAATTTACACGGTGTTACGTGACCAAGTAAAACAATCGCGTGACGAATTTGATATTTGCCGTTGACAGCCCTAAGAGAGCGCCCTTACCGCGTTTATGTTTTGCAAAGAACAGCTTGTAATAAATAAATTAAATTATTTACAAATATTTATTATATTCTAATTATTAATATATCATCGTGAAAAAGGTATTCTTATAAAAAATGTAATAAAAAAACTGCAATTTTTAAGTACTAATTATATTTTATGTACGTTATAATCAGATCACGTGTTCAAGCTCAATAACATAAAATTTATAGACTTCGTAAGTTTTTTAAAAGAAAAAGTGATATATGATTTCTTTGCTTACCACAATAGCGAGTGAAATCAATCAAAGTATTGTTCCTTCAAAGGCAGTGCAATGATTCAAATTGGCTATTATAAACGATTCATTTTGTAAAAACAGCCCTAGAAACTGACCTCGGCGGTAGTAAAAGACTCCATTTAAAATATTTTACTGTGTAAAATGATTTTAAGCTTACAATAATCTAGGTATAGTTATATTTGTGGTTACATATCTGAACTTATTTAAAAAAAATGCTTACATAAAAACTATACAACAATCGAATTTTATACTATCCGTAAGGCCAATCGTGGCGCAGCGCCACGAGGTGTGACTGTAAAACCGACTGGTTGTGGGTTCGATCCCCACTCGAGGAGATGACATATTTACTTAAATTTATATTTCCATTTCTTCGCTCTGGTGTCCAGGTTAAGCGCGGCGTTGAGTACTGTCACTCAACACGCAATGCCTCCAGAATTCGGCAGAAAGTGGGGAACGGAATGTCTTAACACTAGGTTCCCTCTGCCTACTCTGCTGTGTGTGGGATACAGCGTGAAGCTGATTTATTTTTGATTTTTAATTCGCTTCCACTATACCACAGGTACAGCCATCCACAATAAATATTACTATAATTCAAGCTTATTACAATGTATAAAATCTACATGGCCGAAGTTAATCTCTCAAGGCGAGCCCAAGGTATCCCCCAGTAATTTCTCTTCAAATCATTTATCGTGAGTTTACACTCTATATGCAAATGTACGATGCACCGGACGGCCGGACCCGCGTCACTATCGCATATGCATACACCGTGCCAACTTACGGTTGGACTAATAAATTGTGGAAATCAATAATAACCTTTTATAACAGTGTTTAATAGTGTATTGATTAATAATATAATTAAATTCAAATTAATCAGCTTCACGCTGTATCCCACACTGCAGAGAGAACATAGTGTTAAGACACTGCGTTCCTCACTTTTTGCCGAATTATGGAGGCATTTCTAAATTGTTATGTAACAGTTAAAAACCGTGGTACCTTCATTTTAACAGCATAAAAAAACAATAAAATCAAAAATATAAAACTTAATTGTTATTATGATTAAAATACAATATTTTTCTTTACAATACGGTAATTATTCACACAAATTATTCATGATACAATTGTTTTATTTGCTCAAATATAAAGATATAAAATCCCTTAATGTATAATGCAATAAAATGCAAATTATTTGAAGGATTCAAAAGGTTACTAAGTAGTACTTAGGTACTTGAACTTGAACAGAGGTGATGAACGCAAGTGACATTTACAGACACCATAGAAACTTTACATAGAACGCATACGTACATAAATACATGCAATTTAAAAGTATATTTTAATTGTTATCTTTTTTTACTTTATCTTTCATATTTTTTTATATTAGTAAAATTCCTGGAATGTTCTAGAAAATAGACGTTTTAGGAATATATTTTATTTCTCTTCATACAGTCTTAATACCATAATAAACTGTAGTAGCTCTATAATATATAGAGATCCACATTAACAGTCATCAAATTTATTTTAAATCAGATATAAAAAAATCAAAATCAAGGAATATAATTTTAGTTTTTAATTAACATAAGAAAATACCAAAACCTATATTATCAATAGTAAAACATTAAGTTACAAAAGTGTGGCGCCCGCGTCGAAGTCGCTGGTACTCCCCAGCTAGCTCAATGCTGGACAGCGACGAGGAGTCACCTTTCACAGTTATATCACTGCCAGTTTACACACCTGAGCCGCCAGTGAGTATCTTAAACTATACTTTAATATACTTTGTTTTAATTGTTAAATCACCATTCTGTTCTATAAAGAAGATTTATTTTTTTCGTACTTATAAAGAAAAGATACTACGTACAATACTACCCAAGTGTAGGTATATGTAATGTGTTTTTGTTTACCTTTTTCTATTTCTCTCGTCATAAACGTGATAGTGACAGTGAAAAAATGAGTTTAGCACCAAATTTCACAGTCAAAAATCATATATTTAGTCGTGATGACTAACCTCGGATAAATGAGAACAGAAGAAAAAGCACTATACAGCACTTGACAGGCCAGTCGTGGTGCATGGCACAAATGTGTGACTGTCAAGAGGTTGTGGATTCGATTCCCACTCAAAGAAATGAAATATTTAATATATCCATCTCTTCGCTCTGGTTCCGAGGCAAAGTTCCGCTATTCAACACGCAATGTATCCTGAATTCGGTGAAAAATGGAAAGTGGAAAATCTGGACACTAAGTTACCTCTGCCTACCTATATATGGACGATACAGCGTGAAGTTCAAAAAAAAAAGTGTAAAAAAATTGCTACGGAATCCGCAACTATAGCTACTGTACAATTCCGCTACTACAGGCACGTGTATCGAGTTAACATGAGACTTCGACACCCAATATCCTATTATTATGTAGAGATATACAAATATCACCACTGAATATATTTATCACGAATTTTGTTATCTTTTGAAACTATATTTTGTAAGAAAAATTAAGAAAGAATGGTTCAAAATAAGCTTAGTTCAATAATCTTAATTTATTGGTGTCCTAACAAATAAAAAGGAGGAGGAGGAGGTAAAGGAAAAAAATAATAATAGCTACTATCAATGTTTTGTTTGTAATAACATATGGTCATTAAATTTATTGTAAATATATTTATTTAACAACTGCCCTAACGATTCCTTTACACACAAGACTTCAATTAATTTGTATGGAAATTAATTTCCCCCATACAAAAAAAACAAGCAAAGTATTTACTTTAACGACCGTATATTTATCATAACGGTTTTGTTTTGTAATTTACGTAGTATAATGTAAAAATCACTTATGCATATTCAAATATTTACGTGTGCCACGTTTATATATGAATTGTGTTGAAAGACATTTGGTTGGTTACCATAAGCAATGAGCTTCATGCTGTATTCCGCGCATAATAGGATAGTGGGTATGCAGAAGGAACCTAGTGTTACGACACTCCGTTCCCCACTTTCCGCCGAATTTTCCGATTCATGCGTGTAAGTGGCGGAATTGAACAATAGTAATTTGCCTTGGTGCCAGAGCGAAGAAAATGAAAACATTAATAAATAATAATTCATCACCTCGAGCGGGGATCGAACCCACATCTTCGCGTTACAGTCACACCCTCGTGCCACTGCGCCACGACGGCATCAAATTAATGAAGCAATCTATTAAACATTAAGTATAATAAGAAAATACATATTTCTGAAAAATATCCAGCTATAGCTAGAACAACGATATTCAGTTGTTATCGCCATAGACACTACATACAAATACAAAGAGGCACATTAAAAAGAAAGTGGAATCACTACAATGTTCAGTTGTATCAGACCCACAAAACACCGCACAGCGCAGTTTACTTGCGATGCAGCAAATTCTGACGCGACCTCGTCCGCTACTTATACCTAACTTATAAATTTGCTCACTTTCGTCCACAACCAGTTCTATAGAGCATCTAAATCCTATTTCATTTAGGGCCCTAGAAGGCCGCAGTGATTGTTCTAATTACACGCGTACCGAGTGACCTTGGGGGACGGTCAGTACCATCGACCAAGGACGTCAGTATAATTTGGACGGTATCAAGGCGATTGTTTACCATCGCCAGTGGTCACTTGTCGTTGTTGGTGGTCGGTCGAGCTGAGCAAGATATCGCGAATAAGAATACGTTATTATGCTAAAAGCGCTGTCGATTTGAAAATAACTGATAATATGGTGAGTTGTGAGTCATCAGTGGATTTTTTTTATGTTTTAAAAATAATTACATATTATACAAACAATGTCTAAAATAAGAGGATGTTGTCAAGGACCTATTCATATTAGAGAATGAAATTTAAATTGTTAAATATGAAAATTACCTAATAGCAAATTTTTTTTTCACATTAGCATATAAGTATAATAGCTCTCGATACATACAATTTAGCTCACAAATTCTTTGCCGCGTAACATTCATTTCACGCTAGCAATGTAATACTTCGCATGAAATCGTACGCCATAAGTAAACTGGGTTAAAAGCTATGGAATTTATGAGAAATTACAAAACATGTTCTTATATATATATATATATATATATATATGGGTCAGGCAATAACAGAAAAGGTGAAATTTCATAACATAGTCTAAATATCACCTTTAACTACCCTAAAAGTACTACCTTTTTGTAGGTACGAAAATACATCAATTAATTTTAAGTTTTACTTCAATTTTTAAATACCTAAACCAATTTTTTTTATGAGAATGGGTAAAATAATTAATCATTGTATTTATAACACAGAGAGAGAGAGAGAGAGAGAGAGTGTCTATAGTCTGTCACAAAGACCACAATATGTATTGGATAATAACAAATTATAGACATCATTAAAAACTTGAAATTGAAAAGTTAGAAGAACACACTTGTCGTATACCTAAAGCAGTGAAGTAACTATTTTATACTTTTATGTTAAACTAAAAATAAATTCTAATTTTATAGTTTAAATAGTCATTTTACTTAAAAAGAAGCGAATTTAACATAATAGTTAATAATTTTTGGAGTGAGAAGTATAAAACATATTACACGTGAATCATGCGAAATCGTGTCAAGGACGTAAAGTGTGCCGATTCTGAATGACGACTACATATGTAATATCTAAATTGCTTTAAAGCTAGGCGTCTGTTCTAAATTGTTATTATTATGCTGTTTTACTTTTTCATAAAACTTTTGCTTTGTTCTCGTAATTGTTAAGAGATGCAAAAAGTAAATATTTTTAATTTTAACGATATATTTAGTGTTATCGCCTTTCTAAAAAGAATTAGCTGTATCTTAATTTATTATTTACAGAACATTAGTATAAACAGGTTAATATTTTTCTTTCAAATATACGCTACGGATATAAGATAAGATAAGCTACGGTTGTCGTAGACGCAACAAGCAATACTAACTTTACGCTTTCGTTAGAAGGTCCTTTAATTTCTGGATACATGTAAAACTTATATTAAATAGATATTTAGTTAGTTAAAGTCGATTAACTGTTTTTACTTGAACGCTTCATCATTCTTATATATATATTTTTTCATTTTTCTCTAAAGCTAACGGAAATTGATAAAAAATTGTTAATGTAATGTAATGTATATAGTTTTATAATGGTAGTATAATAGCAAAAATATTTCTATTTTTTCAAGATAGACAAGGGTATGGGACAAGGGGATAAGGATTCTATTGTATATTTTCTAATTAAGTGAACATTTTTATTTTATTACTTACAAATAACATGAGTACTTAATACATTAATTTATTTTTATAAAATAAAAGCAAAGAGCTTCACGTTTTCTTCCCCCATGCAGGACAAAAGAAAACTTAGATCATAATTAATATATTAATAAGACATATCTATTATTTATTGAAATATTTAATAATACAGGCTGCCAGCTACGGCAAAAAGAACGGAATGTGGTATGGCGGTACATCGACAACAACGGGTACGAGTGGGTGGTCGAGGGCGGGGACGAGGAAGCAGTCGGTCGCGGAGTCCGACGCTCCACCACCAGGTGGCGGCAAACCAACCAGCGGGAGAGTCATACGGATCATTAATAACATGGATCATTCAATACAGGTAGTATAATAGTTATTTAAATATAGGGAAAAAATCGAAGTGACCAAATCTAGGGCTAATGTAGCGCAACGGCACAGCGTCTGGCTTTAAACGTGACGGTTTTGGGTTTGATTCCCACTTGGGGGAGTGAATTATTTTTATTTTCCATTGTAAAAGGGCAAATCGAAGCATTTCAATTTTGCCGCTTAACACGCAATGTCACCAAGACTAGGCGGAAAGTAAGAAAGGAAGTGTCTTAACACTAAAGTTACCTCTGCCTACCGTTATTTGTGGTTCGGTTACAGAGGGAGGCTAAAAAATATATTATTTCTTAAAAAAGAGTCTCCAACTTCTTTGAAAAAGAAAATCAATTAAAATTATAATTTATAAAAAAACCCAGACAAAACAACACACATTTCAAAGCTGTTAAATACTCTTATCACGATTTTTTTAGGTGAGGTGTTGTTGATTTAATAACACCATACACAGACCTCAGCAATTAAATAAAACATCCACTTTATTTGATAAAGCTTCATTACAAATTCAAAGAATTATTTAACTTATCGCGTCCATATACATACATATAATCAAAAAGCTGCACGAAATAATTTAATTAGAATTGTACATTTAAAATTCACGTCTTCATAGCGCTATAATAATAAAGACTGTAAAATCATTTGATATTTTGCCTGTGTTTTACTAAAACGTTTTCAGTGAAAATAACCTTGGTCGTGGCGTTGTAACTGTGGCGGTATTTTTTGGGGGGCCTGGAGCACCTGGCTTTAGCTTTGCACAGATATGTTCGTGTAAATGTTATTTTTTTTAAATTATTGGGGGCAAATTTTTTGTTAGTAAGATTTCTGGGGTGGGCGCAGACACCCACCCGGTCCTCTGTATTCCTACGCCCATGTCCTTGATATGTTTAATAATATGGAATGGAACGAAGAAATAACCTTGGTAGTGGCGTCTTATCTAGAGATATTTTCTGGGGGGCCTGGACTGTAGCTTTGCACAGATATGTTCGTGTAAATGTTGCGTTTTTCAATTTTTAGGGGCAATTTTTTTGTTAGTAATATTTCTGGGGTGAGCCCGGACAACCCAGCGTAGAAATAGAGAGGCGTATTCCTACGCCCATGTCCTTGGTATGTTTAATATTAATAATATGGCTTCAATAGTTTTTTTGAGGTCAGGGGGTAAGGGTGCTATTAGAACGTCACCAGCCGGCCCAGTTACATTTTTAGCGCAACGGCCACATAACTTAATTAATGATTTTATATTGCAGTGCCGTGTTTTGTTAAATCTACGCACTACACAGCCCTTTGAAGAAGTGTTAGAGGATTTAGGTCAAGTTTTGAAAATGAGCGGAGCTAAACGAATGTATACGATAACTGGACAAGAGGTAGGTTACGAATTACATTATAATAATAAGATATTATAAGATTGTTTTTAAGTTACACATATCCTACGGTTTAGGCGGAGAGGACCTGTCTTCTATACATATATATAATAAAAATGTAACTGATCGCTGCGCTTCCTTAATTGACTGTAACTTTACTTTTCAATGCATGGATATTGAGATAATTTAAAAAGTCAAAGTCACGGGCATAGCTTATTATTATTTTTTAATAGAACTCTTACTCTCCTTTCTCTTCCTTTTTTATAGTGTACTACAAAGAGATAGAAGCCACAGCTACAGCGCTCAAAGAGACATCTCTGAGCGCAATAGTTGTGGCTTATTTTGAATGGCAAGGCTAGACACGAGGTTCTCAATTGAATTTTTATAATGTATTGATAATGTGTTTTTTTTAGGTGAGAAGCTTCTCCCAACTGAGAAACGAGTTCGCCGACGTTGAAACTTTCTATTTAGGCTCAGTGATGGTACCACCCGCTCTCAGTCCAGGAATAAGCGCCCCACTGCCGATAGAATCACCTATTCGAAGGTATTTTACATTCAATATTTTTTAAAGAAAACTGTTTAAGTTAGCTCTAACTATTATTATATTTGTATGAACTCTTTAGGTCCCGATCAAGAGGCGCGGTAGCACCAATACCTGTATCAGAGGATAGCAGAGGGCGACGAGCGAGAAGCAAAAGCCGTCCAAGAGTACTTTACGCCCCAGAAGGCGAAATTATTAGGAACTCAGGTACATGCAATTGTCGTTAATATTTAATCGAGCTTCACGAATTACAGTACAGTTGAGTCATAACCGCCCCGAAGTTAGCTTATATGTAGATCTTTTTTACTTTTGATTAGAGTCTTCTCGAGTGAACAATGCGCGAATGCTGAGAAAGCCTAACTTCAAAGCGGCCACGACTCGTCAAACGTACTGTATCTTAAATTTTAATATTAGATACATAAAAATTGTTTCAACAGATTACACACTTTTAGAGGTGCTGAAAGAAGAGCCAATGCGAGTGACGATCCGTGGACTACGACGCACGTTCTACCCTCCCATACATCACGCGCCTGTTGACAACACGCCTCCAGACAAGAAGATGCAACTAGACTGGGTGTAAGTAAATAATGTAATATTTAAAAAAAAAATGTTATTTTTCTTACAATTTTTTTGTTATATTAGATATTAAAGTTTGATCTCGTCGTCTCGTCGAAATCAGTCATGCAAAACGTCAATTTTGAAATTGTAATTTTTTTGTCTGGTGTATCCATTTATTTAAAATACTATACTTATGTGATTAGAATTGAATAGATTAAATATTGGTGTGTGACATAATGAAATATATATTAAGTTTTCATTTCTTATGGCATTGATTTATAAATAAAAATAAAATAATATTTGATTATTTTATAAAAATAGTTATATTCTAAATTATGTAAAATTTACTACGTTTTATCAGCTCGTGATACCTATGTGATAAATAATTATCTATATTTAGCTACGGCTATCGCGGAGCAGACTCCCGTCGTAATTTATGGGTTCTGCCGACCGGAGAGCTGCTGTACTACGTCGCTGCGGTCGCTGTCATGTATGACAGAGACGAAGAATCCCAAAGACACTACACTGGACATACAGAAGATATTCAATGGTAAGATATTATTAAATACTAGCGGCCCGCCCACGGCTTCGCCCGCTTAAAATACATGATTATTGATTTAATAAGGAGAATTGATTGACAACTCTAATGACTTCTAACATAATTTTGTATTACTTTAATCTGTAATATTCTAATATGATTTGTTTACGACATTATCGTAACTTCTATAAGATTTTTTGATTATTTCGAACTAAAAAATATGACCAATGTTGATATTTGATATTCATAAAATATACATAAAGCTAATTATTTATTATATGTATATATTTTTGCAACATTACGATCTTTTTACCTATGTTATGTTTTTTAAAGCTCTGTTAAATGTGCTGATGTTATTTAATAATTTAATGTACTGCTTAAGAAACAGCCTTAAATGTAAAATTATTGATTTGGGTAAGGATTCATAATATTCTTTGTAAAATAACTGTAATGTTTGCATATTAACTCCTGTACAGTTTTTAAATTAGTTACACATATTATTAGCTAAGTGTACAATTGGTAAATATGTAGTTATTGCAGAGTACACGTAGAAAGGATGTTTTTAGGCATTTTTATATAGATTTATTTCAAACGAACGAACGAACCATAAAATCTATGTATTTGCTTGATATCTCTTTGAAGATCAAATCGTTCTTTATCTCTGTGTTGAATTAATTACGATTTCAATTTTGTTTACTTTATTGAATAAAATATTGTATAATAGTGCTTCAAAAATATATATTTTTTTTAACAGTCATATAATCAAGACATTTCGAATGTCATTCTTTAGCCAGTAATCTTACCAGCGCGATTTCTATATAACATTCGCAGGCAAACTAATGCCTTGAGTTCATTCAAATGACGATAACTTTTTTTTTAATGAACCAATTTTGATGAACCAAACTTTAGTACTTAAGTTGAGTTAAAACAAAGCAATTGGTGAAATTTTCAAGTAAATCGGTTCAGTACTTTCAGAGAAAAATGCGGACAAAAATATGTCGACAGACAGACAGACAGACAAGAAATTCAAGAAAAATATTTTTGCTTTCTATTATTCTTTTTAAGTGTCCCTCTATCCATTTCAGTCAAAATTACTAAATGTACAGACAAAATATTTTTACTGTCTTATTATATATAGAGATAATAGTTTTGTAAAGTCCTTTCTTTATACTAAAGAATACGATATGAATGTAGTAAATAAAAAACATATAAATACTGTTTTCTAATTTCATGAAAATTTGAATTGTTGAGGGTAAAAATAAATAGATTTTTTTGCAGCCAGTTGTGGCGCGGGGGCACAAAGTGTGACTGTAAAATCGACTGGTTGTGAATTTGATCCCCACTCGAGGCGATGAAATATTTATTTAAATTTATGTTTCCATTTGTTCGCTCTGGTGTCGAGGCAAAGTGTGGCATTGATTTCCGCCACTCAACACGCAATGCCTGCAGAACTCTGCGGAAAGTGTGGACCGGAGTGTGTTAACACTAGTACCGTGGTGGTGTGTCGGCAGCATGGAGCTGCACCCGTCGCGCGAGCTGGTGGCGAGCGGGCAGCGCGCGGGGCGCGGGCGGCGCGCGCAGGCGCACGTGCGCATGTGGAGCGCCGACACGCTGCAGACGCTGCACGTCTTCGGCATGGCCGAGTTCGAGGCCGGCGTCGCCGCCCTCGCCTTCTCGCAGCTGGTCAGCCACTCTGTTATATACGATACCAATAAACAATACATATATCATAAAAAAATCGTTACCTTTATGCACATAGTTCAGTATTCAGAAAAGGGACAATTTTCTATTAATATTTCAATGAAAATATTGAAAAGCATATAAAATAAGTCAAGTTTTTACTTGTGAAAAATATAATTCATATGTTTTTTGTCTTAGAATGGCGGCAGTTACGTCCTAGCTGTAGACGCCGGCCGTGAGAGCATTTTATCAGTTTGGCAGTGGCAGTGGGGCCACCTACTTGGCAAAGTCGCGGTAAGCTACGTAATAATACTATGTTTAATTATAATAGATATTCAAATAAAAACGTCTTAAAAATCATCAACAAAAATAAAGACTTCCTTATTTTAAGGAAACAACAATGAAAAATGTGTCATTAATATGTTAATAGTAACTATCAACTTTAAAGACATTCATGTGCCTAATCGTATATAACGTAATATATATTACGAAAGTATTTAAATATTCCGTTACTTTTACCAAAATCTATACAATACAACATAAAATACAAAAAGGCAATCGCCGTTGAGTTCTACCACCCAACACACAATGCCTCGAAAATTCGACAGAAAATGGGGACGAAAATACAAGGGGGAAGTAACACTAGGTTCCCAAGTTCCCTCTGCCTATCCTGCTGTACGTGAGGTACAGTATGAATCTACAAAGAAAAATAAAAATAGAAATATAATATTCTGTATATACTCCAACAACTGCAAGCCCTGTAAAGCATTTTGTTCCGTTCATACGGTCGTTTTGTGTGAACTGTTAACTAATTGAGTAAAAAAAAACATATAAGCATAATTTTATTTAAAAATCATTTAATTTAAAAATACTAAATTAATGTTTACATTATAAAATATTTCACTATGTTTATAATGACAAAAATGGCACGCCCACTAGATACTACGCCGCCTACGATGCGGCTACGAAATAAACTCGTCAATGTCAATTGATTATAGACTTTATATACTTTTAATTAATGATGTAAAATTGTTTGTACTTCTAGTTTCTAGTTTACATAGAAATTTGCTAGGCAACCATATAAAATATATAAAGCAGTATAAAGTCTAATTATATAATTTGAATTCTACGAAATAATAATGGAGTTGAGTAGAATTTTTATTTGGTACTTTTTATTTAACAATTTATACTTAAAGGAAGTATTCATCAATAATAATTTTTGATCGTCGGTATTTTCATCTACTTTTTTTGTATAATAAATGTGTAGTATAGTCGATAATTATTTTATCTATTTAATAGTCGATAATTATTTTATCATGCAATAATAATATGCAGAATTTAATTTAATAATGGAGAAAATATGGAGTGAATGACGGATTAGATGTCGCAAAGTATTTAAAAATTAAATCTTTGCTTCCACAGAATATGTGACACAGACACATTTCTTATTTCATTATAACATTTCGTATTACATTACCACATTTATTATTTCTATGTATGTATGAGAATCGATAAGCAAGGGTTTTTTTACGAGGTTATCTGCATAGATCTTGTAAAAAAACTTATTGTAGAGGGTTCACAAATATCGACTCCTATAAAATTTTACAATTTGTTTTTTTATAGACGCTTCAAGAAGAACTCACTGGTGCCGCCTTCCACCCACTCGATGATAATTTATTAATTACACATGGTAAAGGACACCTCGCCTTTTGGAACCGTAGAAAAGATGGATTCTTCGAGCGAACTGATATCATTAAGCCGGTATAATATCATTAAGCCATAATAATATAAAATTATTCTTTCTATTCTTATTTTAATTAAACATAATGGTTTAATATGTTTAATTAAAATAACTAGAAATATTTATACAAAATTACAAAAAAATAGTATAGAGGTGCTGCTGCTTTATTAGTTGTTTTGTGTCTACTTATATACGTAATAACGGTTATAATTGATATTTACTTATTAATTTTCCTAATACTTCGTTATAATATAATATTTTTAAAAGCAAAAAATATATTAAGATTAAATTAAATTCTACTTTTATTTCTAAATAATAATTTGACATTTCCCACCATTTTATTTTTAATGATGTACTATAAATCGATCAAAACATCGATTGTTTTTCAGCCTGCGCGCACACAAGTGACAGCGCTACAATTTGAACAAGACGGAGATGTGGTAACTGCTGACAGCGATGGCTTCATTACGATATACAGTGTCGATAGTGATGGAGCATACTTTGTTAGAATGGAATTCGAGGTCACTAAAACACTAACATATATTTAAATATTTTCCATGATATTATTTTATTCCTTGTATGTTTTTATGTTTTAGGCCCACATAAAAGGAATCAGTTCGTTAGTTATGCTTTCTGAAGGTACTTTGATATCTGGCGGAGAGAAAGATAGAAAAATTGCTGCCTGGGATTCTTTGCAGAATTATAAACGGATTACTGAAACAAAGGTAGTTCAATTCTACACCAGAAAACATTACATATAATTAATTACCTAAAGGCTTATTAGCTTAACTTAACTTAACTTAGCTTCACGCTTTATCCCTAACGGAGTAGTCAGAGAGAACGGAGCGCCAAACGCTACGGTCTCTACATACCTCTTTCGCCTCGACCACTGTCATCAACCTCTACATACATGCTCTCCAGTGGGTCCTCATGCCCCTTTTTACGTGACCTTCCTCCAGTATCTTTGATACTGTGTTTTCAAAGGTCAACCGAGGTCTCCCACTACCGAGAGATAGTGGGAGACCTCTTACCACTAACTTTTCCTTCATATATCTTTTTGCCATTCTTTCATCACTCATTCGTTAGACGTGCCCAAACCAGCTGAGCACGTTCTTCTTCATTCTCACCGTGACATCCTCGCTAGTACCTGCCATTCTGTGTACCTCTTCATTGCGGATTCGATCAGCTAAACTGACTCCGCATAGTCTACGAAGAGATCGCATCTCCACAACATCCATCTTTATATATAATTAATTATCTTTATTATTTTTTATTTTTTGTGTTTATAAAATATAGTTACCCGAGTCCGCTGGAGGAGTGCGAAGCATCTATCCCCAAAGACCGGGAAGGAATGATGGTAATTTATATGTGGGCACAACCAAAAATAATATAATGGAAGGATCTTTACAAAGAAGATTTAATCAGGTAAATAAAAGATATATATTAACATGTGTAAAAAGATTTATTTTGATGGATGAAGTTATATGTATAATGAAATTATTTCATAATAATATAAGATATAATAAGGCTTCAGAAGGGAAATGTAAAAAGGAAAACAACACAACACTAATATAACAAAATACAAGTTTATGTATTGAACATCAAAATAAATATTAACTGAAGTTTAAATGACTAGAAACTAATATAAATCACCAATAACATTTGACAACATATATAGGTATTTACTCAGTGTTAATTATAGCAGCACTTTTAACCAATTCACAATATTTATTGATTAAGAACATTTAATTACTTTATAACTTGTTAACAATGAACTAGTAACAACCTAATAACAAATCACATCGAATACAACTGCCATATTATACTAACGTTTGCGAGGGAAAAATGCCTTCTGGCTTACGTCAGTAACTCTTATAGCAAATGACAGGAGCGAGCAAAATGTTGACACTGACAGTTGACACATTGCAGTGCTATATTTGACAGTTGACATATTGTAGTACAGTAGTCTCCTAATTCGGCCATTCTGACCCTGCGTCGTCCCCGACGTAGCTGATTTATTATCCAGTTGCCTGGTCACATGCTGGTGCATCTCGATAAGACTCCAACTCATTAGCGTCGTTGCGTGGCGGTATTGATGAAAATTCTTCAGAAGTCTTCCTCATCTAGAATTTAAATTGTATTAATGTTTAGACATAAACAGACAGGCAATCAAAATGTCTGTAAAAGAAATATAAAAAGTAAATAAAAATAAAAAAAGTTTTGAGAGCTCTCATTAACCCTGTAAAATCTTCTTATCTAAGTATCTACAGTCCAGTGCACCAAACTCTGGAACCTGTGAACAAAACAGTCAGAAGGCGTCCCTTCTGTCTGCAAGGACCAAGCGTCCACCACATTGACCATGCGTCATTTAGAGCCAAGCGCCCTTCACAAAATCTTTCAGGGCCATGCGCCCGCCAAGATATTTTCTGAGGCCAAGCGCCTTTTCAGACCAAGCGTCTATTGAAATCATGTGTTTATCAGACCAAGCGTCTATTAAAAATCCTGTGTTTATCAGACCAAGCGTCTATTAAAAATCCTGTGTTCATCAGACCAAGTGTCTATTAAAAATCATGTGTTTATTAAACCAAGCGTCTATTAAAAATCCTGTGTTTATCAGACCAAGCGTCTATTAAAAATCCTGTGTTTATCAGACCAAGCGTCTATTAAAAATCATGTGTTTATCAGACCATGCGTCCAATATTCACTTACACAAAATGTGTCCAATGGGACCAAACATCCAATTGAACTCACTCACTCTCCTTTGTTGCTAAAAAAAAGTCAAATTAAAACAAATTAATGGAGGAAGTGAAAAATAAAGTGTAGGTCTGTATGTAATGATAGTGAAGAAGATGTAATGATTGTGAGATGTAATGATTTAGAAAGAAATTGTGTTAAATAACAAAGCAGAAATTAGTACAATACTGTCAAAATCACTTGTCATCTAAAAAGTGCAGTACAAGTTTCCGGTGACCATTCCCCATGCCATGGTACCTCAAGTGGTTCTACCATATGAACCATTCAATAATTAATTGCTTCAGCCTTATAGAGACTCGGCCTAACCTGACCTCTATTTATAATTCAACCTCAATATTCAATATCTGTTGATGAAATAAACATTTTTGAAGCTTTATGGAAAAACTTCCTTTTCTTAAGTTTGTTTCTTCCTGTAAAAAAGATCTTGTTAGATATTGTTTATTCTTTGACCGTATGTACATTATACCATCTCGGTTAAGACCTGTCTGTACCTACTGTAATTGAAACAGTCATGCAATATCCCGGAACAAGTACAGAGTCGGCCTCAATTTAGATTTTGTCAAATTCAATAGTTAAGGTAACAAAAGTCTCTAACTTAGTAATGGTATCTCTTATTCCTTTTAAGATAAATATTTAAGAATGTTTGATGATATTAAAGAAACATTCAAATCACCACTATCACTTAAAACATTCATAGGAATACCTTGTATCACAGTTGTAGTTAAATCATTATCCCTAGATGCGAGAGTAGACCGTTCGTTACATAAATACACAAACATATTGTTACATAAAAACACTATAGGCATTTCGAAGACTGGACCTATTTTTCTTACAGACTGCAAGTTATACTGTTACTATTTATAATTTGCTGAGAGACTGAACCTCTTTTAGGTTTCTTTGTGCATTATGTAGCTTATATCCTGTCTGCCCACAATTAAAGCATCTTGATTTAAAATAATAATAATAATTTTGTTTAGCAAAAATCATCTGTACAGTTAACAAAAAGTACTGACGCCTGAACTAGGATTCCCTGTGTTTCAGGTCGCCAGGTCCTTCCCCTTAACAAACATCATGAATATTAAGAACATTGTTAGTATTATTTATAGACTAACTAATATAACTAACTTGAATTATTTATAACTAACATTAAGTTAGAACATTTCATTATTATGTATGAAGCTGAATAGGCGGTGTGTGTTTGTGTGCGTATGTGTGTGTGTATGTGTGTGAGTATATATGTGTGTATATGTGAGTATATGTATGTGTATATGTGTGTGAGTGCGAGTGTGCATGTGTGTGTAAGTGAGTGCGTGTGTGCATGTGTGTGTGAGTGCGTGTGTGCATGTGTGTGCGTGCGTAAGGATATATGCAATCTATGCATTTATGACAAAGTGTTGTTCACATAACTGTATGGAGTAGTCTTTCAGTTTTCTCATAATTAAGCTTAGACAACCAGTCATATACTGCCTTTTTACAGCGATATTTATTTAATGGACATATGTTCAGATGTTTATTACATTTATTATAAGGAAATGATCCGAGAAAGCAAGCGAACCTCTTGCTAAATTTGGTGTTAAAAAACTTACTTTTACAAACTTTATAGTTAAGTCTTTTATCAACAAGCTTTGGGGGCTGGTACTTCAGATGAGTGTTGTTTTAATATGATATGCAGGATAAATAGCTGTCGTATAGATAATAATCCGCATGACCTGTACAAGTCTTCTGTCGGGAATAGATATGGGCGAAAAGTTGCCACCTTAAGTATAGCACGTTGGACTACTTCTAATTTGATAAGGTGTGATTTAGCAGCTCCACCCCAAGACAAAATGCAATATGTAAATATAGACTGGCACAAAGCATAGTATACTACTTTTAGTATATTAAAGTCAGCCATATTTAATCTTCAAGGAAATTTAATAAAGATAATCTTTGGCTTTAATAGCATGTCATTTAAAAGTATGCTTTTCGAGAAAATATAAAATTAAAATAATTCAACGCCCTCTTTACGGTCACTAGCCTAGACTTGAATCTCTATACTGGGAGCAGCCATGTAGTGGTTATGATTGAATATATTAGTCTGTTGGTAAACGCAGCATAATAAAAGTATTAAAGGAGGTATGCGGGCTAAGCCACGAGTGGGCAGCTAGTATATTGATAAAAATCAAACCAGATTGAATGAAACCATCACAAGCCAGATTGGCGTTTGCAGCCGCTGCTCTAACCTGTGGGTCTATGATCCCACATATAATTATTAGTACTCTTTAATTCATAACTTAATCCTCTCACTATTTTAAGTCGCAATATAATACTACTAGTGTACTCAGCATAACAACAAAATTTGCCAGAATTAGCTTGCATCACGTCAAACAAAATGTTAGCACAATCTAACTTTAGTGGGAATAATGGCAAAAACTCGATCACGTACGGTCATTTATAACCCCCATTTAACCAGGAATGAGCGTCACCCATAAAGCACCCTGAGGCACGTGATAAACATTCTGAACCATTTCAGTTATTAGCATGTCTAGTACTTTCCTGGCCATGCGCCGTCATCGACAGCGCTGCAAACTTCTCTGCTGGAGAGTTCCTCAGTAAGGAACTTTGATTGCTGTCTCCACTCGCAACACTCGAAGCAGCGCCACTAGGTGCATCTGAGGCTCCAGCAGTATCGCCAAATTGTTGTAATTATAATCTGTACGAGAAACAAGGTGTTAATTAATCACATCAACTTACTCTTTTACCTATTCTGTCACTCTTCACATAAACAAGACTCTCATATAAAAACTTTTGCCATAGAGATAAAGCAAGCTTTGAAAAACGATCATACATCGCCATACCAAAAACCTCACTCAAATTCTTACTTGAACTTTTAAGTTCCAAAAAGACAAAAGTTAATGGCAAACAGTATTTAAAGAATATGGCTATCGGGATAATCCCTGGCAGAATTATTCTTGACTTAGCTTTGTCACGAGGTACAATCGCCTCGCAGCAGTGGAGCTACGGCGGCAGTTCGAGCACGTCGCACCAATGCGAGCAGAGATGCATCGCGTGAGGCTCGCAGACACGCGCAGAGACGTGTCGCGCACCACGAGCAGAGGCTCGCAGACGCGTCACACGTCACGAGCAGAAGCGCGGAGACACGCGCAGAGACGTGTCGCGCACCACGAGCAGAGGCTCGCAGACGCGTCACACGTCACGAGCAGAAGCGCGGAGACACGCGCAGAGACGTGTCGCGCACCACGAGCAGAGGCTCGCAGACGCGTCACACGTCACGAGCAGAAGCGCGGAGACACGCGCAGAGACGTGTCGCGCACCACGAGCAGAGGCTCGCAGACGCGTCACACGTCACGAGCAGAAGCGCGGAGACACGTCGTAGCGACACGGTGGCGGGACGGCGGTGAATCTTGCAACAGCACCATGAAAGCGCCAGCGCGAGCGCCTAAGGGACCCTTAGCGCTCGGGACCCATAACATGGCTTCATCACCCCACCCATAAAATGGCGTCTTGACCTATCTCGCTACCCGCGACCATCGTATCGACGTGATTTGTTTTGTGATTTATTCGTGCATCACCCATATTTAACACTGCATTTGTTTGTAAGCAATAAATAATGAGACTGGTGTTTTATTTACACCCACGAAAATAACAAAAATATAAAGTACAAGGATCTGGCCTAATGGGCTTAGATAAGTATCCCACTTCTGAAATAAGGCTTCATAAGGGAAATGTAAAAAGGAAAACAACACAACACTAATATAACAAAATACAAGTTTATGTATTGAACATCAAAATAAATATTAACTGAAGTTTAAATGACTAGAAACTAATATAAATCACCAATAACATTTGACAACATATATAGGTATTTACTCAGTGTTAATTATAGCAGCACTTTTAACCAATTCACAATATTTATTGATTAAGAACATTTAATTACTTTATAACTTGTTAACAATGAACTAGTAACAACCTAATAACAAATCACATCGAATACAACTGCCATATTATACTAACGTTTGCGAGGGAAAAATGCCTTCTGGCTTACGTCAGTAACTCTTATAGCAAATGACAGGAGCGAGCAAAATGTTGACACTGACAGTTGACACATTGCAGTGCTATATTTGACAGTTGACATATTGTAGTACAGTAGTCTCCTAATTATATAATATATATATGTATGCAAGGACGGTAGTGGGGCAGCGGCACGAAGTGTTACTGTAAAACCGGCTGGTTGTGGGTTCGATCCCCACTCGAGGAGATGAAATATTTACTTAAAATTTATATTTCCATTTCTTCGCTCTGGTGTCGAGGCAAAGGTCGCGGCTTTGAGTTCTGCCACTCAACACGCAATGCCTCCAGAATTCAGCAGAAAGTGGGGAATGGAGTGTCTTAACACTAGGTTCCCTTTGCCTACCCTGCAGTGTGCGGGATACTGCGTGAAGGTAATTTATTTATATATATATTTATATAAGTAAATTTTATTTTACTCTGAACAGGTAATATTTGGACATCATAAACCTTTAATGGGATTGGCGGTACATCCCGACGACGAAATGTTTGCAACTGCTGGCCACGACAAGAATATCGCTCTATGGAAAGGGCATAAGTTAATATTTGCTACTCAGGTATTGTACAATTTATTTGTTGTCCATTGTCCTTTTATGTCCCTTTTTTAAGCTATAAATAATTTTTCCGAGGCTATCGTGGCGTAGTGGCTCCAGCATGGATCTGTAAACACGACAGTTGTGGATTTGATTCCCACACTAGGTCGACTCGATTTTCATTTCCTCGCTCTTACAGTAACGAGGCAAAGCGTGGCATTGAGTCCCATCACTCCATATGCAGTGCCTCGAAAAATTGGGGGAAAGGGTGCAACGGGGGATACAACGAAATAAGACTTTATATCTTTTAATAGAGTTTCATTTAATATGTGTAATAATCGTAGGTGGGATACGAATGCGTATCCTTAGCATGGCATCCTGGTGGTGGTGCGTTAGCTGCAGGAAGTACGGAAGGTCATTTGGTTATACTGAATGCGGATGCTGGAACCCACGTGGCAACAATTAGAGTTTGTGGTTCGCCTTTGAACTGCTTACAATATAACTCAGGTGAAAAATAAATATTATTTATAAATTTTGACCTTTTTTATATCTTTTTATATCTTTGAGGCCACTCGTGGCGCAGTGGCACAAAGTGTGACTGTAAAACCGACTGATTGTGAGCCCACTCGAGGAGATGAAATATTTACTTAAATTAATATTTCCATTTCTCCGCTCTGGTGTCGAGGACAAGTGTGGCGTTGAGTTCTGCCACTCAATACGCAATGCCTCCAGAATTCGGCATAAAGTGGGGAACGGAGTGTCTTAACACTAGGTTTCCTCTGCCTACACTGCAGTGTGCGGGATACAGCGTCAAGCTGTTTTTTTTTATATCTTTGTCGGTAAATAATATTGTTTCGTTTTCTCATTTAGCCGGAGATGTTCTTGCTATCGGATCGCAAAACGGCAGCATTTATTTATTCCGTGTATCACGAGATGGATTTTCTTACAAAAAGTCCAACAAAATACGAGGTGCTCAACCGCTAGCTCAACTAGACTGGAGTCTTGATGGAAATTACTTGCAGACTGTAACTGCTGATTACGATTTATCATTTTGTATGTATACATTATTTATAGGGTTAAATTTATATATTTAATTATGTTTAATTTTCAATTTAAATATTTTATTTTAAAGATTTTTGATATTATATGATTATTTACACTACTGGCGCAGGGGCACAAAATGTGACTGTAAACGCGACTCGTTGTGGGTTCGATCGCCATTCGATGAAATAAAATATTTATTTAAATATTTATTTAAATTTATATATAAATTTATACAGAATGCAACGTGACGCTGATTTTTTTTAAAGATTTTTTATGTGTTTCTTTTATATTTAAGGGGACATAAAAGCTTTATCGCCCGAGAAGAGTCCAATAGCAATGAAGGACGTCAAATGGTTTACGTATAATTCAACAGTAGGGTTCCTTGTCTCAGGTAATATAACTTATTTGAAACGTCGGTTAAATAATATATTTAAAATATTACCATTAAAAAATGTTATCCGGACGAATCTTCTTCATATATATATTTTTTTAGGAATGTGGAATAATCGATTTTATCCTATGACGTCATTGATAACGGCTGCTAGCCGGTCATCTGCCCACGATCTGCTTATCAGTGGTGATTCTGATGGTTATTTACGATTATTCAGGTATTATCACAACGCCATTAAATTTATGTAAATATCTATAGGTTACAGAACTGTCGACATTAAACTAAAGTAAGTTTAGATTTATTTTTACACAATTATATATAGCTAGTGTATAGCTAGTGATAACTGTTCAATATTTGGTACTTATATATACTAATCTATATTTATAATAAAACCATTACTGATCCGTTTTATGAACGTGGAAGATATATAAAAAAAATATTTTCTGATAATCAGTTCATAAATAAAACAGTTATTTCAATATAAACTATTTTGTTCTACAAAATTGCTTAATTGTATAAGTAAATATTCGAATATTTCATGCAGGAAAAGCCGCACATTGCCCCCATTGTTGTTTGCTGATTGTTGACATCATTTTTAGTGCTACGAAAATACGTATTTCTGATTTAAAATTAGTAATTTATGAAATTAGATAAAAATCACAACAATATGAATGACGGAAATTATTAGGAATCTTTTTAAGTACAAGCTAGGTCAAGTTACCTTATCTGCAGTTAATAACTAAAAAATCTGTAGATGCGGTAGCGTTAGTACATAAAATTACTACAACTTTTTCCAGGTACCCTTGCGCAAGTAACAAAGCCGAATACAACGAAGCAAAAGTATATTCCGGATCGATTTATTCTAATCGATTCTTGTTCAACGACCGCTGCATGGTGAGCACCGGCGGCTCCGACGCAGCGCTGATGCTGTGGGAGCTGGTGGACGACTAGCGGCACGCGGCGCAGGGGCTGCGGCCGCCCGCCGTCGTGGTGGCGCCCCCCACACCCTCCCCGCCCCTCGCGCTGAGACCACACCATACCTTCCAAGTCTTGGATTTCGATGAACTGGACTAAATGGAACTTGACATTTTGAAGGAATACGACATGTTTCGTACTTAACTTCGTTCGAGTCTTTTCGGGACTTTGAGTCTTTGTGGGATAAATATCCATACAATTACATGATTTGTCAGTCCTTTTTGGATAAATATCGATTTAGTCGATAATTCCATGATAATGGATTTTGATTTTGAGGAGGAATAATGAGATTTTTGTATGTTGGTTTAAATATGCACAATGCATCTACTAGCAATTGTTCTGAAGAATTATAGCGTGCTTCAGTAAATAGGTACAAAACAATTATAAAGAACACGAGACAACACAATTTATACATTAAATAAAAAAGAAAATCCTTTCAATAAATCAACGAAAAGTGGAGAACTATGTATATTATTACTAAGTTTATCTATTCTTCCCTAATATACGGGAAATTAAAACAAAAAACAATTTTAAATGAGTGTTGCTATATAAAAATTGAAATGAAGGAAACTTATATAAAAAGTAATATACTTTGCATCATTAATCACACACTGCCATTTTAACACATATATTAGATTATATACATGTTTAGATAGAGTTAACGTTAAACGATTAAATGAATTAATAATATTTTAAACTCTTAACCATTAATAGAATGCCTGTATTATTATTAAATTATTTGCCATACTGAAATTTTCATAAATATTCGACATAGTGCTTTGGCAAAAGGTATTTAGATAAAGATAAACGATCCAACCACATTCTTAAGAGTCATCGCGGATATATAAACAATTATCAATCATGGAAAGTTGTTCTAATTGATGCAATTAAAATTATTAAATTATACAATGTAATACATTGTAACATATATTTATAGTAACAATTATCTATGCGTGTACATAATCCAATAAACATTTAAATAAAATTTATTTTAAAAAGTATATTTAATTATAATTAATTTGAACTTAGAAGTGTAAACTTTCATAATATATATAATTGTTATTAACATAATGAAATAATTTCAAAATATTGAGAATTCAAAAATAAACCTTCTAAAGAAATTTCTGATAAATTAAATTATAAAGTCATATTATTTAAAGGTAATTAGATATTAAGAAAAATTATAAAGGCACAATTTCGATAATACTTGATTAGTAAACTTCTCGTTAACAGGGGTTTGATACTGTTTACACTTGTGCACAATTATTTTATACGGTATTGTACGTGGCGGGCCACTTTTATTATATATTAAAAGATAGCATTCCAGTGGAATCCGATTGATATACACATTGCAGTATTTTTACTGTCACACTCACGATAATCATTTTTGTACGTAGCGTCCAATATAGACACAAAGTAGCTTTAGTAAACATAAGAAAAATTTAAATATATATATTATTTTTTTTAATACCTGTCCTTATCCGTTTTGTAACTGTACGTATCAATAATTGCTTTAATACAAATATATTACTGAATTTATTTACGTAATTTTGAATATTTTAAACTAAGTTGTGTTTGAAAGTTAAAGCATTATATTATACTTGTTGCATTTATTATTTTAATAAATTATTTATAAAAAAAGTTTTTTTTTTGTACCAATAACCTTTCTCTTCGTGCATAATTTCATTTTATATTATACTAGAGGGCGCGCGCGGCTTCGCCCGCTTATTAGGAGTGAATTCTAAAAAAACCACGAAACACGTGTTCAATAAAATATGTTTAACAGTCTGAATTTAATTTTTTATAAAAATCGGTGGCAATTTAAAGATTTTTCCATATAAACTTTCAACCCCTTATTTGAACCCTTAGAGCGTGAATTCTTAAAAACCATGAAACACGTGTTCAATGAAATATTTTTAAGAGTCTGAATTTCAAATTTTATAAAAATCGGTGCAGATAAAAATTTTTTTCCATACAAACTTTTAACCCCTATTTCATCCCTTTAGGGTTAAAATTTTTCAAATTCCCTTCTTAGTGGATGTCCAGAATATGAAAATAAACATCTGCCCAAATTTCACGTTTCTACCATCGGCGGTTACGGCTCTGCGTGCGTCTTACCTCAGTCAGTCAGCACAAGTCCTTTTATATATATAATAAGGCTTCAGAAGGGAAATGTAAAAAGGAAAACAACACAACACTAATATAACAAAATACAAGTTTATGTATTGAACATCAAAATAAATATTAACTGAAGTTTAAATGACTAGAAACTAATATAAATCACCAATAACATTTGACAACATATATAGGTATTTACTCAGTGTTAATTATAGCAGCACTTTTAACCAATTCACAATATTTATTGATTAAGAACATTTAATTACTTTATAACTTGTTAACAATGAACTAGTAACAACCTAATAACAAATCACATCGAATACAACTGCCATATTATACTAACGTTTGCGAGGGAAAAATGCCTTCTGGCTTACGTCAGTAACTCTTATAGCAAATGACAGGAGCGAGCAAAATGTTGACACTGACAGTTGACACATTGCAGTGCTATATTTGACAGTTGACATATTGTAGTACAGTAGTCTCCTAATTCGGCCATTCTGACCCTGCGTCGTCCCCGACGTAGCTGATTTATTATCCAGTTGCCTGGTCACATGCTGGTGCATCTCGATAAGACTCCAACTCATTAGCGTCGTTGCGTGGCGGTATTGATGAAAATTCTTCAGAAGTCTTCCTCATCTAGAATTTAAATTGTATTAATGTTTAGACATAAACAGACAGGCAATCAAAATGTCTGTAAAAGAAATATAAAAAGTAAATAAAAATAAAAAAAGTTTTGAGAGCTCTCATTAACCCTGTAAAATCTTCTTATCTAAGTATCTACAGTCCAGTGCACCAAACTCTGGAACCTGTGAACAAAACAGTCAGAAGGCGTCCCTTCTGTCTGCAAGGACCAAGCGTCCACCACATTGACCATGCGTCATTTAGAGCCAAGCGCCCTTCACAAAATCTTTCAGGGCCATGCGCCCGCCAAGATATTTTCTGAGGCCAAGCGCCTTTTCAGACCAAGCGTCTATTGAAATCATGTGTTTATCAGACCAAGCGTCTATTAAAAATCCTGTGTTTATCAGACCAAGCGTCTATTAAAAATCCTGTGTTCATCAGACCAAGTGTCTATTAAAAATCATGTGTTTATTAAACCAAGCGTCTATTAAAAATCCTGTGTTTATCAGACCAAGCGTCTATTAAAAATCCTGTGTTTATCAGACCAAGCGTCTATTAAAAATCATGTGTTTATCAGACCATGCGTCCAATATTCACTTACACAAAATGTGTCCAATGGGACCAAACATCCAATTGAACTCACTCACTCTCCTTTGTTGCTAAAAAAAAGTCAAATTAAAACAAATTAATGGAGGAAGTGAAAAATAAAGTGTAGGTCTGTATGTAATGATAGTGAAGAAGATGTAATGATTGTGAGATGTAATGATTTAGAAAGAAATTGTGTTAAATAACAAAGCAGAAATTAGTACAATACTGTCAAAATCACTTGTCATCTAAAAAGTGCAGTACAAGTTTCCGGTGACCATTCCCCATGCCATGGTACCTCAAGTGGTTCTACCATATGAACCATTCAATAATTAATTGCTTCAGCCTTATAGAGACTCGGCCTAACCTGACCTCTATTTATAATTCAACCTCAATATTCAATATCTGTTGATGAAATAAACATTTTTGAAGCTTTATGGAAAAACTTCCTTTTCTTAAGTTTGTTTCTTCCTGTAAAAAAGATCTTGTTAGATATTGTTTATTCTTTGACCGTATGTACATTATACCATCTCGGTTAAGACCTGTCTGTACCTACTGTAATTGAAACAGTCATGCAATATCCCGGAACAAGTACAGAGTCGGCCTCAATTTAGATTTTGTCAAATTCAATAGTTAAGGTAACAAAAGTCTCTAACTTAGTAATGGTATCTCTTATTCCTTTTAAGATAAATATTTAAGAATGTTTGATGATATTAAAGAAACATTCAAATCACCACTATCACTTAAAACATTCATAGGAATACCTTGTATCACAGTTGTAGTTAAATCATTATCCCTAGATGCGAGAGTAGACCGTTCGTTACATAAATACACAAACATATTGTTACATAAAAACACTATAGGCATTTCGAAGACTGGACCTATTTTTCTTACAGACTGCAAGTTATACTGTTACTATTTATAATTTGCTGAGAGACTGAACCTCTTTTAGGTTTCTTTGTGCATTATGTAGCTTATATCCTGTCTGCCCACAATTAAAGCATCTTGATTTAAAATAATAATAATAATTTTGTTTAGCAAAAATCATCTGTACAGTTAACAAAAAGTACTGACGCCTGAACTAGGATTCCCTGTGTTTCAGGTCGCCAGGTCCTTCCCCTTAACAAACATCATGAATATTAAGAACATTGTTAGTATTATTTATAGACTAACTAATATAACTAACTTGAATTATTTATAACTAACATTAAGTTAGAACATTTCATTATTATGTATGAAGCTGAATAGGCGGTGTGTGTTTGTGTGCGTATGTGTGTGTGTATGTGTGTGAGTATATATGTGTGTATATGTGAGTATATGTATGTGTATATGTGTGTGAGTGCGAGTGTGCATGTGTGTGTAAGTGAGTGCGTGTGTGCATGTGTGTGTGAGTGCGTGTGTGCATGTGTGTGCGTGCGTAAGGATATATGCAATCTATGCATTTATGACAAAGTGTTGTTCACATAACTGTATGGAGTAGTCTTTCAGTTTTCTCATAATTAAGCTTAGACAACCAGTCATATACTGCCTTTTTACAGCGATATTTATTTAATGGACATATGTTCAGATGTTTATTACATTTATTATAAGGAAATGATCCGAGAAAGCAAGCGAACCTCTTGCTAAATTTGGTGTTAAAAAACTTACTTTTACAAACTTTATAGTTAAGTCTTTTATCAACAAGCTTTGGGGGCTGGTACTTCAGATGAGTGTTGTTTTAATATGATATGCAGGATAAATAGCTGTCGTATAGATAATAATCCGCATGACCTGTACAAGTCTTCTGTCGGGAATAGATATGGGCGAAAAGTTGCCACCTTAAGTATAGCACGTTGGACTACTTCTAATTTGATAAGGTGTGATTTAGCAGCTCCACCCCAAGACAAAATGCAATATGTAAATATAGACTGGCACAAAGCATAGTATACTACTTTTATTATATTAAAGTCAGCCATATTTAATCTTCAAGGAAATTTAATAAAGATAATCTTTGGCTTTAATAGCATGTCATTTAAAAGTATGCTTTTCGAGAAAATATAAAATTAAAATAATTCAACGCCCTCTTTACGGTCACTAGCCTAGACTTGAATCTCTATACTGGGAGCAGCCATGTAGTGGTTATGATTGAATATATTAGTCTGTTGGTAAATGCAGCATAATAAAAGTATTAAAGGAGGTATGCGGGCTAAGCCACGAGTGGGCAGCTAGTATATTGATAAAAATCAAACCAGATTGAATGAAACCATCACAAGCCAGATTGGCGTTTGCAGCCGCTGCTCTAACCTGTGGGTCTATGATCCCACATATAATTATTAGTACTCTTTAATTCATAACTTAATCCTCTCACTATTTTAAGTCGCAATATAATACTACTAGTGTACTCAGCATAACAACAAAATTTGCCAGAATTAGCTTGCATCACGTCAAACAAAATGTTAGCACAATCTAACTTTAGTGGGAATAATGGCAAAAACTCGATCACGTACGGTCATTTATAACCCCCATTTAACCAGGAATGAGCGTCACCCATAAAGCACCCTGAGGCACGTGATAAACATTCTGAACCATTTCAGTTATTAGCATGTCTAGTACTTTCCTGGCCATGCGCCGTCATCGACAGCGCTGCAAACTTCTCTGCTGGAGAGTTCCTCAGTAAGGAACTTTGATTGCTGTCTCCACTCGCAACACTCGAAGCAGCGCCACTAGGTGCATCTGAGGCTCCAGCAGTATCGCCAAATTGTTGTAATTATAATCTGTACGAGAAACAAGGTGTTAATTAATCACATCAACTTACTCTTTTACCTATTCTGTCACTCTTCACATAAACAAGACTCTCATATAAAAACTTTTGCCATAGAGATAAAGCAAGCTTTGAAAAACGATCATACATCGCCATACCAAAAACCTCACTCAAATTCTTACTTGAACTTTTAAGTTCCAAAAAGACAAAAGTTAATGGCAAACAGTATTTAAAGAATATGGCTATCGGGATAATCCCTGGCAGAATTATTCTTGACTTAGCTTTGTCACGAGGTACAATCGCCTCGCAGCAGTGGAGCTACGGCGGCAGTTCGAGCACGTCGCACCAATGCGAGCAGAGATGCATCGCGTGAGGCTCGCAGACACGCGCAGAGACGTGTCGCGCACCACGAGCAGAGGCTCGCAGACGCGTCACACGTCACGAGCAGAAGCGCGGAGACACGCGCAGAGACGTGTCGCGCACCACGAGCAGAGGCTCGCAGACGCGTCACACGTCACGAGCAGAAGCGCGGAGACACGCGCAGAGACGTGTCGCGCACCAAGAGCAGAGGCTCGCAGACGCGTCACACGTCACGAGCAGAAGCGCGGAGACACGTCGTAGCGACACGGTGGCGGGACGGCGGTGAATCTTGCAACAGCACCATGAAAGCGCCAGCGCGAGCGCCTAAGGGACCCTTAGCGCTCGGGACCCATAACATGGCTTCATCACCCCACCCATAAAATGGCGTCTTGACCTATCTCGCTACCCGCGACCATCGTATCGACGTGATTTGTTTTGTGATTTATTCGTGCATCACCCATATTTAACACTGCATTTGTTTGTAAGCAATAAATAATGAGACTGGTGTTTTATTTACACCCACGAAAATAACAAAAATATAAAGTACAAGGATCTGGCCTAATGGGCTTAGATAAGTATCCCACTTCTGAAATAAGGCTTCAGAAGGGAAATGTAAAAAGGAAAACAACACAACACTAATATAACAAAATACAAGTTTATGTATTGAACATCAAAATAAATATTAACTGAAGTTTAAATGACTAGAAACTAATATAAATCACCAATAACATTTGACAACATATATAGGTATTTACTCAGTGTTAATTATAGCAGCACTTTTAACCAATTCACAATATTTATTGATTAAGAACATTTAATTACTTTATAACTTGTTAACAATGAACTAGTAACAACCTAATAACAAATCACATCGAATACAACTGCCATATTATACTAACGTTTGCGAGGGAAAAATGCCTTCTGGCTTACGTCAGTAACTCTTATAGCAAATGACAGGAGCGAGCAAAATGTTGACACTGACAGTTGACACATTGCAGTGCTATATTTGACAGTTGACATATTGTAGTACAGTAGTCTCCTAATTCGGCCATTCTGACCCTGCGTCGTCCCCGACGTAGCTGATTTATTATCCAGTTGCCTGGTCACATGCTGGTGCATCTCGATAAGACTCCAACTCATTAGCGTCGTTGCGTGGCGGTATTGATGAAAATTCTTCAGAAGTCTTCCTCATCTAGAATTTAAATTGTATTAATGTTTAGACATAAACAGACAGGCAATCAAAATGTCTGTAAAAGAAATATAAAAAGTAAATAAAAATAAAAAAAGTTTTGAGAGCTCTCATTAACCCTGTAAAATCTTCTTATCTAAGTATCTACAGTCCAGTGCACCAAACTCTGGAACCTGTGAACAAAACAGTCAGAAGGCGTCCCTTCTGTCTGCAAGGACCAAGCGTCCACCACATTGACCATGCGTCATTTAGAGCCAAGCGCCCTTCACAAAATCTTTCAGGGCCATGCGCCCGCCAAGATATTTTCTGAGGCCAAGCGCCTTTTCAGACCAAGCGTCTATTGAAATCATGTGTTTATCAGACCAAGCGTCTATTAAAAATCCTGTGTTTATCAGACCAAGCGTCTATTAAAAATCCTGTGTTCATCAGACCAAGTGTCTATTAAAAATCATGTGTTTATTAAACCAAGCGTCTATTAAAAATCCTGTGTTTATCAGACCAAGCGTCTATTAAAAATCCTGTGTTTATCAGACCAAGCGTCTATTAAAAATCATGTGTTTATCAGACCATGCGTCCAATATTCACTTACACAAAATGTGTCCAATGGGACCAAACATCCAATTGAACTCACTCACTCTCCTTTGTTGCTAAAAAAAAGTCAAATTAAAACAAATTAATGGAGGAAGTGAAAAATAAAGTGTAGGTCTGTATGTAATGATAGTGAAGAAGATGTAATGATTGTGAGATGTAATGATTTAGAAAGAAATTGTGTTAAATAACAAAGCAGAAATTAGTACAATACTGTCAAAATCACTTGTCATCTAAAAAGTGCAGTACAAGTTTCCGGTGACCATTCCCCATGCCATGGTACCTCAAGTGGTTCTACCATATGAACCATTCAATAATTAATTGCTTCAGCCTTATAGAGACTCGGCCTAACCTGACCTCTATTTATAATTCAACCTCAATATTCAATATCTGTTGATGAAATAAACATTTTTGAAGCTTTATGGAAAAACTTCCTTTTCTTAAGTTTGTTTCTTCCTGTAAAAAAGATCTTGTTAGATATTGTTTATTCTTTGACCGTATGTACATTATACCATCTCGGTTAAGACCTGTCTGTACCTACTGTAATTGAAACAGTCATGCAATATCCCGGAACAAGTACAGAGTCGGCCTCAATTTAGATTTTGTCAAATTCAATAGTTAAGGTAACAAAAGTCTCTAACTTAGTAATGGTATCTCTTATTCCTTTTAAGATAAATATTTAAGAATGTTTGATGATATTAAAGAAACATTCAAATCACCACTATCACTTAAAACATTCATAGGAATACCTTGTATCACAGTTGTAGTTAAATCATTATCCCTAGATGCGAGAGTAGACCGTTCGTTACATAAATACACAAACATATTGTTACATAAAAACACTATAGGCATTTCGAAGACTGGACCTATTTTTCTTACAGACTGCAAGTTATACTGTTACTATTTATAATTTGCTGAGAGACTGAACCTCTTTTAGGTTTCTTTGTGCATTATGTAGCTTATATCCTGTCTGCCCACAATTAAAGCATCTTGATTTAAAATAATAATAATAATTTTGTTTAGCAAAAATCATCTGTACAGTTAACAAAAAGTACTGACGCCTGAACTAGGATTCCCTGTGTTTCAGGTCGCCAGGTCCTTCCCCTTAACAAACATCATGAATATTAAGAACATTGTTAGTATTATTTATAGACTAACTAATATAACTAACTTGAATTATTTATAACTAACATTAAGTTAGAACATTTCATTATTATGTATGAAGCTGAATAGGCGGTGTGTGTTTGTGTGCGTATGTGTGTGTGTATGTGTGTGAGTATATATGTGTGTATATGTGAGTATATGTATGTGTATATGTGTGTGAGTGCGAGTGTGCATGTGTGTGTAAGTGAGTGCGTGTGTGCATGTGTGTGTGAGTGCGTGTGTGCATGTGTGTGCGTGCGTAAGGATATATGCAATCTATGCATTTATGACAAAGTGTTGTTCACATAACTGTATGGAGTAGTCTTTCAGTTTTCTCATAATTAAGCTTAGACAACCAGTCATATACTGCCTTTTTACAGCGATATTTATTTAATGGACATATGTTCAGATGTTTATTACATTTATTATAAGGAAATGATCCGAGAAAGCAAGCGAACCTCTTGCTAAATTTGGTGTTAAAAAACTTACTTTTACAAACTTTATAGTTAAGTCTTTTATCAACAAGCTTTGGGGGCTGGTACTTCAGATGAGTGTTGTTTTAATATGATATGCAGGATAAATAGCTGTCGTATAGATAATAATCCGCATGACCTGTACAAGTCTTCTGTCGGGAATAGATATGGGCGAAAAGTTGCCACCTTAAGTATAGCACGTTGGACTACTTCTAATTTGATAAGGTGTGATTTAGCAGCTCCACCCCAAGACAAAATGCAATATGTAAATATAGACTGGCACAAAGCATAGTATACTACTTTTATTATATTAAAGTCAGCCATATTTAATCTTCAAGGAAATTTAATAAAGATAATCTTTGGCTTTAATAGCATGTCATTTAAAAGTATGCTTTTCGAGAAAATATAAAATTAAAATAATTCAACGCCCTCTTTACGGTCACTAGCCTAGACTTGAATCTCTATACTGGGAGCAGCCATGTAGTGGTTATGATTGAATATATTAGTCTGTTGGTAAATGCAGCATAATAAAAGTATTAAAGGAGGTATGCGGGCTAAGCCACGAGTGGGCAGCTAGTATATTGATAAAAATCAAACCAGATTGAATGAAACCATCACAAGCCAGATTGGCGTTTGCAGCCGCTGCTCTAACCTGTGGGTCTATGATCCCACATATAATTATTAGTACTCTTTAATTCATAACTTAATCCTCTCACTATTTTAAGTCGCAATATAATACTACTAGTGTACTCAGCATAACAACAAAATTTGCCAGAATTAGCTTGCATCACGTCAAACAAAATGTTAGCACAATCTAACTTTAGTGGGAATAATGGCAAAAACTCGATCACGTACGGTCATTTATAACCCCCATTTAACCAGGAATGAGCGTCACCCATAAAGCACCCTGAGGCACGTGATAAACATTCTGAACCATTTCAGTTATTAGCATGTCTAGTACTTTCCTGGCCATGCGCCGTCATCGACAGCGCTGCAAACTTCTCTGCTGGAGAGTTCCTCAGTAAGGAACTTTGATTGCTGTCTCCACTCGCAACACTCGAAGCAGCGCCACTAGGTGCATCTGAGGCTCCAGCAGTATCGCCAAATTGTTGTAATTATAATCTGTACGAGAAACAAGGTGTTAATTAATCACATCAACTTACTCTTTTACCTATTCTGTCACTCTTCACATAAACAAGACTCTCATATAAAAACTTTTGCCATAGAGATAAAGCAAGCTTTGAAAAACGATCATACATCGCCATACCAAAAACCTCACTCAAATTCTTACTTGAACTTTTAAGTTCCAAAAAGACAAAAGTTAATGGCAAACAGTATTTAAAGAATATGGCTATCGGGATAATCCCTGGCAGAATTATTCTTGACTTAGCTTTGTCACGAGGTACAATCGCCTCGCAGCAGTGGAGCTACGGCGGCAGTTCGAGCACGTCGCACCAATGCGAGCAGAGATGCATCGCGTGAGGCTCGCAGACACGCGCAGAGACGTGTCGCGCACCACGAGCAGAGGCTCGCAGACGCGTCACACGTCACGAGCAGAAGCGCGGAGACACGCGCAGAGACGTGTCGCGCACCACGAGCAGAGGCTCGCAGACGCGTCACACGTCACGAGCAGAAGCGCGGAGACACGCGCAGAGACGTGTCGCGCACCAAGAGCAGAGGCTCGCAGACGCGTCACACGTCACGAGCAGAAGCGCGGAGACACGTCGTAGCGACACGGTGGCGGGACGGCGGTGAATCTTGCAACAGCACCATGAAAGCGCCAGCGCGAGCGCCTAAGGGACCCTTAGCGCTCGGGACCCATAACATGGCTTCATCACCCCACCCATAAAATGGCGTCTTGACCTATCTCGCTACCCGCGACCATCGTATCGACGTGATTTGTTTTGTGATTTATTCGTGCATCACCCATATTTAACACTGCATTTGTTTGTAAGCAATAAATAATGAGACTGGTGTTTTATTTACACCCACGAAAATAACAAAAATATAAAGTACAAGGATCTGGCCTAATGGGCTTAGATAAGTATCCCACTTCTGAAATAAGGCTTCAGAAGGGAAATGTAAAAAGGAAAACAACACAACACTAATATAACAAAATACAAGTTTATGTATTGAACATCAAAATAAATATTAACTGAAGTTTAAATGACTAGAAACTAATATAAATCACCAATAACATTTGACAACATATATAGGTATTTACTCAGTGTTAATTATAGCAGCACTTTTAACCAATTCACAATATTTATTGATTAAGAACATTTAATTACTTTATAACTTGTTAACAATGAACTAGTAACAACCTAATAACAAATCACATCGAATACAACTGCCATATTATACTAACGTTTGCGAGGGAAAAATGCCTTCTGGCTTACGTCAGTAACTCTTATAGCAAATGACAGGAGCGAGCAAAATGTTGACACTGACAGTTGACACATTGCAGTGCTATATTTGACAGTTGACATATTGTAGTACAGTAGTCTCCTAATTATATAGATAGTGCTCTTTGGCAAAAAGGTAACAAGTTGGACTGGAACTAAATCTTGTAATACACAATAGCAAGAAAAAAATAATTCCTGGTATTCTTTTATTTTCCAGTAGTGTAAATGTAAAATTAATAGATAATTTATCAATAGAAAAATTAAAAATTGTATATCGTTAGATTACTTATTGATAATTCTACATACCGTACGTACTTCAAAAATACTACTAATAAGGAGTAGATCTATTTATCACATGGTATACATAAATTAAAACTTAAATGTAAAAAAATAAACAAAACAAAATATTAAAAATATATTCAATACCTACGGTACTTTCTATCCTCGATGATAATGGTGTAAGAAACAATATCGTTACTAGCAACCCTGCGGCAAATGTCAACGTCATTGTCATCGGATCGGGGTAAATGAACAATACGGTGCGCCAATTTTAGGTTAACATTACAAAGACTGCTTGGATCAATAATGTGAAATGTCAAAATTTAGATCGTTTACGTGTACCGGGATAATATGATAACAAAGTGTAAAAAAGTTCAAAGCAATTATTATGAAACAAAATAGTTCTATGTTTAATCCTCGTCCTTGCGGCTGTAAGGGTTGCAGAACATGTCTTGTTTGCGAAACTTATTACGGCGCCGATACTTTGAAAACTACAAAACCATTAGACAAAGAAAAAGGCTACGTGTACTGTCCATTGTGTGATAGAGCTTGGAGCGGATGGGATGTAGACATTTATAAACAACATCCAAACCATGAAGGCAAATCCATATATTACCCAGGCGTTTATATAAAGCTAGACTTCATATCTAAGGAGGAAGAAGAAGAACTGATTAAGAATATCGACGAAGTACCATGGGATATATCACAAAGTGGTCGTCGTAAGCAAAATTATGGACCAAAGACTAATTTTAAAAAACAAAAAATTGTTCCTGGTAAATTTGACGGATTTCCCAAATTTTCGAAATTTTTACAAGACAGATTTCGAGAATTTGATCTGTTGAAAGGCTATGAGGTTATAGAACAGTGTTCCTTAGAATATGATCCGAGTAAAGGTGCATCAATAGACCCTCATATTGATGATTGTTGGGTTTGGGGCGAGAGAATACTCACTGTGAACTGCTTAGCAGACTCAGCGCTTACAATGACACCTTTTAAAGGTGACACCAAGAAATACAACTTGTATTGGGCAAATAATTACCCTCCCCTTGTTGAGACTGATGGCAGTATTAATATTGATTATGTTGATAAAGGACAAAGCATGCTTGAAGTTTCTGAGCCACTAGAAGATAATGATGTGATTATAAGAATACCATTGATAAGGTAATAACTTTAAATAAATTTACTAATATATACATATGTATTTGACACTTAATTTTGACATAGTACTAAAATGTTGTACAATATTGCATCACAATTTTTTTATCTGAATTGAGGTTTTTGTTTTTTCACATAGAACCTTGGATTTTATATGTATTTTATTTAAATTAACATTAAAGTAGCTAGTAATTTACTACAAATTATGCAAAATAGCTTATATTTCTTGGCGATAACTTTTAACAGCTTCACATATTCCTACAACAGGACAATAACCACACTCATTTATATTTTTCTTTTTACAGAAGATCTCTTTTAGTTATTTATGGTGAAACCAGATATCATTGGGAACATGCTGTTTTACGAGAAGATATAAAAAGTAGGAGAGTATGTATCGCTTACAGAGAATTTACACCACCATTTATGAATAATGGGGATCAAAATGTCATCGGACATGAGATACGAAACAAAGCAAAAAACTTTTGGGATCATAGAGAGAAATATAAAAATCTTTTACATGATATAGAAATAGGTAAAATTAATTTGATTTGAGTAAATTTTGTATGTATTAGATATTTTTCCATTTGATTCGTATAATCTTTATATTATGTACAAAAAAATATTAAAATAAAGCATTTAAGTTATTATAATTGACTCCATTTTTTAACTTTATTAACATACTAAATATTCTATGTTTGTATTTTTTTAAATATATTTATTTCGTATACACTTGTAGCCTGTACAAAAATAGATAAAAAAAATGAGGCATTTGATGCTTAAAGTGATATCTATGTATTATTTAAATATTTTAACATGTTTTTCACATTTCATTGACACATTGAGGAAAGTAAAATCTTTAGAAATGTATAAGAATTAATTAGGAATATTCTTTGAGTAGATGAAATTTGTAGTTTTACAAAGATAAAATTGACTAAGACAAACAGGTTCAAGTCCAGCTACATTCAAGTTATTATATGTAACATTTTATTAAACCATTTGTAGCCTAATTAATTTTATTCATTTAGAGATCTGCAATATTTTACGAGTGTACTACTCTAGAACATAAATAGTATTTTTTCTATGTAGATGTTTTTTTAAATTTTAGTTACGATTTAAAATAATACAACCACACTTGCTCATATTTTCATAACCTTAAAAGTACATTTTAAAGGACATTTTAGAAACATATTACCAAATAATATGTTTCTAAACTGAAATTCAAAACAAAACAAGTACATACATAGCTTAAGTTTTATTTTACTATTCTAAATTATACAAATAGTCTTTATTATAAATGTATGTATTTACAACATAATAAATATATCTTCCCTCTCTTTCTATACAACTTTATTATATACAACATGTTTACAAAAAAATGCAATACAAGGAGACTTAAAATAAAAATAATACTTTAATTTTATAAATACAATATGAAATTGTGAAAAACTACTAAGAAGCTGTTAATTTTTATTTTTTTTTGATATACAATCGATAAAATAATCAGCCCTTATGCCGTAGTACTTTCATGATGTGGAATATAGATGCCGTCGCCTTGTACCCTGGATTCTCTAGCTTCTTTTTCTTCGTTCTCCCGTGCAATAATCATTTGTTCCTTAATTTTCCATGTTAAAAATACTTTCTCACTCTTATACTTACGAATGCATCTGGCTAGTAATAACGCGAATATGATACCCAATAACTGAAATAATATATAATAGAAAGTGGTTAAGTGTATTATAACCTTTTGGGACGATTTTTCTTCTGAAATCATGTAATTAAACATTCTAAAATATTTTAATATGTATAGTTAATAATTAACACCGTGTGGTATGACAGAGAGAACAGAACGAATGCGGAATGGTATACACCTAAGTTCCCGGGTTCCTACTGCCTGCGTTAAGTAATGAAAATATTAAATATTTAACCAGTCGTGTTTACATTTTTTAATTTGACTAACTAGTACTTTAAATTTAAATTACCTACATTTAGGGAAGGTCTATAAGCTAAACGCCTATAAAGCGCGGTTAAAAATGGAATAATGAAATTTAATTATATTACCTGTACGAACATAACAGAGACACCTAAAACGCCGATCACACCTGAATTTTGTACGAACAAATTTATTAATGCAGTTTTACAGTTGTTAACTCTCATGCTGGTACAGAATTCCTCTCCTTTGACTATACAACACGATTCAGGTACAACCAACGCTACCCTCCCTTGTTCCACTTGGGTTGAAAATACTACTGTTGAATGATTTCCAGAGAAATCCATGCCAACATAGTCGAAATATGAGCTGCTTCCACAGCAGTTTAGCTGTAATAATTAGAGAAGAACATTATTAAATTAATAATATATTTTTTATAATAATATACAGAGTACTAGAGAAAATTATACATATTATATACAGTTATATATAGAAAGGGACTTCAGTACCTATAAGTATTTGTAACTATTTTATGAAATAAACTATAAATAATTTGATTTTCAGGCAAATTCAAATTCAATAGTTTACTCTTTTATATTTTTTTGAAAATTAATAATAACTTGGCCAAAGTATTTATCAACATGGCTGAAAGTGTGGAACCGAAATGTCTAAATGGGTACGGAGTGTCTTAACACTACGCTTACTCTGCCTACCGCGCTGTGTGCGGGTACTGTAGGTCCTTCGTGCGTGACATGTTATGTGAATTGAGTATAATTCAGGTACTTACACAAGTTTGTAGTTGATCAATTTCCATTTCTATTTCTGGATCTGAAGTATATTCCGATATAGGTATGTTAAATAAATTTTCTAAGGACTCCACGTCTAATGTGAATGCCAAAATTACAGCCACCAGCTCAATAATTAAGATCAAAGATAAAATAAATGCGTACTGAAATAAGAAAAAAAAAGTTTTTAACATAAATTTTAGGTCTCTACCTAAAAACACAATGCCAGCTTGTCTGTGGTAGGTATATAAGTAAATTAATTATATGGATGGTAAAGATAAGGAATGGTGATCCGTCCTTCTCCTCATATAAAAAGTTGAAAAATTGTCTGCCAGAAACCAATAAATTATATGTCAAACTTCGACCGAAATATCAAGAGACGTAAGATATGAACTGAGCGATTATAAAAAACGTGAACGTATACTGAATTTAGATACCTAAGATTTTTAATGACTCAAGTTGCTTGAATCATTATTTTCTTTCAAGAATAGTGCAATAGTCTAACTGCATGTATCGCCTTCTTTGAAATTTATCCTTTGGTACCGCAGCACCACCCTTGTTATACCTGATTTGATGGAAACGTTTTCATACAAAGAGACGGCATTGCTTACCTCTACTCTCCATATAGTAAGCTTAGTAAGTAAGTAAGCCATATAGTAAGTCTCCATAGTAAGCTTCTTACGAATGCTCGTTTTTCAGTTCAGTTTTATTTCCAATTGTAAAATTATTAATATTTAAAATATATATAAGTTTATATGTACCTATATACTTATTATTTCAGTCTGGCTTCAGTAACACTTACTGCCGGAGTATAAAGATAAAAATACCGCACAAGTGTGAGTCGGGCTCGCCCACCGAGGGTTCCGTACAATATTTGAAGGTCTCGAGCTTTTACTGAAATTCAGGCTTAGCTTAACCAGAGCCCTTTCATCCGATACCTCATTTGAACTACCAGCTTTAATACCAAATTTTACCCCTGTTTAAGGCTATTGTTTTTTAGGATTTAACTACAAATGTGTAATTTTCAGATTTTTTCTTGAACTAATACTACCTGTAGATGCTAGCTGTCAAATTTTTATAATTCTAAGTGAACCGGAAGAACTCTATGAATTTTCATTCTCTTTAGAGTGTCGAAATACGCACTTTTTGACAGACAGACAGATCGACAAACAGACAGACAGATGGACAACAGAGTGATCTTATATGGGTTCCTTTTTTCCTTAAAAAGTACAGAACACTAAAAATACTTCTACTACTACTAACTACTAGGCATATGGACATTTGATTGCAAATCTCATCTGATATTTGACAAGAGATGCAACATTCATTTTAATAGGTACTTAAATGATATGATCTTATCAAAATAATAACAGCATTATAACATGTTTTAATTAATACGAAATCTATTAAACAGATTATAGAGATTGCAAAATATTTAGATAATTACAGGAAAACATACCAGATTAACCATGCAGGTACTTTTTTTCAAGCTTCCAAAGAATCCGAAGAGAGTAACTATGACCATAAACATTCCCAAAAGAATGCTTAGTACTGACGGAGTGAAGAAACGCCCGCTTTTTGCGCTTTCATAGAAAAATGAAAATGTGTGATAGCGTGTGTAGACTGAGAAGCCCAGGACGATCATAAGCCCTGCGATCACCTGGAACAATTATAATATAAATTTCATCCATTTTATACGCTTGAAAAAATATAAATAAAAATAAATAGATCTGCTTCACGCTGATCCCCGCATATACCACAGTAGGCAGAGGGAACCTAGTGCTAAAACCGCCGAGCCGAGGTATTGCGTGTTGAGTGGCGGAACTCAACGCCGGGCTTTTTTTTGCTTTGGTATCAGAGCGAAGAAAGGAAAATATTAATAAGTAATAGTTCATTTCTCGAGTGGGGACCCATAACCCTCGCGTTACAGTCACATCCTTGCGTCCCCTACGCCTCTACGACCTAAAAGTAAATAATATAATATAATTCCTACTTTAATCGACATTTTAAACCATTTATTCCCTCCTTCGTTGTTATTGTTGTTTAATAACATATGTATTTGTGTGAAAGCTAAATTCTCTTTCTTTCAAAAAAACACTTATTATACTCTGTAAGTACCTAAAATAATATATGTTCACAAAAGTTTATTAAGGTCGTAAGTCGTAAGAATTTTTCAATTCGAACAAGGAGTTTTAGAGATTAATGCGATCAATTAAAAAACTCTTCTGGTTTATAATGCTAGTATCTGTAAATAATTACATACAGATAATACCTAAACCACCTCGATATAAATATTCTCTCAATATAGTCTTTTTTTTTCAAATAAAGTAATAAAACTAGAAGTATTTATTAAATATCAAAAGATTATTTTAAAACTTTTTAATAAATGCAGCGTAAAATTTTCGCCATTGAAAACGTGATGTCTTTAGTGGAGATTATGTTAAATAATAAAGTAAATTGTATTAGGCTTTTAGAGAGTCGTTAAAAGTTAAAACTGTGGTTTCATTTAAAGTGGTGCTGAGGCTGACACTTCCAACCTGTATATAAATAACATTATACATTTTATCATCCATATAACAAAAGATGAAATAAAATATTTATAGACACATCTAATAAAATTATATTTTTAAAAGTATTTTTTATTATTAGAGACTTTTACCAATGTAATAAAATCTAAACCATTTATTTTTATTTTTTGTGTTTGTAGATTTGTCAATTTGTCGGTGCGTTTATGCGCGCTAATCTCAGAAACAGCTTAATCGATTTAAGCTTCCCTTAATATTTAATGATTATTGTAGTCAAATCGGTTCAAAAAATAAAAAATATATATTAATATAAATTATTTCGTTTGACAAAATTGCTACAATTTTTTTAGAATTGGTTGAAATTTAGTTTTAGAATGATAATCCGGTCAAATGGGGCCGTTCAAGTATTACGTAAGCAATGTAGGGGGGCGGGGGGGGTCTTGGGTTTGCTTATTTTTGACGTTTTCAATGAAATATTTGTAAGAGGATTGCTTATTTTTGATGACATAGGGGAGGGGGGGGTCAATAATTGCAAAAAAACTGCTTTTGATTCCGCAGTGATTTTATACAAAACGCAGCAAAATGAGTGCATCATAGAAAAAAATCTTTGCAAACATATATTTATAGTTCATTTCATACGAAATGCACTTAGCATATGCCCGCAAGGTTAAGATACTCAGTGGGCGTGTCCGACTCGCACTTAATTTTTTAATGTATTAAGGTAATATATGTAGCTGTATTTAATATTTTACAAAAAATCCAATGACATGCTTTTTTTTTAATCAGCTTCACGCTGTATCCCGCACACAGCAGGTAGGCAGAGGGAACATAGTGTTAACACTTCGTTATTATTACTGATACATAATACTTTTACAAGTATTATTTATCAGTAATTGTTGCTACAATTTATATCACTGCAAAAGGGAAAAAGTTGTTGAAGAAAATAGTCATAAAATAACTAAAACATGAGAATGTGTTATTCCACCATAATTCCTACTTACATTTATCTTTGATATCAATTTCTTATAATCAATCAATATTTTATCAAAATTTTATTGAGTAGTTGTAGATAGGTATGAAGAGAAAATGTATTTTATGTTTATTTATATGATAACATGTTTTATTTCAGATTCACTTTGTATCCCGCATCGTATATGGGTAGTTCTACAAATTCAGGAATTTTGCGCGGCTCGGCCGAAATATATATGACAAATTGTTTTAAACTCATTTATTTAGGGAGAATAAAATAGTAATAAAATTTCTCAAAACTTTTTACAAAATCGTCTTTACATTTTGTCCCCACCATTTCATATCAGGATCCTGTTTAATGTTAAATCTGTGAATATCCGATATACTATTTGTCATACGCTATTGCCGTTCCGCCGAGTGAATCCTACCACGAAAGAGACAAAGAATATCTTTTATCTGTACGCACCTAACGCGTTCTTTAGCCAGGATGCGTCAGTCGGCAAAAGAAGTAGCGTCAAAATCAGTCAAGCTCACAGTATCCTGGTAAGCATTTTTTTTATGATAGTAAGAAATATTTGTGTAATTATAGCGTTTTAGTGCGTAATTTGGTAACACGGAGGCTTAGCAAGGCGTAATTTTGGTTGAATGTTAGAATTCACTGTTTTTTTAAATATTAGGCAAAAATTCTCAGGAACCTGGTCTCAGGATCCTGTCTAATTGAGAACCAAAGGGGCACCATATGCTGCAAAATCAAGGCAAATTTTTGATGACGTCTATGGAGGTTTCACAGCAGATAGAAAGTACAAGTCCGTATATTATCAACATAATTACAAAAAACTCAACCGATCAGCGTGATGATGTAAGTGTTGCAAGTGATCTTACGTTAAATTTGGAAAATCCAGAGGTTTTAGCTACCATGCCTTTTGCAAATTGACCCTACTATCCTTTTCCCAGATCTATCACAAGAGACATTAATACAACAAAGAAGAAAAGTAGAAGATGCTGATAATCAAAAATAAAAAAAAGAAAAATAATAACTATGAGTTTAATAATTGTGAGTGCCTTATTTGTGGAATTCTCTACAGTGAAGATATGACAGGAAATGACTGGGTCCAGTGTCTAGTATGTCATAATTGGGCACAAGATGGATGTTTTAAAGGCAAATCTATATTATTTAAATTCTCTGGATGTTTAGCGGACTGTGATTACAAAAAATGACTTTCAAAGAATTATTGTAACGATACTGTCAAATTTATTATTTACTGTTACAAGATTTAAGCATAATTTTGAGACTGAATGTCTAGTCGTAGATTTCGTACATTAATATTGTTAATTTATCTTTAAAAGAGATTTTACATACTGTGATTTAGAATAACGTTAATAAATATAATGCTCAATGATCATTTGATGAGTAAGTTCCCGTTCAAAACTGTTTAGGTGTAAGTATCCAAGCCATGTTTAAAGTAAAATTTTATTAGTTTTCAATGCAAATTCATATAAAGAAGCTAATATAATAAAATAAATGTTGATTTTAATATTTTTTTGTAGTTTCTCTCGGATACCTGGCGACATACTCAGTTTCCTGCGCTTTAATTTTCTTTAAACAGCCATAAATCTAAAACTATCAAATATTTTGACTGTTTCGCTTAGTATATACTAAAGGACGTTACACTCGTGTTATTAGAATAAATTCCGCGACTAAAATGTATAAAAAATGTCAGGCCGAAAACAGATCCATTTTCGTCCTTAGTTTGTAGAACTACCCATATAGCAAAGTAGTTAGGCCGGTATTTATAAGCCACATAGATATGTAATTTATGAATGAAATCGGCATCTCAAGATCGATCTCAGAATTGAGAGCGATTTATAAATATGAGTTCTAATTTCAAGGACCTTCGTTATTCGCTTTCCGCGCAAATTCTACTGGCTGGCAGGCTTTACGCCGCATGGTAGCTGCGAGAACATGATGTTAAGACGCTCCGGCCTCCGTGGTCCTTTCTTTAATTAGGAAATGTAATTATTCGAAATACAATTAGGACAGATGAAATAAAGAAGAAATAATTATCAATAAATTACACGCTTCTTAGGGTCAGACACACGCATTACTTTTTACATACTTATCTGTTATTTAAAAATATAACAAATCGTATGAATTGTTACCTACTATTATCGTACATTAATGAGAAAATTATTCTTGAAAATATAAGAAACAGTTATTTCGTACTTTATCCTCTGTCTGGAAGATAGCATTAATCATTAGATAACTATCTGAAACTTTTTTCGTAACCGGTGAAACTGGCACTTAGTCTGGTAAGACTCTGCAATGTTGATATCTTCTATTAATGATATAAATGTGTGATACGGAATGATGCCTGATTATACTCTGTCTAGTCCGTAAAATATGTCAAGATAATCGACTAGTTTTTTTTATGGAAAAGGACAAGGCAAACGAGCGTTCGGATCACCTGATGGTAAGTGACTACCGCCGCCCACGACGGAGTGCAACACCAGAGGAGCAACAGGTGCGTTGCCGGCCTTTAAGGTGGGTTGGGCGCCGGAGCTCGGCATTACCTACACCACCAGTACCAGGATGATTCTATTCTAGCCCGGGATCACACGGCAAGTAAAAGAACATGAACAACGAACAACAACAAAACCAAAATACACTAGTATAGAATTGTATCTTGAAAGATCCGTAATGACATAAACGGGTTTGGTTTTCCCAAATACTGATTTGCATTGGTCAGAAAAAATAAAAATCATTAGGTACTTATATTTTTCTATATATTACACGATTTCATTTGAACTATATGTATATGTACAAAGCGAATACTATCTTGTTATAAAACAGAGTTGTTAGGAAATTTGTTGTGATTCCATATATTAACAAAGTAGGTAACATTTAATAGGTGGAGATCCCATCGTTTAAAACTGTAGGGATTAGATTTTCTAATGAAACTTATATTTAAGAATGAAACATGATAGTAGAATAGATTACACTAGGGTTGCCCAAAAAAATCCTGCCGCAATCACCTTTAATTAATGTTTTTCGTAACTCGTTTTTGGAGAAAATTGCACTCATATGTTTTTTATGTGAATCGCACATCATTTGAAAGAAAATCGCATAAGGAATTGGAAAAACAATGGTTGCCAGCTCTCAGTCTGCCGCAAGTCCAAGGTTGCCTGGTTTAAAGAGGTTACTTAATGTGAATATTTGCACTCATGTGTTTTTTTAATGAATTATATATCAAATTAAAGCTTATTTTTTTGTCATCACTAAAACACATGGTTGCCTGGAAAATGCCTGCCGCAAGCAAAGGTTGCCATCATTCGAAATATTTTATTCTGATTCCGTTTGACTGAGAATAGACGATGAAATACGCGATTTGCCTTATGTTTTAAATTAAAATATTATATAATAGAAGGTCAATCTTAAAATTAATGTTTATTCTAGATATTTACCTGTTAAATGATGATTATAATCATATTAAGAACATACAAAAAACTATTTAAATATGAAATCATCTTTATTTTTCAAGTGAAATAATGAACCCAAGATATTAAGTCTTTGCTAAATCTGTTTTCTAAATACTAATACTAATTTAAATTATCATTTTAAAACGACTAAATTATCTAATTAAATAAATGCTTACAAATATCAATCTATTATAAGGTATTAATTACATCATGTTTCCTTAAAATAATGAAGGGCGACAATTATTGCGTAAGTTTTTTTATTAATTAAGAAAATATGGAAAATAACATTTCACTCTCTTTGTCCTCTGCTCGTATGATTTTTTTTTCTCGTTTTTTTTTGATAACGGTTGCCGCAATCTTTTTTTTTTCACGCAACTTTTAAGAATTTGCATTGAAAGAAATATATATGATAGAATTATAATAAACAAAATTAATTGATCACAAATAAATTCTAAGAGGCCGGTCGTGGCGCAGCGGCACGAGGTGTGACTGCAAAACCGACTGGTTGTGGTGTGAACGAGGTGTGACTGCAAAACCGAATGGTTGTGGGTTCGATCCCCACTCGAGGAGATGAAATATTTACTTAAATTTATATTTCCATTTTCTTCGCTCTGGTGTCGAGGTTAAGCGCGGCGTTGAGTTCTGCCACTCAACACGCAATGCCTCCAGAATTCGGCAGAAAGTGGGGAACGGAGTGTCTTAACACTAGGTTCCCTCTGCCTACCCTACTTTGTGCGGCATACAGCGTGAAGCTAATTTAATTTAATTTTAAATTCTAAGAAATTTCGACAGTAATGCCGAATAATAAACGCTATTTAAGGTTTATGACCAGGAGTCGGCAAATATCAATTAGTTGTCTACTTTTTACTATAGATAAACATTTTGCGGTGGTATACAAAGCAAACAAAATGCAATAATTTTATTTTCGTAGATGTATTGTTTCTAAATGCAATAACAGTGCAGATGGCCAAATGAGATGTTTTTGAACATATTACTTAGTTACTTACCTTTCGTTTTGGAGTGAAGACGTTTTTAGTTAACATGACAAAAATGAAGATCTGTTTTTTGTGCGAAAATGTGTGTGGAATTTAATAATGAGTCTGAAGTGTAAAATTATGTTGTTGTTTCGCCAAAAAATGATTTTTATATACAGTAACATTTTCTTAAATAGTAACACAATGCACGGTTATCACTTGTTACAAAATGTTCATTGTTGTAAAAAAAAATATAAAGAAGAACCGCACTCGAGGAGATGAAATATTCACTTAAATTTATATTTCCATCTCTTCGTTCTGGTGTCGAAGCAAAGCGCGGCGTTGAGTTCTGCCATTCAACACGCAATGCCTCCAGAATTCGGCAGACAGTGGGGAACGGAGTGTCTTAACACTAGGTTCCCTCTGCCTACCCTGCTGCATGCGGGATACATCGTGAATCTGATTTGATTTTTATTTTTCAATTTTTTTCTAATGCAAAACGTAAGTATAATTAATGTTTGATAAGTATAATTAAATTTAATGTTTAATATTATATATTTTTCTCTGAGGACGAAGAGAGAGATTGAGAGTTTATAACGAGGTAATTTTCCATATTTTTTTGATTAATAAATAAAATATCTGCAATCATTGTCAACCTACATTATATTATGAAAACATTATGTAATTAATACCTTATAATAGAACGATATTTGTAAACGTTTATTTAATACTAGTGGGCGCGCGCAGCTTCGCCCGCTTATTTGAACCCTTACGGGGTGAATTCTAAAAAACCATGAAACATGTGTTCAATGAAATATTTTTAGGAGTCTGAATTTCAAATATTATAAAAATCGGTGCCGATTAAAAAAAAAGCCATACAAACTTTCAGCCCCTATTTTATCCCTTTAGGGTTCAATTTTCTTAAAATCCCTTATTAGTGGATGTCCAGATTACGAAAAAAAACATCTGTCCAAATTTCACGTTTCTACCATCAGCGGCTGTGCGTGCGTCTTACCTCAGTCAGTCAGGTACTTGTTTTATATATATATAGATGATAATTTAGTCTTTTTAAAATAACGATTTAAACGAGTATTAATATCTAGAAAACAGATTTAACAAAGACTTAATATCATAGACTCATTATTTCAATGGAAAAATAAGGATGATTTCATGTTTAAATAGTTTTTTGTATGTACTTAATATGATTAAAATCATCATTTAACAGGTGAACAGCTAGAATAAATATTAATTCTAAGATTGACCTTCTATTTTATAATATTTTACTTTAAAACATAAGGCAAATCGCGTATTTCATCGTCTATTCTCAGTCAAACGGAATCAGAATAAAATATTTCGAATGATGGCAACCTTTGCTTGCGGCAGGCATTTTCCAGGCAACCATGTGTTTTAGTGATGACAAAAAAATAAGCTTTAATTTGATATATAATTCATTAAAAAAACACATGAGTGCAAATATTCACATTAAGTAACCTCTTTAAACCAGGCAACCTTGGACTTGCGGCAGACTGAGAGCTGGCAACCATTGTTTTTCCAATTCCTTATGCGATTTTCTTTCAAATGATGTGCGATTCACATAAAAAACATATGAGTGCAATTTTCTCCAAAAACGAGTTACGAAAAACATTAATTAAAGGTGATTGCGGCAGGATTTTTTTGGGCAACCCTAGTGTAATCTATTCTACTATCATGTATCATTCTTAAATATAAGTTTCATTAGAAAATCTAATCCCTACAGTTTTAAACGATGGGATCTTAGGCCATAAGGATTGCTCGTTTGTATTCGCAAAACGTCGTAAGCTATTACTATACACATGTATACCCTATTTTCGAGGCCATGAGATAGAAAGTAAACAAATTAAAAAAGGTTGTTTTATACGTCACGATTGATGGAGATAAATATGATACCTACTATAATTCGTTTTTTTTTAAATATTTAAAAGCTTGCAACCTCCATCGTGGGAAACGAAGACTTTGTTTGCGGTTGTTTAAGTTTTGTCCTGTTTTTTTTTAAATTTATGTTAATGGGGACACACTACATTATTGAATTTTCTAATATTTTGTACGTTTGGTTTTACTCTGATTTTTAAAACGTTATTTTGCTTAACTTAAATTTTTAAAAATACTATTTTTATTACATGCATTGCATTTTTATATAAGTGCTGTATGATAATCGTGGATAATTTTATATTATTCAGGAGTCATAAGATAGTTTAATTTACTTTTGCTAATTTGGAATACGTTTTTAAAATGTACTTGCTACGAAACATATAATTTTTGGTCTTAATGTATTCTTTATTTTTATTTGGTTTTATTTCAAATTTTTGGGTGATACATGTTTACCATATTCCAGAATAGAGCTGCGAGCTTTTTCTGGTCAGAAAACGAACTTTAAAACTGCTTAGAACTAACTAGTTTTTTATAAACCATAACAAGAGATAAATATATAAAGAAAATAATTAATAAAAATAAATCGAGGTACTTACAAGAAACATCGAAGTGATCGACAATAAGAGAAATCTAATTGATTTCATATTATATTCCGTTTCAGTCTTGGCGAATTTCAAATTTTGTGAGTTTGACACTTCCATGGTGACACGTTTGGGCAGAGCCATTTCGTATACTGACTTCACTCTGGTACAAAACTTTATCACGGCAAATATCGATATACTGCTGATAACAATCACTGTGGAAAATTCGGATATAGATAACAAGTGTATTTTTTATATTTTTGAACACACTCAAAGGACAAGAAAATAGTAAAACATTCTTCATCTAAGACACGAAGAACATCACTATTTTAAATAAATCTATATACACTTTTTTCCTAACTCGCACTCAAACTAGTAATCAAAACAAAATCAAACAGTAGATAAATCATTTGAGCACTACGCCATAAGGCCGAAATTCTATTTTATTTTATTAATATAAAAACAGCGTTAAGTACCGGTTAATATCACCTAGGTCAATATTTACAAAACACTTGATACAACCTGACTAAACGTCCGATAACCACAGCTAAATGTATCACACACGCCAGCCACGTACTCACATTATTCAGCCTGGCATTGTGCTATGGAACAATGATTGACGAGAAAATAATATACTGTAACGTGGAAATTTTCTTAACAGTATAGAATAGTATGGAAGTCTATTCAATGAAAATTTACGTATGACACGTTTTGTGTGTGTGTGTGTGTGTATTCTTCTTATATTTGTCTTGTGTTGTTAATGCTCCGTATCTAATTTATGTACGTTAGTATAATATAATGAATTTTCCTGCGGCTTCGCCCGTGGTTAAATGGTAATAACTAAGAGTTCTATATGACCCATTCTAAGTGCCTGATTTAACTCTGACCGCAGGGCGTAGGGACAATAGGCTACATCAAAACGATTAATGTGATGTAATATATGTATACCCTTTATTGATATCATCAACTTCGAATAATAAAAAAATGGTTAGAGATGTTAGTTTTAGTAATTTTAGATATGATAAATTCTTCAGCTTTATAATATTAGTAAAAACTGTGTAGTATACATTAACAAAAACCTTATGTTCCTTATATTTCAATACCTCCATGCATTGGAGGAAATCTAGTTAATATACTTCGTTCTGTTCGCCTAATTTTCGAAACCAGAGGAGGGAAGTAATTTAAGCATCTCCCCGAGGCGGGATTGAATCCGCAGCCATTGTGTTTACTGACAGACGCTGTCCCGGTGGCAACAGTTCTTCTCACAATATATCATTATTAATTATTATGATTGGTTTACAGTAAACAATGTCACCATTACTTATAGTACAAAATTATTTTTTAACTAATGACCCGCTCGCGGTTTTACCCGCTTTAACTACATAATTTTATTTACTTACTAATCTAATAATAATATCACTTTAAAAACAATATCTATACCTACATATATTGAAAAGTAAAATTTCATTCAATTCAATTTAATACAGATATTTTTACCAATTTTATTGAACAACTTACTCTTCCTTTTTGCTGATTTCACATCCGGAACAGTACCAGATTGTCTTCGATGCCCCTATTCGCAGAATATCCGCAACTCGTCGCGTCTGGCACTACGTCAATAAGTCAGCAGATTGAGATAAGATGAGTAAAATGATAAAGATAAAATGAGTAAAATGTGGGTACATTACTGGTAAAATGTACCCACATTTTACTCATGTTATCCCTGGGGACTGGTTTGCTTGTCTTCTGATGATCATAGTACCTGTGCTGTTGCCAACGTGGTTCTGGGGACTGAGGGAATGAGCTTTGGTTTTCTACGTGTTGCAAATTTGCTGTTTTTAATAACGCAAGGTATATTAAATCCGGGCCGAAACACCGATTAATAAGGATCCGAAGGTGAAAGCCTCAAAAATGAGTATAACCAAGCCTCCAAGTAATCTAAGAGGCAAATTGCCAGAGCAAGGACAAAGCATGTCGTCAAAATTGGTGAGAAGCTTGAGAGCTACCTGTCCGGAACTCATGACTTTTGGGCCCTCACAAAGGCTGCACTTGCCAACTTTACAGCCTTCGCTTCCGCCATAACGCATAGGAAATGACATCTTGGTCAATAAGACTAAAGAGGCCGAGCTACAGGGCACTCTCTTTGCCTCAAAATCGACTATGGATGACCATGGAACAACGCCGCCGCCCATACCGCGGTGCCTGAAATTAAGTTCAGCCAAAAAGCTGTTGTGCGAGCTTTGTCTTTTTTGTACATCCACAAGTCTAGTGGACCAGATGGCATCTATCCTATAGTGCCCTGTTCATGTGCTCCAGAGCTGGTGCTAACGAGTTTATTTCGGCACTCTTATTCAGTAGAAGAGCATTGTAATTCACAATTCCGATCCCGAAGAAAGGCGATGGTTCCAATCCATCTAACTACAGGCCTATTGCTATCACCTCCCTGCTCTCGAAAATGATGGAGAGCATTATACATAGCCAGCTCTTGGTTTATCTTAAAGATCACCGATTGATTAATGACCGTCAATATGCCTTCCGCCATATGTGATCTTCTGGTCTATCTAACCCACTTCTGGACTGCGACTATTGAAATCAAGCGAGAGCTCCTGACAGTTAGTTTGGCCATGGTGAAGGCCTTCGATCGAGTGTGGCATCGGGCCAAACGACATGTGAACGTTGGCGATTGAAATGTATTATACTTTAAAGCTTAGAACATAAAAAAATATGAGACACTTTTAGATATAGTTATCTATACGAGTACAATATAGATGAAGATATCATCACGTTAAAAGCCTTTTCCTTGTACATAAACTACTTCAAAAGATTAGTAGTTATTATCAACAAAGAACAAAGGAGCAGTCCAAGTGTAATTTAACACATACTGATACCACTATCATACTTTTCATTATCAAAGCCAGGATTTAAAAAGTACATTGAGAGATAGATTTGCATATTAAGACTTTTATCATAATTATTGCAGACAGTTCCGGCTTCGCTAAGATAAAATTAAAGTCCATATTTATAAACTACTTTAAATGCCGTTTTCATTCATAAATTAATTAAATTACATATAGCTATGAATGGAAACGATATCTCAAGATCGATCTCAGATTTGAGAGTGATTTATAAATACAATAAAATAGATCATATTTAGAGTCTAACTCTATACACTATTCAGTGAGCAGTGAGATAAAAGATAAACAAACCAGAAAAAGGTTACTTTATAGGACATGATTGACGGTGTTAATATGTTTTATAAAAATAACTATGGAAGTAAAACGCTATAACACGCTCGTAATTATGTTTAAAGAATGTTCAACGGTCGATCACATAAAATTTAACTATATTAATAAAAAAATCCCAGTAAGGAACCTTAGAATTGACTCTACCTAGAGATTTCATTACATCTTTCATCATTAGATTTCAGAAAAACATTTTATATCTTGATGAAGCTCTATTAAAAGTAATGAAATCTCTAGGTAGAGCCAATTCTAAGATTCCTTTATATTTTATGTTTAAATTTAAGTCAATTATTTGTACAATTAAAACGCAGTTGACGGTTGAATTTAACCTTAAACTTTGTAACATAATAAACTTTTACTCGCTAATCCTGTGGTTTAAATCAACCCAACTACGAGCTACGAGTCATAAAACTTGCAACCTTTTTTATCATTTAGTTTTTATCATCTTTATCATGGAGGATTTCAGAAAATACCTACAACATAAGAAAAGTACAGCTATAAAAATTAAACAGTAATAAAAAAATAAAAGTTTGAGAAACTTTCCTTTTTTTTTTGTTTTCTTTTTCACATTTTGTATCAAACCCCAAATGAGTAGATTATAGTTAGTACAAATGTTGGGCGGAAAATGTGGGGCGGAGTGTTCTAACACTAGGTTCCTCTTCCTTTCCTGGTATATGCAGAAAACAAAGTGAAGCTAAAATAATATTATCAAGGCAGTCACAAAAAATCAATGTTCATAGCTAGAGATCAAAGAATATAAAAATTTTACAATAATTTGCTACAAGAAATTAAAGCAAAAAAAATTATATCTCTATCTATTTTTATAAATATTTTTTCCTCAATCAATGCAAAAACCTAATTTATAACTATCTATAAGGAAAAATATTTGGAAAAATGCTTATGAGATTATATATATAGTATATTGTATATGATAGATGCGTCTGATAATGAATGTATTTATTTATTTACAAAACATATTCTAACTGTTACCTGTTTAATGATGGTTAAATTATATTAAATACATTTTTTTTTAGCTTCACGCTGTATCCCGCACACAGCAGGGTAGGCAGAGGGAACCTAGTGTTAAGACACTCCGTTCCCCACTTTCTGCCGAATTCTGGAGGCATTGCGTGTTGAGTGGCAGAACTCAACGCCGCGCTTAACCTCGACACCAGAGCGAAGAAATGGAAATATAAATTTAAGTAAATATTTAATCTTCTCGAGTGGAGATCGAACCCACAACCAGTCGGTTTTACAGTCACACCTCGTGCCGCTACCTGTATCGTGCCTACCCTGTTGTATGCGGGATACAGCGTGAAGCTGATTTATTTATTTTAAATTTAGGATGTGGGCACAAGATTATTCTGGGTTGGACACGGACTACCCGGACCATATGCACTAAATATTATTAAATATTATTGATATTACCTTAAAATTAATAATTAAACATTTTTTTAATAATTAATTTATTTAAAATACATTTCGTGATACAATTAACTTATTCATATTAACTTTAAGTCCAATATAAAATATGTCTAACGTTGATTTTATCATAAGCATAATATTAAATTTAAATATAGAAAATAAAAAAAATCTATAGTAGTTTAAGGACCTGGACTGGTGACGAAATATAAATTAATAATTAACTTAAGCCTCCTTTAAAACAAATAGTTAAATATGGTCCTACATCACTCGGAATGGTTAATCTCAAGACTACATACAGTACCATAACTATTATCGATATTTTATTACATTATATGACTTAATTTATTGAATTACTTAATCACTTAAGAAAAAAACATGACATTTTGTATATATAAATTTGCATAATTATTATCTATGACGATAGTTAAACTATATTCATTCTAAAATTATATTCAAAAATGAAATTTAAGTTATTATGTGCAATAAATTTTATTTATATTATTTTAGATAGCATTGCATGAAGAAATCTTAATAGAGCAGTACGAAATTTCCTATAAAACATACTATTAATAATTTAATTAATATTAACTGTATTGCTTTAATATTAAAGTGCGTCAAAACAAAAAAAAATCTAATTTCACTATAAGAAAGTCAAATAAGTAAATAAAATTTGGACAAATTACCATAAATTTGAATACAAATATCGACAATATAATATTAAGCTTAAGCTGTCTGTCCCTGGAAGGGCACGTATACAATGGGTTGGCTCTTCTCCTTGTCCGGGTTAAGGGAGGTGTACGCGTTGATCATACGCTCCTGTATCTCCCAACGCCTGCGCTCGCGCTCAGACTTCGCCTTGCGAATCGAACTGGCCAGCGAGAATGAGAATACGATGCCGATTACCTAGAATTTAAGAAATAAAATATCATATTTTAAATATGAATCAAGTCGTGGCGCAGCGGCATGAAGAGTGACTGTAAAATCGACTGGTTGTGGATTCGATCCCCACTCGAGGAGATGAAATATTTACTTATTTTTTTTATTTCCATTTCTTCGCTCTGGTGTCGAGGCTAAGCGCGGCGTTGAGTTCTGCCACTCAACACGCAATGCCTCTAGAATTCGGCAGAAAGAAGGGAACGGTGTGTCTTAACACTAGGTTCCCTGCCTACCCTGCTGTGTGCGGGATACAGCGTGAAGCTGATTATTACTATAACTATGACCATCGTGGCGTAGTGTAATTATCTGGCTGCGAAAGAGGTGGCTGTGGGTTTAAAATGCGTTGCATTGTTAAAGATATACAAAAAATTTCAACTGTAAACGAGGTAAATACATTTCAATATTCCACAACATATTATAAAGAATACAATCGAGTCATTATTATAATAACTGACGTCTAATAAAATGTATAATACCTGAATGAACGCAATGGTCATGGCCCCAGCGCCCAGCAAGCCCGCGCTCTGGTAGATCAGGTAAGTGATCCTGGGGAGACAGCCGTTGGCGTACAGCTTCACACATTCATCTACTTCTACGTCGCCGATCACCTGAAAATATATGAAAGAAAGATATTTTATATAAAAAAATATTTTGAAATTTATTCAACCTATTTAATGTGGTTAAAATGGTTTCTTTTTTAATCACTCTTATTGTTATGACTGAATATGTAATTGTTTAAAAGTAAGACAGGACTGGACTGTTTTTGATTATATGGGGGCAGGAACATACTTAAATATTATATTATATAGCCTTTTTCCCGACTGCTAAGGAAGGGTTATGTTTTTCGTGCGTATCTTGTATGTATGTAATATTCTTTATTACCTCATATCTCCACAATCTCTGAACGGATTTTCACAATTGAGGTATCGTTAGATTCGTATTAGCAGCCCAAGTGTTCTTAGATAGGTGACGTTAAAAAAAAACAATCATGGCAGCTGTGGGATCCCATTGGACTTAGTGAAAAAAAAATCGCTTCGAATACCACAATATATGTACCAAATTCAAGAGCTTAATACGAGAATTTCAAAAAGGTATATAATGATTATCATTTCTTTAATAAATCCAACAAAAAAGTGAAAAATAGTGATTCTTTAATCAATAAAATCTTTACCAGGAACCCCGTATAATTGAAAGAGGTCCTGACTGTTAATCCTAATAAACTATTGGGCTTGTTTATTTTCTTTTTAGTTTTATGCAGTCGGGGTCTTTTTTTACAAACATGTTTTTTTTTTATTTATTTTTATTTAATTTTTTTACTGAATCGAAACATCTAGGTATACAATGACCACTGCTTACAAAGTCGAACACGAGTTGATTTATTATGATTTTTTATATATATATATTAAATAATACCTGATAGTGAGTTTGCGCGCAGCAAGAGAACGGTACGGTGATATTGGCGACGGAGATGCCGGTCTTATCGGTGGGCACCTCTCCCCAGTCGAGGTAACTATCGACTCCGCAGCAGTTTAACTGGAAAAAGTCAGTATACCGAATTGATTTTCTATATAAATTAATAAATATAAAAGAATCACTTTTTACAATTAATAACATAAAGTTTCTGATTTACTATGTGAATTGAAGTGTTAGTATAAATTAATTAAAATGTCTTAATTTAAACACAACATGGTCAGTAATAGATACTTTTTTTAATTTATATTACAGATAATTCAATAGAATAAATGAATAATTTTTGTCCTACTTTTTGGACGATAATTTTTCAGTTATTTTTTTTTATTTCTATTTCCAGAATAAAAATTTCTTTCTTAATAATACTTACTCTGCTCTGAATGAAGTCGAAACCATCAGTCACTTCGGGGTTACTGTAATAAGAGGGGAGAGTTTCACGTAACTTGGTATCAAGCATATCAGAGACTTGCGCACGAAGTGTATAAGCGGCGATGGCGGCTGATATTTCCAATACCAAAACCAAACTAAGGATTATAGCGAACTGAAAAATAATTTTAATAACGTAATTAATATAAGATACATGTATAGTATTACATCAATTAAGATTCTTCAACTGCTTACGCCTTTTTAGAATAATTAATGTACTTTGTAGCGGAACTTTTTGCTTGTGTTTTATCTAAAAATTTAACTTATTTAATATTTTTCTTCCAAGTGGGATCCACAATCATCGATCTTGTTAACTACACCACATTGGGTCTACTTCAAGTTATATTAATAAATAAATGTATATCAAATATTTATATTTCATAAAACAGCAGCAAAAAAATACAATAAACACACAACTAACATATTATGTACCTATACTTTCATATATTTAATACTTTTTGTTTTTATGGTGCAAAAATCACGAATCAGTCTTATCGGACGATAACAGCGTAAAGTGAAACTGATATGAAATGTGTACATGCTAAAGTAAATCTTTTGTGGAATCACACAAATATAATAAAATAAATTGTAATATTTGACTGCAAAATTAATTTACATATAATTTAAAAAAAGATCCGTACCTCTTTCTGTATTGGAAAGACATTTAAAATTTTATTCAAATGGCCTGGAATATCATTCTGTTTACTAATTTTAATGATTTTTGGCATCGCAATGTATCTCAGTTAGAACAGGATAGGCAAAGTGAAAATTTTGTTAAGATATTCTCCGCTTTCCGCTTGAATTAGAAACATTGCGTGTTGAGTGGCCACACTGGGTCTTGCCAAGTGGAGAAATTAATAATAAATAATTCATTTTCCACAGTGGGAATCGAACCCAAAACCATCAGACGTAAGACGTGTCCCACTGCGCCACCACACGACGACCATTCTAAACATTAAGCTTTAACATATATGTATAATTTTTATTAAAATATAACTTAAAGTCAACACGCAATGCCTCCAGAATTCGTCAGAACGTGGGGAACGGAGTGTCTTAACACTTGGTTTCCTCTGCCTTTGCATAAAAAAAACTTAAACTCAACTCACAATGTTAACTAAGCAGGTGCTTTCCTTCAAAGCGCCGATACATCCAAACAGTGATACAAACAGCATGATGACTCCGATGACGATGATGAAAGTGGCTGGTGAAAACAGCTGCGTGTCCAAGAAGAACGACACATCGTAGTAGATCGCGTATATTGTGGTACCCACTGAGATTATTAGGGCTGAGGTTAGCTGAAATATAGCAAAAAAGAATTGATTATTTATTTATTTTTTCAGCTTCACGCTGTATCCCACGTGAAGCAGGGTAAACGTTAGGGTTAAGAAACTCCGCTCCCTACTTTCCACCGGATTCTGAAGGCGTTGCGTGTTTACTGACGGAACTCAACGCTGATACATTCCATTTAATTTAAAATATGCATTTGTATAATGCCTATTTTAAATTAAGCAAAATATTTTTTCACAAAATATTTATGACTTATGAATTCCTTAAGATAAGACATAAATATAGGTAAAGATGACACAAAAGTAAATTACATATCTACTTAAATTAAATTCTAAATTGTTAAAAACAAATTTTAATACATAGTTTTTCAACAGTATTCTTAATTGACACTAGGTATCATTAACAACGATTAAATTCAAACAATAGAGTTTATCAATTATCTTTTATGGTGAGTCATAATAACTCTACTTAAGTGTAAAACTCAAAATATTTTAGATAAATTTTTATTGTTAGCTGTTTACATGTAGTATAAATATTAATTTTTCTTTTGTTTTATACTTTCATAGAAAAGAATATAAAGAAGATAGATACAAGAATGTGATCAAATATAAACATATATATAGCTCAAGATCCTAGGGCCGGCGTCATTTTAGCAAAGCTAAAATTTTGAGGACTATTAGTCTAATATGTAATTAAGACAGTATTCTTATTTACTACAGAATAGGATCCTTTCAGAAGTAGTGCCAACGTAAGGTAAACTCTCACCTTAGTTATAGTACCTTTTTGTTTAAATGATCTAACGAATCTGAATGTATTATTCAAAAGGATATGAACATCTGTCTAGATTCATTTTTTTATTGCATTTCAATAGTATACAAAAATATTGTTGTAAAACTATATAAAAAAAATATCTTCATGCTTTATATACAGGAAGCTTAGTATCATTCTAAGTAAGTCTCCTCCACTTACACACATTCCGTTTCCCTCTTTCCTACCAATTTTAGAGAAGTGAAGAAAATGAAAACAAATCATCGCACGAGTGCAAATCGAACCCACAGTCGTTGCATTTAGCCATCTGCAGTGCAGTAGATACACTACAGTATTGGAGTATAGGTATCTACACCTACCTACTGCGTTTATTTGTAACTCTACTTGTCCTTGTCTATCAATTTTAATGCCAGATGTAAACAGCACTATAAAGCTAATTATTGTAAATATTTACACGAAAGAATCTATTGAAGATTAAAATTGAGAATATTTTTTTATATTACACTACACGTTAGGAAATAAGAATTTAGGATTCCTGTATATTATTTTGAAATTGTAATATTTTGTTTTCAAAAATGTAATAAAAGGTGATACATAATAAACATTTTCATTGAATATCTGTTTTTTGTTTGGTATTTAAAAATGTTATGCCCTCGTTCTTTATATAGTAGGTACTAATTACTGTTAAATGTTAACCCTACATCTCTAAAATGTACTACTAACTATATCTAAGTGACAGTAGTTTTGGTATTAAATTAGAAACTTCTAGTTTTAGTCTTTGTATGTTTTTATTCTATGTATAAAGTATATATAATAACGAATATTTTATTTTAACGAATATTTCTTATTTTCATTTACAGCCTATTTTGTTAAACCCTCCCAAATTTTGTTGATGCACTTATTTTAAACTCCATATTTGAGAATTGACATTTGACAAGTCCTTTTTATGAACATTCTCTCGTTCTATAGAAAAATCTATGTTTTCTATGAGTTGTTTTGCAATTATTTTCTTTAATTAAAAAATGTAAAGTAAGTAGTCGACCTTGTTCAGTCACAAGGACAACAGCGGTTACGCGGTCGTATATTAGCTATTGATTTTCCACACCGTATTAGTACGTTTCATGTTAACATACTTCTAAATTTCTGGTTAATAAGTAATTTCTCATAAATAACTAACATGTGATGAATAATTATTACTAAAATGGATTTTTTTATTACAATTTATATATTTTATTCTATTATCGAATAAAATATCCACATCAATACAAACAAAATATATGGTTATTTTTATATGTATTAATTCATATCATTCACAATCTATTAATCTATTAATCGATAATTTGAAATCGATAATATAAATAAAAATATTGTATGCAGGATACAGCGAGAAGCTATTTTAATTTTTAATTTTCTAAGTAGTAGCATCTATTATTAGTAGAGATGATTACGTTGTTTTTTTTTATATTCTTATAATTTAATTATTTTCTTTTTTTTTTAACTTCATGCTGTATCCCGCGTGTAGCAGGGTAGGTAGGTAGAGGGAGCCTAATGTTAAGACACTGGGCACTACGCTCCTCACTTTCCGCCGAATTCTTATGTTAAATGGTGGAACTCAACACCGCGCTTTCCCGCGACATCAACGTGAAGATACGAAAATGTCAAATATATCATTACCTCTAGTGGGATCGAACCTACAACCTATCGCGCTGTACAGTCACACGCTTGTGCCCCTGCCCTAAGATTGAGAAAATTGAGATTTCGCGATTACCATTTTATTCATCTGGGACGGCGAATTATATGAATGTAAATAAGCACGTAACATAAATTATTCAATATAAATTATACAATAACATAAATTATTTAAACCAATAACTATATTACATTTTCTTCACATTAACAAATTACTTATAAGAAAAGCAAACAGTTTGGACTGGAAAAATGCATATATTTTCGCATCTCGAGAACTAAAGGATTAAGATGCATCGTAAGCCAAGTTGCAGGACCTATCACCGTGAAATAACAATGTCTATATGCTTGCTATATTTTATAAGAATTGTAATTTATACAATGAGGCCAGTCGTGGCGCAAGGGCACAAGGTGTGACTGTAAAACCGACTTCGTTCGATCCCCACTCGAGGAGATGAAATATTTACTTAAATTTATGTTTCCATTTCTTCGCTCTAGTGTCGAGGACAAGCGCGGCGTTGAGTTCTGCCACTCAACACGCAATGCCTCCAGAATTCGGCAGAAAGTAGGGAACGAACGTAGGTTCCCTCTGCCTACCCTGCAGTGTGCGGGATACAGCGTGAAACTGTAATTTATACTATGCCATTTTGTGACTTCATCTACTTGGACTTCGAAATTAGATCCGGAGAGATAAGAGAAATAAATTTGTAACATAAATAGATAACAGTTGTTTAGTCATGTTTTTTGCCGTATTTAAAATTATCAAGTTTATAAATTAAAGCTACTTTGACAGATCTTTAAAATTCATAGGTTCAAATACCAGCCAAAGTAGATACGGTAGTGTTTATAAAGTCAACTACTGCAGTGAAAAAATATTTTTTTCTATGATTTTAGTTCAGATTAGTATTATTCACTGAAACAAAAGATAATTTATATCAGCCATTTATATCCAACAGCTACTCGGACTTATTAAATTGAAGATTGCGCACAGCTTATTAAATATGTCTTAGATTAATTATTAATACCAAAATATGATCTCAGAGACGCCAATTAGCATTTAATCGACATTAACAATATATTAAATAAAAAAGAAAAAACAGTCAGTAAACATTCCTCATTTTTACTGACTGTAATTGCTTAAGGAGTTTTTATGGCCATAAAAACTATAATTACTATAATTTTCGGTAAATTATACAGTAGGTATCACACAAACATTAAATAATGTAAGAAGGCTAATTAAATTCTTATTTTTATAAACTTTACACATTATCATGAATTATCACAAGGCAATGTCATCATAGGATGTTTTTATAAGGCTACTTTCATACGGGCGGAGACACGGGAACATTTTATTGCTGCCTGTTAAAGTACAGCTGATAAGGCCCTTATGATAAAGTAAATAAAAACAATCCAATAGATCTAGAATTAAACATGTATAATTCTAGGTATACTTTAATATCTTATGACGTCACATACTAATCTATATTTCCTATTATTCATTATCACTACAATTTGTATTTTACCGCAATTATTACAAGCAACAAAGTATTTACATCTAACAGCTATTCTTAGATAGAACTCAGAAAGACCTTCATACCAAAATAGAATACATTTTATATATTAAAAATTATGATTATTCTCATATATTTCACAATATAATACAATTTTCTATACAAAACTAGGTTACACTAATCTCTAGATATGCCACATCGAACACAGATAAGGCTATATGAAGAGGAAACGCAAAATAGAACGCAATACTGAAAACTCACCACAAAAATGGCCGTCACACATAACAACATATACTTTATGCACCTCATGCCGACTTCCAGATTGTTCTGCGCCATTGTTTTTAATATTTAAGTACACAACACCTTTCTTTCCTGGCAGGTTGTAGTAAACTGAAAAAAAAACGACACTTCAGTATCGTTATCACGGCGATGCGATAACGCGCTCGGCGGTGACTACGCGAGCGAGCTGAGTCGATTCTTTAACCAATTAGTGTATGAACGATGTTAATAGTAAATGTACCGTCACGTCAGGTTCGAGCGGCCTTGTGTTTATTGAATGTGACGTCACATTGTAATGCTACCCTCAAAAGAATAATTAATAATTCATGTTTAGGGTAGGCGATTGGGTTTTTTATTTTTATTTGTATTAGCTGATCCAAGATGGCGCTGGTGGTTTGTAATTTCTGTTAGTAATTAGTAAGTGATATGTATTGTAGTTTTTTTTGTTTCGAATAATTGTTATGTTGATAATAACCAAAATTAAATTCAATTAAATCAGCTTCACGCTGTATCCCGCACACAGCAGGGTAGGCAGAGGGAATCTAGTGTTAAGACACTCCGTACCCCACTTCCTGCCGAATTCTGGAGGCATTGCGTGTTGAGTGGCAGGACTCAACGCCGCGCTTGTCCTCGACACCAGAGCGAAAAAATGGAAAGTAAATATTTCATCTCCTCGAGTGGGGATCGAACCCACAACCAGTCAGTCGGTTTTACAGTTACACTTAGTGCCGATGCGCCACGATACAATATGTACTTTATATCTTTATAAGATATAGTTATCTACATATACATATGGGAATATATATTATATATATATGGGAAGTAATTACAACGCAACACAAATTTAATTTAAATAAAGCATGTTGGCTCATAGTCCCGAATATCAATTGTACAGTTTCACCAAAAAGTGCGTAAATTCAATATATTCACTTAATTAAAGTATTTTGTCACTTGATTATACTTACCTAATTCAAATAAAAACTAATAACTCCACTTAAATTCCTTAAACTAAACTATTTTTTTTCTTAAAGATGCTTCTATTTTAAATAATTTTACAGTCGATTAAGAGTTTACTGTAGTAAAGAAGTTTAAATAATAATAATTTTAATATATAACTAGAAAAACAGCTAATGTCCGCACACCGCGGTACACTGATACATTACGTAGAAGCGAGCACTTCTAAGGTTTTGCATTGCGATTGTAGGGTAATCCTTTAAAGTATGTAAATTATGCGATTTGCGAACGACTACTAACTCTAGAAATTGATTATTTATTTTTATTTAAAACATACAGATATTGAATTAAAAAGATTTTTATTAAAAAAGCGAATTTGTTAGTTCTTTACGTTATAAGTACATTTATGGCGGCCCAGTCGAACAAAATCTGATTATAAAACGTAACCTCCTCTCTCTCCTCTCTCCCACTCTCCCATTGACATATGGCGGCGTTAAATTACGACAATCATCACGCAGTGTGGCTGAATGGTTTAAAGCGTGCGACGGTAGTGAGTTCGACTCGTGCCCGATTATTTCATATAATACGTAATATAATATTTTCATAATGGAACGAAAGTGTCATAATGGTAATCAGAGGACAAAAATAACAAGTTTAACACTAGACTCCCAGGTTCCCTTTGCCTACCTTGCTAATGTGTACGGGATACAGAGTGAAGTAATAAAAGACCTAGGTTGTTTCTGCCTACCCAAATTGCAATGTAAAGCGTTAAGTTCAAAAAAATAGACACTACGATTATTATAAATGGCCAGTGGCAGAGGCCCATCTTGGCGCAGGGGTACAAAGTGAGATTGTCAACGCGACTGGTCATGGGTTCGATCCCTTACTCGACGAAATGAAATATGTATTTAAATATATATTTTCATTTCTTCGCTCTGGTGTCAAGGCACAGCACGACGTTGAGTTTCCCCATTTAACACGCCATGCCTCAAGAATTCAGCGGAAAGTTGAGGAACGGAATGTCTTAACACTAGGTTCTCACTGTCTACCCTACTTTGAGTGGGATACAGCGAAATGCTGATTTATTTATTTTTTAAGATTCTGTACCTTTTAAGGAAAAAAGGAACCCTTATAAGATCACTTTGATGTCCGTTTGTCTTCTTTCTGTCAAGAACCTTTATCTTAGGTACGCTTGGAGATATCAAGTTGAAATTTATCCCAAATACTCAGATCTACGGCCCCTTGATTTGAAAAGGTCATATTTCTACATTTATTGAAAAAATATACCGCCTTTGATATCACAAGAAACGCGTTTTTCGACTCTATATATAAAGGGAATCAAAATTAATAGGGTACTTCCGGTTGACTTTGAATTATAAAATTTATCAGTTAGCATTTACAGGTAGTACTACATAGTTCAAGAAAAAATCTTAAATCTATGCATTTATGGTTAAATCCTAAAAAATAATAGCCTTAAAAGGAGGCAAAATTTGGTATTAAAACCGCTAGTTTAAGTGAGGTATCAGATGAAAGGGATCTGGCGGAGCTAAGCTTGAATTTCAGAAAAAGCTCGAGACCTCCAATTTTTGCACGGAACCCTCGGTGAGCCCGCCCCACTTGCACTTGTCCGGTTTTTTTACATTCCTTATCTTAGGAGGCAATCATGGCGCAGAGACGCAATGGTGTGACTGTAACGCGACGGCTGTGGATTTGATTCCCACTTAAGGGAATGAATTATTTTATTATTTATTAATATTTTTACATATTCATTCTGGTACCAAGGTAAAAACCCGGCGTTGAGTTTCTTCACTCAACACGCAATGCCTCGAAAAATTCGACGGAAAGTTCGGGACGAAGAGTCTTAATAATAGGTACCCTCGGCTTATCCTGCTGTATCCAGGATACACCGTGTATCTGATTTCTTAGTATACAATTTTTCTTGATGTGTACATACCTACCAACCATAATTATTATTTTCCTCATAATAAAAGTTAATATGTTCGAGGTAAGAGTCATAAAAAGTCAATAAAAAGCAATGTAAATAACCCAATTAAAAGATTCTAAGTTATGAAAACTAAAAATCCTAATTTAAAAGTGAAGCGCTAGAGTTGCCCGATGTTAGAAAAACATTGATGTTGACACCTATGTCAACATCGAAGCAAAATCATCGACGTTCGATAAATATCGAAAGAAAAACATCGATGTTAGCCGGTGATTGTGTAATCACAAATGTATAATTTTGAAACTATACGTGATCCATTATGTATCACTGCTAACGTCGATGTTACGATGTTTTATTAAATGCTACATCGTTGTTAAAATATTGATATTTTAACTGCTAACATCGATGTTCGTCGAAATCGATGTCGATGATCATCGGGCATCCCTAGCGCTAGCATTAGAAACGTTGCTAGCTCTTAACTTTAAAAGTACGTTGAGGCCAGTCGTGGCGCAGGAGCACAAGTTTGTGACGTAATCGCGACTGGTTGTGGATTCCCCAGTCCAGGAAATGAAATATTCATTAAAATTTATGTATTTAATTATATATTTTTATTTCTCTCCTGGCAGGACCTGGAGGCCGGTCGTGGCGCAGCGGCACGAGGTGTGACTGCAAAACCGACTGGTTGTGGGTTCGATCCCCACTCGAGGAGATGAAATATTTACTTAAATTTATATTTCCATTTCTTCGCTCTGGTGTCGAGGTTAAGCGCGGCGTTGAGTTCTGCCACTCAACACGCAATGCCTCCAGAATTCGGCAGAAAGTGGGGAACGGAGTGTCTTAACACTAGGTTCCCTCTGCCTACCCTGCTGTGTGCGGGATATAGCGTGAAGCTAATTTAATTTTTTTTAATTTAATTTTTATTTCTTTATACACTGGTGTCGAGGCAAAACGCGACATGGAGTACCGCCAGTCAACACGCAACGCCTCCAGAATTCTGCGGAAAATGGAAAAACAGAATGTCTTAACACTAGGTTGCTTCTGTGTGTTGGATATAACGTGAAGCTAATTTAAATTATTTTCATTTAACGATGTTGAATGGGGGTTGAAAGTTTGTATGGTTTTTTTTTTTAAATCAGCACCGATTTTTATAAAATTTGAAATTCAGACTCTTAAAGATATTTCATTAAACACGTTTGTTCATGGTTTTTTTGGATTCACCACCTAGGGGTTAGAATAAGGAGTTGAAAGTTTATATGGAAAAGTCTTTAAATCGCTACCGATTTCTATAAAAATTTAAATGCAAGCTGTTGAAAATATTTTATTGACACGTGTTTCGTGTTTTTTTTTAGAATTCACCCCTAAGGGTGCAAATAAGCGGGCGAAGCCGCGCGCGCCCACTAGTCGTTTATATTTAGAACTAGCAACTAGCAAGCTCTCGACTTCACGCGTTTGAACTATACGATTATTTATTAACTAATCGGAATGATCTTTGTATTTTAATTACAATAAGTATAATTTTAAAACCAGCATCTACACAACAAGAATTTAAGTTTCAGACAATTCAATTAAACTGTTATTTTGTAACAATCTTGTCTTTCTCTAAAGATAATTTTTACTGATGTATCTTTTTTATTCATTAGTCGATTTATATAAAAAAGGAAGAGGTTATATTCTTTATTCTTTCATTACCTTAAAGTACTCTGTTCTTTATTTTTTTGTTCTTCATCTCCGTTTAAAAAAGGTAAGGTAGATCGAACGAAAAAGTTAAAATAACAAGAAAATGTATGAACACTAATATATTTTTTTTATCACTTAACCTACAACATAGTTCAACTGTGTTAAACAAAATAAGAAAAAAAATTAACAAACAAGTAATGACAAAGAAAAATATAACATGAAAACAAAAATATTAAAAACTGCCAGGTATAGTTTAAACGAAGTTACATCAAGTAAGCTGGTAACTAATATTTACAAAATTATGATTTTTTACGAAATAGAAATAATAATTCAATGCGATAATACGAATATAATACAAAATATTAACGTTAAAAAACATATTGTTCAATGATTATGATAAAAAAGTAATAAAATTAAACATTTAAAAAATCATAACCAAAACTCTGATTTCAAACAAAAAATAATGAATAACAAAACAAAAAAGTGGAGTCGATAATTTTTAAGTAGATACGTATCCTGATTTTGCTTTCTTAAAAATACTTTATTGTTTGTTTTAAAATAGAAGGAACAAAAAATATGTCTTGAGTCAATTAATAATTATAGATATCAAATAAATTAAGAAATTATTATTTTAGGGGAACTCCCGTTCTTGTCTAGTGATGTTCGCTAACCAAATTGCGCCTGCCACAGTGAGAGCCTGAAACAATAACGCAAATTTTAAATATGAATATCATTTGAGACAATAAGTCACTTTCAAAGTGTCTTTTTTTAATAATTAATGCCCAAATTATCTGCAATCTGTCTAAGGTAAACTTACTTACTGGGAAAAAAATTGAAGAATATGTGCATCCCATTTTGTGGTGCAGAAGCACAAGCGTGTGACTGTTAACGTGAAATATTTAATATTTTCATTTCTTCGCTCTGATGTAAAGGCAAAGCGTGTTGAGTTCCGCCACTCAAAACGCAATGCCTCCAGAAATCGGCAGAAAATGATGAACCGACTGCCTTAACATCAGCAACACGATGTCTTTGTGTTTGTTACATACGAGGTATTAAAAATAGCAACGTATTGGGTACTACTATCTATTTCAATGAGAAACAGAGTGTTCTACCACTCCGTTTCCCATTGAAATGCTTCAGTTCCCCATTGTACCTACCACTTATTATACAAAAATATTGAAACAAACCTGCATTAAAACAAGAAATATTCCAGATATCCCTATAGCGCTGGCGTGATCTTGAACCCAAGTGCCAAAAGCTGCGGAACACCCATTGGCATACGCCACAGTGGTGTTACAAGTGAACGTTGTAATGGCCCCATAGACGTGCTTACAGCAACTAACAGGGACTCCCCGCGAATCGTTCGTTTGGAGGGGCGTTAGCCAATCACTCGAATTGATGACACCACAACAAGTGAACTGAAATTTTAATAGTATATGTATGTTTTTAATATTTTCCAATCGTGACGCAGGGGCACAAGCTCCCGTCTGCCGGTGCGACAAGTTGTGGGTTCCATTCCCATTCGAGGAAATTAAATGTTTAATATTTTCGTTTCCTCGCTTTAACGGCGTTGAGCTCCGCCACTCAACTCATACATAACATAACATAAGATCTTTTACATTTACAGTATCAACCTCACTAGAGAACCAGTTGACGCGTACAATACGCATTGCCGGAGTAACGTCTTTTTTACAAAAGTATAGGTATATTATAAGAAATATAGTAGTGTGTGTTATATTTAATTTATTCATTAAAGTGTATTTTCATGTGTAATTTTAAAAAAGTATTAACGTTCTGCACATATTCAAATTTCATACTCCTCCGTCCTCACAATATTTGTAAAATGGGATATGTACTTCGACTACAATTATTGTGCTTTATGTATTAATATATAAACAAAATTACGTCAGTTTGCACTTCGTCCCAAAGCTTAGTAACTTCGAAGCTTTTATCAGGGCCGTACAAATCCATACTGCTTATAAGCTGTTTCTGTACTAATGCCACAGTGTTTCCGCGCAACACGTAACCCGCGATGCATGCTGATAATTGGAATATGAACATGAGGATCATAGAGCCCGCAAACTGGAAATAAATTTAAAAATATCTCAGTGCTTAGTTTATTATTTTCACTTTCTTTTAACACAATTGTCAAAAAAATCTAATAACCTGGTGAAGATATAATGTATGTATAAAATAATAATTTATAAATAGTGTAATTTATTTTAAAAACTCATTAATAAATGTATGATATTTTTTAATTTTTCTGTTTGTATCGTTTTTCTACACATATAATATTTATCTAGCTAGTTATATCATTAAATAATTACAGTAAAGTTGCATCTTAAAGAATATTAAGATTGAAAGAATATGAAGAAGATTTCACATTTATCTCCATAAAGGCAAAAAATTCGTTAATATTTTGAACATATTTTTAAGTTGGATTTGAACACCTATCATCTCGTTGGCTTAATTGATAGAAAGAAGTATCAAGAGGTACGAACAATAGTTGAAAATAGAGAGAAAAGTTAAACAAATTAGAACCATAAAGCAATCCAAATGTAAATATCATTCTGTTACGAAAATAGGCCGCCGGCGTCGCTCGAAACAATTAAAACTAAATACCAACTAAATTCAGACATGCCAGTACCTGGGCCATATTTGAGGCTAATTTAGTCAACGTGTATTAATTAAATATTTTTTATGTGTCTTGTAATGTACATTATCAAAAATAAATACTCTATTTACTTTACTTTTTTATAATAAAATTTTATGTTAGGTCTAGCAATGATTTTGTGTTCATAAAAAATATACATATATTTATAATTTAGCAATTGACAATTACTTTCTGTTATTCTATTGTATTTTTTTTTTTTTTTTTAAATTGAAACATTGTTTATAGTAACTTTTAAAATATTTAACTTTTTTCACAATTTAAATAACCAAATTTATGTCATTATCTATTCAGCATTCACAAGAATATATTGTATAATCTGTGCTACTACTTGTATAACTTACCGCCATTATCATATAATAATTTTCCATATAAGCACCATAAAATCCAGCGAAGGAAATAAGGAAAATGATGATCCCGGTTGCAATACAAAACGCTGGTAAGGAAAAAAATCTTTCCGACAAGAACTCATGGTAGCCATTGTACGCGGACTGGACGGAGCTACCCACAGAGAGTATAATAATACCCGTTATCTATAAAGAAACACTGTATAAAAACACTATAACACAATTTTAATTTATTAATTTTAACACTTTATTACACTTGCACTTACCAAGAACAAAAAGTTTACTGTTACTAAAGTATATTTGACTGTAGTGAATATTTTAGCTAGCATTTTGGCGCAGTAGAAATAGCGCGTTCCACGTGACGAGTAAGAAGTAGTTTTCAATGTGATATTTTTATCACTATTATAATCTTGATAAGGAAAACAAGCGGATTTATCTCGCGCGAGACTCTGCTGTAGTTTGGCTATCCGTCATTATTGTGAAGTCTTACGACCTTCAATGCAGAATTCATGGATGTGCCAGAGTTTTGGGAGTAGATCGAATTTTCATATATCTGAAATATTAAAAATATATATATAAATTTCCAATACAATTATTATTACAATTATTTATCTATGCACAATTTAAAATGTATAATTATTTTTATTACATATTCAACGGTGTATATGAGACGGTCGCTTCAATCGTAACCACTATGTCAATAACGGATTTTACTATCAAACAGAAGTAAGAGAAGATTATGTTATTTCACAACGAAGTATATAGACTAAGAGGTCGCGTGATTTTTCGTAACGATCATGGATACGGCCAGATTGAATTCTATGGGTTGTAGAGCAGTCCCCTCATGTGAATGGTCTCGGTCTGCCTGCTCTCAGTGGTTGCAACTCCGAGATATAGAGCTTAGAAGAGGCTTCATTGTTACGAAAAAATAACGTTTAGGGAAATGGTCAGTTTTGGTGCATACTCAAAGTATGGCGTGTCCTTATTTGAAATAAGTTGGTCTGCCGGTTCTCAGTGGTTGCATTTCCAAGATATGATGCTCGCAGGTCACAATATTGTTGCGAAAAAAAAAACGATAATTGAAATGGTATAGTATCAATTCGAAGTATAGAGCTCCCACAAGTAAAATGAGTTGGTCTGCCAACCCTCAGTGGTTGCATTTCAGAGCTATCATAGTTTAAATACTATATATAATTTGTAAAGAAAGTCTAAAGAACAGCTAAAACTTGCATAATGCACGAGTTTTTCAAGTGGATGCGAGCCGCTATAGTATGTGTCTATTTGTTTATTTGTAGAAAACGATGGTCAGGAATATCTAACGTGGAGCGCTCGAATAGACCAGCTAAAGTATAAAAGTTATGGCCCTCTTAAACATATGGTGTCTTAATAAAAAATGTTCAGTCTGATAAGCATTATTGATAGACCTATTAAACTCGAGGGGTCAGGAACATCTGATGTGGAACTCTTATAGAACTGCTAAACTATAATAATGAGATAAATGGTTCTTTAACAAAAACTGTTCAGTCTGATGAATATTATTGATTGACATATTCATCTCGAAGGTCAGGAACACCTGATGTGGAACTCTTATAGAACAGCTAAACTATAATAATGAGGTATATGGTTCTTTAACAAAAACTGTTCAGTCTGGTAATTATTATTGATTGACATATTTACCTCGAGGGTCAGGAACATTTAATGTGGAACTCTCAAAGGACAGCTAACCTGTGGGAATTAAGGTTATGGTTCCTTATTAAAAATTGGTCTGTCTGATGAGTATTATTGATTGATATATTAACCTCGATGGTCAGGATTATGGAGCTCTCATAGACCAGCAAAACTATAAAAATTAGGAATATGGTTAGCATTTTTTTTGAGTTTAGTTTGAGTTTTGAGTTTTGAGTTTAGTGAATATTATTGATCGACATATTCAGCTCAAGGATCAGGAACATCTCATGTGGAACTCACATCCACACACTCTCATGAGGATTCGGTCACTTAACCTGACTCCGCATATCCTGCGACCAGATCGTATCTCCACAGCATGCAAGATGAATCTTTTATACTTCTTGTGTACTAGCATACATAGGTCATTTAGAAGCATCGCATCGCATCGGCAAGTTTTAGTGTTACCGTCAATGGACATAGCTCCGGTGTCAAGTATGGGCATGCGCTTGGCAACCTAGCCAGCTTTTGTTTCCGCCGCTACGCACAGGAAATGACATCTTGGTCCACACGGCAAAAGAAGCCGGTCTCCTGGGCACTCTCTTTGCTTCGAACTCCACCAAGAAACAACGCTGCCGACCATCCCGCGGTGCCAGAGCTCAATGCCTGAGGTTAAGTTCAACCAAAGAGCTGTTAGGCGAACTGTGTCCTCTTTGGACAGCCACAAGTCAAGCGGGTCAGATGGCATCTCTCACTTAATGCTCCGTTCTTTTTCTCCTGAGCTAACACCGGTGACCATTTCCCTGATCGTTATTTTTTCGTAACAATGAAGCCTCTTCTAAGCTCTATATCTCGGAGTTGCAACCACTGAGAGCAGGCAGACCGAGACCATTCACATGAGGGGACTGCTCTACAACCCATAGAATTCAATCTGGCCGTATCCGTGATCGTTACGAAAAATCCCGCGACCTCTTAGTCTAATAATGTAAACAGTGAAATCACAGAGAAGATACAATTTTTTATGTCAAGGTGAGAAAAATATATAAGTGAATTTTATATGATATATTAATCTTATAGGATGCTTTAAGCAAACTGAAAATATTTCATCTTTATTTGAAAACAAAAGTTACATCTTTATTTGAAAAAAGGAAAAAAATTACAATTGTATTGTATAAAAAAAATGTTATCTACTCTACCATTTAACAATATCTTCAATAATCTTCGTTAACACAAAAATTAGAATATTTAGTTTCACAATTTCAAAATATCACCTTTTGTTTTCATGCAGGCGTTCACTTTACGATAAGAATACTGTAATTATGTAAATGCGCAATACATTAAGTACTTCCATAGATATTAGCATCCTTATCGTCAAACGTTTCTTCGAGTCCCGTACATGCATTAGGTAGGCAAAAGACAGTAAAAGTGTAATCAAGTTATATTCTTTTTACCCGACTGCGGCGAAACCCAAAAGGAGGGTTATGAGTTTGCGCGTACCTATGTTTCTTTGTTCCCTTGCAACTGTTAAACCTATTAACCGATTTTGGTAAATGATACGGCGTTGGATTTGTCTTGATGCTGCAAGTGTTAATGATTATATAAATTTTATTTTGTTTATAATTCATATTATTATGTACATATAAGAAATAAGTCGTATGTGGAAAGTCTTAACTCTTAATCACACTTATTTAGATTGATACGCCATTTGTTTTTTAAGTAGATAACCAGATTTGAGCACTTCTCATCTCGTCATTCACGAACCTGGCACCTGGTAGGTAGCAACCTACTAAACAGGCACAGGACAGGCACTGCCACTTTTGATTTACATAGTGCTTTGATAGAATTGTGCCCACTGCGTAGGTACTTAAAATAATAAATTTTGATGTATCTAATACAGTGGACCTAATACAGCGATCCAGTAGTTCCAAAGAATTTATTTATTAACAGATTCACTGTCCTTTACACATATTAACATCTCACTTATGAATAGGCAATGGTGCCGCAGGGGCAGAAGGGCGTGACTGTAACGCGAGGGTGGGTTCGATCTCCACTTGAAGAAATGAAATATTTATTTAAATTTATATTTCATTTCTTCACTCTGGTGTCGAGCAACGCGCGGAATTGAGTTCTGCCACTCAATAAGCAATGCCAATTCAATACATCAATCGGTGTGCTAAAATTTCATACAGAGATACTTGAGGGTCTTGGGATGGTCGTAGGTTACTTTTTATTTCTCATATTTGTAATATAAAAAAATGAATGAATTTGACATGCAATTTATTTTGCCATGTTATTTTATCCGTCGCTAAGCAACCATTGCTTGACAAGGACAAGGAATATTGATAATGAAGAAAAGGTCGCCTAAAATGTGCTTCCTGAACGCTTACATGACGATCGCTGACTCAATCTTATGAGACACATAAAAATAATGTTTTTCAATAAAAAAATATTTGTAAAAACAAAAACCCCGACTGCATAAAATTAAAAAGAAAATAAACAAGCCCAATAGTTTATAAGGATTAACAGTCGTGACCTCTTTCAATTATGCGGGGTTCCTGGTAAAGATTTTATTGATTAAAGAATCACTTATAGGTCCCCGACTGTTAATCCTAATAAATTATTGGGCTTGTTTATTTTATTTTTTGTTTTATGCAGTCGGGGGTTTTTTTTTACAAATATTTTTTTATTTTTCACTTTTTTGTTAGGATTTATTAAAGTAATGATAATCATGATATACTTTTTTGAAATCCTCGTATTAAGCTCTTGAATTTAAAATAAAAAATAAATTAAATTAGCTTCACGCTGTATCCCGCACACAGCAGAGTAGACAGAGGGAACCTAGTGTTAAGACACTCCGTTCCCCACTTTCTGCCGAATTCTGGAGGCATTGCGTGTTGAGTGGCAGAACTCAACGCCGCGCTTAACCTCGACACCAGAGCGAAGAAATGGAAATATAAATTTAAGTAAATATTTCATCTCCTCGAGTGGGGATCGAACCCACAACCAGTCGGTTTTGCAGTCACACCTCGTGCCGCTGCGCCACGACCGGCCTCTCTTGAATTTGATACCCATATTATGGTATTATGGTATGAGGCTAGGTACGCCATTCTATTTCTAAGCTAAATACTGTAAGGAATACTCACTTGTTGAAAAAAATTAAGTATAATTTAATTACCCTGTTAGCAAGCTAGATGGCGCTTTTCAAAAGCTGTCCGTTTCTGAATCACGCTATCGACTTGTATTTATTAAAAGCATAAGAAATCCAAAAATGGAAAATTCAAACAATCTCTGGTTTCCCTTCAAAACGCACAAATCTTTCGCCTTTTACTAAAGATTTCCGTGGAGGGGAACACTCAAATGAGTCTTTCATATTTTTATAAATCTTGCTTTAGCAAGATTATATTTACCTTATACTTTTTTAACCAACATCAACTAATATTAACATTGGCAGGGTGCGAACTGCGAAGTACTAGGTGGGGATGTCGCTCGCAGCGCTCATGGTGGCCAAAAGTAGATCAAATGTAAAGTTTGTCATCTGTTAATGTCAAAGCAAAATGCTCGACTTATCGTTTTATTAAGTCAAGTAACATGAGAAATTTTACAATACAAGAAATATATTTAAATGTAATAGATATATTTATAAACAAGTATGTGATGATGAAGTACAAACAGAAAAAGGCAACTTTAACAGAAAAAAATGATTTTACTGGATTTTCATCTATCTGTAATGATGAGCAATTTATAGATCTTGCAGGTGAGACATTCAACAATTTGCAATTATTATTAAAACCATCAGCAACGATATTGTTTTAGCTGATAAAGGTTTTCCAGAAAAAAAACTATTTATAAAAATAAAAACCCCGACTGCATAAAACTAAAAAGAAAATAAATAAGCCCAATAGTTTATTAGGATTAACAGTTGGGACCTTTTTACATTATGCGGGGTTCCTAGTAAAGATTTTATTGATTGAAGAATTACTTATGGATTCCGACTGCTAATCCGAATAAACTATTGGGCTTGTTGTACTGTTGGGCTTGGCTCTGAAAGAATTTGATACCCATATTGTGGTATTCGAAACGAAAAAAAATTTTTTCACTAAGTCCAATGGCGTCCCACAGCCACCATGATTGTTTTTCTTAACGTCTCTCACTCACTATCTAAGTAGACTTGGGCTGCTAATACGAATCTAATGATACCTCCAGTGGCGTAGTGAGGGGGGGGCAAGGGGGGCATCATGCCCCGGGCGCTACTCTCAAAGGGGCGCCAAAAGGTCTGCAAAACTATTTAAATATATTAAATTAGGAGTATATTTTATATATACAATTATATGATGTTCTTCTGGGGGGCGCTGAAAAGGTATTTTGCACCGGGCGCGAGTTACACCCGCTACGCCACTGGATACCTCAATTATGTAAATCCGTTAAGCGGTTCTGGAGATATGAGTTAATAAAGAATATTACATACATACATACATACAAGATACGTGCGAAAAACATAACCCTTCCTTAGCAGTCGGGAAAATATACATTTATGAAAAAACTTTATATGTATGTATTTGATTGATGATAAATATGCTTATAGGTAAGTACGCCTTATATCGAAAAAAAAACAATAATTTAATGTCATTAAATAAATAAAAAAAATATATTAATCAGAGGGGCATTTAATTAAAAACCAAATCACACGAAACACAAAAAACAATACGATCACACACATAACATACTTTGTCACAAAAAAGTTTACTCTCCTAAGTAAATTAATAAAACACAATTAAAAAAAATTATAAATTAATTTTATAATCTATGATTCTAATTCTACTTCTTCAAATCTCGATCTATACGCTAACCACGCTGCTCCTGCTGTTAGTATAATCTGGAACAGATAATAAAAATGTTATAACAAAATAAAAATATGAATCGTTTCGATAAACATACATTTTCAATATTTGTTATTTCAAATAAAAAAATAATACAGCTGTAACATTAGTTGTCACAGTTGAGATCTGCCTGAAAGCGATACTAATGAATTCATTTACCACTTACTGAAATATTTGAGTAAGACTGACTAAAAATAAAAATTGCTAACAGAATATAGGGTACATAATTAGTCATTAATTACCACATTTTTTTAAACGAACTTAAAAATGGAATTCGATGTGACAAATTCTAGTAGATTTTACCTGAATCCTATAAAAAATAAGAGTATGATTTTTTAAAACTAAATTCACCTGTAAACTAGTCGCGAAAGCCCCAATGACACCCAATGCAAAGGCATTATATCCCAACCATTGGCCCAGTTCGTTTGCGCAACCAGCTGTATGCGCGTTAGCGAGTGTACACTGAAAGGGGGATATAGTGCCGTAGTCGATGTGACAACAGCTTACTGGTATCCTGTTTGAGGTCCAGTCGTTGCGGCCGGCGACTCCGCAACATTGGAACTAAAATAAAAATAAACTCGGTTTTCGATCTGTATTCCGCACATAGCAGGGTGGCCAGAGGGAACATAGTGTTAAATTATCCGTTACCCACTTTCCGCCGAATTTGGAAGCATAACTTGTTGAATGACCGAACTCAATACCGCTGTGCCTGTACAATAGAGCGAAGAAATGTAAGTGTGAATTTAAATAAATAGATTTAATAGATTTAGATATCAGTAAATAATTAATAAAATAAACAATATAACAACAAGAACATTTTTACGCTATATGTGACGCCATGTGATAGATATCTATCTATCTATCTGTGATAGCTCAAAGCCACTTAATCGCAGAAATGTTTATAATTTTTAATGTTGACATGTTTATATGTTTTAATGTTGGCACATAATCAGCAGGAGGAACCTACGAATAGGTTCCTAGAGTGTAAAGACAATCTATTTCACACTTTCCTCCAAATTCTGGAGGCATTACGTTTTGAGTGGCGGAACTCAATGCCGCGCTTTGCCTCGTTACTCGAGTGGAAATCGAACTTACAATCTGTCGCGTTTACAGCAGCACATATGTGCCCCGGCGCCATGAGTTAATGCAATTTAGATTTACAATAAACTCATATTTATATAATACCTAATAATTCCTAATCATCACCATGTTAAGATTCACACTAAGTAAAATAGGATTTTCATGGAACCTTACACTAGGAAATAATGAAAAAATAAAACGACTGCCTTAGTCCACGTACCGTAAAATTAATATATTTTATTATATTTAATACTAATAAACATTTCCGATAAACTATAATTCGGTAGTAAATAGGAAACGGAGTATCTTAACACTGGGTTCCTTCTGTCTACCCAACTGTGCTGTATGTGGGATACAGAGTTGAGGCTGATTTCCGATAAACTTTAATTATGTTGTTTAAAAATAAAAAAGAAATTTATACACATATTTATATTACTTAAATGTTTTTTGATGTTATATATGTAAATAAAAATCTGTTCACCCAGTCAAACCCCTTTTACAGAAGTCGGTTAAAAAAGTAAAATAACTTACTCCCATTTGTAATTCATCCCAAACAACAGCCACTTCCATTCTTGTTTCATACAACTGCAGACTCTGGGCCATCGGACTTCGAATATCAGACACAGCATCATTTTGTAGTGAAAATCCCATAATTGTTATTGCAATTTCAAATATCAGAGTGACGAGCAGGAGAGCCACATACTGTAAAAAGTAAACAAAAGGGTATTTATGAAAGTATTATTTTCGGCACCTGACAAAATGAAATAGCTGTCTTAAGTAATTTTAATAATATCTATACCTTAAATTTATAACTTAATAATTTTCTGTTGACTATTTAATGTAGGCAACATAGACAGTAACTTGAGAAACAGAAATAGCTTATGAATTCGTAATTATTGTAGATCTTACCCCAGCTATAAAATAAAACTGTTCCGATATCGCACCATAGAATCCAAGAACTGCGGCGAATAAGATGATCACACCAGTGGCGATTGTAAAACTTGGCAAAGTGAAAAATCTGGCCGTCAGTAAAGTATTATATTCGTTATACAGCACAAACACCACTATACCAGCTATCAAAAGCGTTAATCCGGTTAACTAGAAAATAATAAATTATTTTTTAAATAAATTAAATAATAATTATTTAGAAAAGTGAACTTGCAACTCTTACCAGAAATATACCATTTAACGCTGCTAATGAATATCTAACCGATTTAAAAAACTTTGGGACTTTCATTTTAATATATAAGGAGCTAAAGTTTTTACAATTTTTTTAGCTCTGTAGTTCATGAAACGTGATAACGTAACTGAAACCGTAAGATGGTTTATCAATCTCATAACTGCCCAATATCTTAGTTATCTTGACATGCTCTTCTAATCCTTATCTAGGTTGTTTATAATATTTTTAGAACATTATTTCATGAACAATTGTGCCATGTCGCATATTATTGTTGAATTACAGTATTATATATCATTAACAATATGTAAATATTTACTAATTATGAAATGGTAATTAATAGCATTTACATACCGTATATTTCTTCTTATAAATTAGTAGATAGATATAGAATAATATCAATTCTGTTTATTATAAAAATGTAAGGAGTCAAGGACTTAAAGTAGTCGAGTGCATCGATTATGCCACACGAGTGTAGGTACACTATTAAATAAAATACATTAATCAATTATTTATGTATATTTATTAAATTATTTCAAGAGATTCTGAGGATTTTGCATTGTAATTCTTAAAAAAATCTTTATTTTTTCTGTACAATGAGAATTATTTACGTTACGATAAAGAAAATATTATTTTTGTAAGCCTGGCCGCACACTTACAATGATATTGTCAATGAAGTACGTTTTGTCAATAATATTACGTGTGTGTGGCCGATTTTCAATATTATTGTAGATTTCTAAGTATTCTATTTATGCCACAACAATGTCGGGGGAGGCGGGTATTGTCAATAATATTATCATGTGCGGGCGCGCTGCAATATTTTAGTTGAAAAAAAGAAAAAGTTGGCGAACGCTTCTGATTTTTATTCGAGATGGACGAAGAAAACAGTATAAATAGCGAAAATAATACTGATATTACTACTCCCACGGAAAAACAATATTAAATAGAGTTTGTTAAAACATGGCAAATTAGTAATAAAATTAGCTTCACGATGTATGCCGTAACCAGCAGGGTGGGCAGACGGAATCTATTATTAAGACATTTCGTTTCCCGTTCTTTCTTCGAGCGGGAATCGAAAACACAACCTGTCGCGTTTCAGTCACACTTTGTACCAACACAGGCTCCTGGGCCACGAATGGCCTGTGTTGTAGTTCGTTAATTCAATATTTGAAATGCTTAAACTCAGTTATTTTTCTCAGCTAGATTTGGATCTATCTTTTTCTAATTGTCTTTTTTGTAAGTAATCTAAATGCAATAATTAAAGCAACGGCTTATTTTATTCTAGATATTTTTTATTAAAGACGTACGCATATAAATAAAGCTACTAAGCGACTGTGTCAGATTTTACTACAAAATATTGTCAATAATATTGTGTAGTGTGGGAAGCCATATATTAAGCAATATTATTGTCAATATTGTATTGACTATAATATTGTGTGTGTGCAGCTAGCCTAAAGTATGTTTTAAAACAACTAACTTGTAAAACTAAACGGATAATTATTAATAACTAATTAATAAAATAGTAATAACTAATAAACATCCTAAATTGCAAAATTACAGAGCATTTTAATTTTATTCTTTAACTTCAATATATATTATCAAGATAGAAAAATAATCTTATTAAATTGAATAACATAAAAATGGTACATTATTTGTAAAATACTATTTTTATTAGAAGTTTTCAAAGTAATATATAGCAGATTTTTTTAAAGTAGCAACATTTCAAAAAATCAGTTCAATAAGTTGCTGTAAGCGAGCAACACCAATGATTACTAATTTTATTCATTCGTGATTCGTGGGTTGTTTGGCTAGCTGATTGTGGATTCGTATTTTGTTCGAGTGTGTTATAATATACATTGGCGGTAAGCTTTTTATACTTGTATTAAAAAAAAATAAAACGTATAAACAATATTAAAGAGTTTGTAAACATTTTTTTGTAAAATTCGTATTTATTTTTACTCTACGGACTGGTTTGGCTGACTCAAGAGTGCAAATCGATGTTTTGGCTTGTGATGTGCGCAGCGAAAGGAGTAAAACTAATTCTTTTGTTCCAGATTAATTTTTATATTTAGAATATCACTATAAAAATGGCAATCGGAGCAGGAATGTCGTGTGTGAAGTACCTGTTATTTTCTTTCAACCTTTTGTTTGCTGTAAGTATTATTTTTTCCACAATTTTTCCTTGAAGTTACTTGGCGGGTAGTATTTGCGCTAACTACTTATATCTCCTTTCTCTTTCTTTAAATATAGCGAATTAGTGAACTTAATTACGATTTGATTTGTCCACATTTTATATTTAAAAATATTTATTTTTTGCGCAATATTACCATCTGTTGTCGCATTTTTTTTTATCATTCATTAAGTAACATATTACTGCTAAAAACTTAAGTGTACATCTAAAATGGCTGAGATTTTTGATAATTGATAAAAATAAATGGTACACTATTCCTGTAAAATGTATTTTTGCTCCTCTATAAAATGAGTCATTTTGTTTTAGATAACAGGATTGATAATATTAATAGTTGGAGCAAAATCTGAGATCAATGCCCAGCCGTATGTGAGTTTGACTGATGAAAGCTTCTACACATCAGCCCCAGTGATCCTGATTATAGTTGGATTGATTGTTTTTGTTGTCGCCTTCTTTGGATGCTGTGGAGCTGTAAAGGAGAACCATTGCATGATTGTTACAGTAAGTGTTATAAAAGTAGTTTTTTTTACAGTTTCGTTTACATGGCCACATGGAAATTACTAACAGTTTTGTTTACACATGACACATTCTGCTGAAGGTGACTGTCCCCAGGTACATTAGTTTGTGCCAAAAGAATTAATGTGATGTAACATAGCGTTGTGTGATAAATGAAGTATCCAATATAATTTAAATCGTTTAAACCATTTAGTTTTATAATATAATATATTAAGTATAATTAAGAATTAATTGAATGTTTGCAAAATTTTATTTACTTTTCAACTACTCTGAATAAATGTTGTTTTTAAATGTTGGTAGCATACTTTAAAGCACTTGAAATGATACATAATAACTTTTACCAATATTATATTTGTAAATAGAATGATTTTTTAACACTTCACCATAAAACTACAAAATGTTTTTTGCTCTAATAACTACATAATAGGCCACTTTTATATAGAAACAGCAATAATCAAAAAGTAAAACTAAATAAGTTAAATCTTTTTTAGTTTTTGTTTACTGCTGTTACTTGTATAAGTTTAAATATAAATATTATCAGCACATGAAAATATAAAATAATATTTTCAATATAATATATCTTATATTAGTTGCACTTGTAATAAAATTACAAGAAAATTAGGATTTTAGACTTTATATTTATTGCAATAAAATATACAATTTGTATTAGCATTTGCCGATTGCTGCCTTAATATTTTATTTATACAATGAATTGTAAACAGTGTTATTACAGAAATGTCACTTAAGACTTTATTTATTTTCTTATACTGATAATAATATGAATAATACTCTGATTCAGTTTAATATACCCATTTTTATTAACCAATACATCAAATGTATAGGTATTCAAGTTGGCTATGAGTCAAAATTTATTATTTGTTTTTAACAGAATCTTTTTTGTGATTGTTTTAAGTTCATAAATAATTTTTTCATGCAATGTGCATGGAAAAATTATAAGAAGTATAGAGGACATAGCATAGGGATGATTTTTTATTTAATTTATTAAAATAACTACAGGAACCAGAATTAAAAGGGTTAAACTTTTACAATGGAAATAACTTGTAGGCAATGATAACTTAGTGTCGAAACACTCCGTTCTTTACCTTCCGCCCAATTTTGGTGACATTGCGTGTTGAGTGGCGGCATTTTCATATCAGAGTAATAATGCAAATACTATAATCGAAATGAGAATCGAACACAGCCTTCGCATTTACTGTCAGACGCTGTGCCACAACGGCCTCGTAAAATTATATAGAAACGTAAGATAATGGTATAAAAGCCCCCCAGCCCCCGTAAATGAAATTGATGGTACAACCCGAATAATTCTACCATATCCAAAATAAGATTATTATTAATTACATGTAGCTATTCTCGAACACTATATATAATCTTAATAAATGTTTATTGCCAATTTTGTTGTTTTTCCCAGTAGACTTAAGTGATCTTAAATTAATTGATGTGAACTAATTTCTACCATAGTGGGTTGTTCCATTTATTCCCGACTGCTAAGGAAGGGTTATGTTTTTCGCGCGTATCTTGTATGTATGTAATATTCTTTATTACCTCATATCTCCAGAACCGCTGAACGGATTTACATAATTGAGGTATCGTTAGATTCGTATTAGCAGCCCAAGTGTTCTTAGATAGGTGACGTTAAATAAAAACAATCATGGCGGCTGTGGGACGCCATTGGACTTAGTAAAAAAAAATTTTTCGTTTCGAATACTACAATATGGGTATCAAATTCAAGAGCTCAATTTCAGGATTTCAAAAAGGTATATTATGATTATCATTACCATAATGAATCCTAACAAAAAAGTGAAAAATAAAAAAAATATTTGTAAAAACAAAAACCCCGACTGCATAAAACTAAAAAGAAAATAAACAAGCCCAATAGTTTATTAAGATTAACAGTCGGGACCTATAAGTAATTCTTCAATCAATAAAATCTTTACCAGGAACCCCGCATAATTTAAAGAGGTCCCGAATGTTAATCCTAATAAACTATTGGGCTTGTTTATTTTCTTTTTAGTTTTATGCAGTCGGGGTTTTTGTTTTTACAAATATTTTTTTTTTAGAATTATGCCTTATAGCCGTTTTGATGCTTATATATAAATATTTGTTTATATAACAAAACGTTATCACTGCGTTTATGCATCGATGAATGTTGTTTTTATTAAATAGCCTTTAATGTTAAATGATTTTTGACAAATTTCAATTTTTTTTTAGAAACTAATTTCACGCAGTATCCCTCAAATAGAAGGGTAGGCAGAGGGAACCAACTGGTAAAATACTCCGTTCCTCTTTTCCCCCGAATTTTCGAGGCATTGCGTGTTGAGTGGCGGAACTTAATGACGCACATTTGCCCTTATTACGAGAACGAAAAAAAAAACGAATAAATAATATTTTATTTCCCAGTGTGGCAATCGAACTCTCAAAGTTCGAGTTTACAGTCACGCATGTGCCACTGTGCCACCATAGCCTCTTCCTTTTAGGAAACAATTTAGCATTAAGCCCTATATGGAAACCGAACCTAGACATGTCACAGCAATATAAGCTAATAAGGTAATCAAACCAATCACAGATAATGATAATAAACTACCAATATGACCATTAGAGACAGTTCTTACTTAACTATAAAAATAAATGTATAATGTATACGCTAATGTTCTAGTTATTAGTTAACAAGGTTTTCTTCATAGTTATTTTGCGTAATTACAATTAGAAAGTGCAAAATATAATCAAGTTATTACTTGTAATTAATAAAAAATTAAATCAGCTTCACGCTGTATCACGCACACAGCAGGATAGGCAGAGAGAACCTGGTGTTAAGACACTCCGTTCCCCACTTTCCGCCAAGTTCTGGAGGCTTTGCGTGTTGAGTGGCTTAAGTCAACGCCGCGCTTTGCCTCGACACCAGAGCCAAGAAATGAAAATATAAATGTAAACAAATATTTATTTAGCTCGAGTGGGGATCGAACCCACAACCAGTCGATTTTACAGTCACACTTTTTGCCCCTGCGCCACGACTGACCTTGTAATTAATAATGTTTGGTAATTATTAGTTTACTGAGAAATTACCTACGTCCTACTTACGAGACATGCCTATTACTATATAAAAGATTATTAACGAAGACTATCTCGCCCTGTTCTTCTGATTTTTTTGTCTATTTTTGTTTCGTAACGTAAAGTATATGTAGCAAAGCTTTATTTAAAGAATAACCAATGACGTATAGGCTTTTAAAAATCTTTATTAGGAAATTACGGACTAAGATTATATACGAGATCCATTTCAAATTGTGTTTTATTGATTCATTTTATTGTAATTTTTTTTATGTAACTTCTATAAATAAAAAAAAAACGTATTTGCTTACTCTAGCATTAAAAACCAACTAAAAGTATAATCTGGATGACGGAAATCCGATTAACGACGCTCCCTAGTTTCCAACATCATTATTAGGGCTTCCGTTTCTTCCCTACTCTTAATTTTGTTTTATAGTAGTAATATTTTAAATGCGGCATTATAAGTACTTTTTTTTTAATTTAAAACAAAAATAAATGTAAACTTATGTACATTCATATTATTAGTAACAAAAAGATTCACGCGTTTTCCCGCATAACAGAGAAGGCAGCGGCGACTTCGTTTTGGGGCACTGTTCCCTACTTTCCACTTTGGTATTCGCAATGTCCCGCTTTGGTAAAGTGCGGCGTTAAGTTCCGTCACATTTCTCCTTAATTATAATTAGTACTCCGTTTTCCTCCGAAATCTCGAGGTATTGAATATTAAATGACGGACCTTGACGCCACGTTTAAGTCTTTTCGTTACCAGGGCTAAAATATTAAATATTTCAATTCCACCGAGTGAGAATCGAACCCACAAGCGCTTACTGTGACGGCCTCTGATCTCCTTAATGAATTTGGACAAAATAGAGTACAGAGTATCTTGACACCAATTCTTTCTACCTATTCTGATGTGCGGAGTAAAAAGTAAAACTAATAACTAATTAAATTTTATAAATATGCTACTTTGTTAGTACAGTTCCTTAGTGGTATAAATACATACTGTATTTATTATTCAATTTACAAGCAAGGAACATCGCGATATATTTGAAGAAATAGGTTAAACCAGTTATTCACAAAGAACTTGAGACATATTGAAAATAACGATGATTTTAAGCCTTAAAACAGACAGAAAAACTTATTGCACAATATTTCGTTGAACCTGTTGTGGTCAATTATGACGAGTTCTGTTACATATTTCAACATATTATTTAAATAAGGCTGCATTGTATCTAATATAGAATTTAAATCAATAATTTTGTCTAGACATGATGATGACGTCATTTAATGTCTAAGTTTTAATTAATTACTAGTATGTCTTATCTCAGCTCAGGTTCACGTTGTATCCCGCATACAGCAAGGTAGGCAAGCTAGAATAGGAACCTAGTGTTAAGACACTCCGTTCCCTATTTTCCGCCAAATTTTACGAGGCGTTGCGTTTTAGTGGCCTTGTTGCCAGAGCAAAGAAATGAAAATATTAATAAATAATAATTAATTCCAACGAGTGGAGATCGAACCCACAACCGTCGCGTTACAGTCACAGCCTTGTGCTCCTGCGCCACGACGGCCTTAGAATGTGTATAATGTTAAATAAAATATACGTATATAATACAGGAATTTAAAAAATTGTGCGCAATCACTAATTAATCATTAAAAATATATAAAAAGTTAAATCTCATTTGGCAGAAATCATTATATTTATTACTTCTAACTGGGCCCATCACGTATACTACAATTAAAAGTTATTAAATTTAAAAAGCTACTCTAAAATAAGACAGTATTTAATTTTAGTAAATAAATCAATTGCTTTCAAATAAAATAAATTTAAATTTTATCCTTAGAGTATCTGGCATAAATTTGTTTCTTATTTTATAGCTTACTTACATATCCTGTATATTATCTCGTAATGTTAATTAAATTGCTTTTAAAATTTAATTTACTCATATGTAACCGTTTAAAGTACCTACAGTACTACGCCACATCGCTTATTTTATACGATGCATCAACAAGATAACTATCAGAATATTATTTTATATTATTCTATTTACGTATTTATAGAAGGAATGTCAATAAGTCAAAAGTAATTGAGAGTGAAGTAATTGACAGCAGTAAGCTCGTGACCTCTGACACGCGTCGTCTCATCTCATAAACGAAACTTCCTTTCCTTAATTCGACGTTAATAGATACATTGTGCAAGTGTAAGGTGTTTAAAGTAGTAAAATACCATATATAAAGCAGTATTTAGGTACTGTTTGGAATGTCTTATTAAAATAACGAGATATTTTCCCAGCATGTGGGAAGTTTTATTCGTGTAGATGTAGAAATTAAGACAGAGAGATTATCGGTGGCACTAGGACTATGAATATGGGTTCAAATCTAGAAATGTTTATATTTGTTAAATGTTGCCCTTACTTTGTTTTTACTGCGGCTTCGCCTGCTTACGCCCAATATTAATGACCTATCTGCAACGTCAATCTTAGATTGTTTCATACATCTATTCAATCTAGAAATTGGATAGATGTATGAAACAATCTAAGATTGACATTGGAGATAGGTTATTAATACTGGGCGTTAGTCAAATCGGAATAATTGAGACATTCTGAGATCCCGACACGGATGTGACCACAGGTACAGTGGGTTACATCAAACGATTAACGTAATGTAATAGTGCCTAGCGCCCAGATTGTTTCATACATCTATCCAATCTAGAGATTGGATAGATGTATGAAACAATCTAAGATTGACGTTGGAGATAGGATATTGGGCGTATATCATATACAAAATGAATTTAGGGACGAATGAGAGTAATACATTACAAATCTCTCTCTGAATTGTTCGCGAGAGAAAAAAAATCTTTTACAATTTTTCGTCCTTTTTTATAACTTAAAAAGCAATCACTTATCTAACATCTACTGAAAGATTAATTTAAATGACTGCATTAATTACTATTGCATGTGCAATGTGTATTTTGTTCCTTTTGCCACTGAACTACAAAATCATAAATATATACAAATAAATAATTTATCTAGTACCTATAAAGTACATTTTCACGCTTTTTTATCAGTTTTTTGACGTTAAAAACGTAAATACTTTACAACATCAATTAAAAATCGAATTATCGAGAAGACGAAGTAGATATCAAACCTTCTTTGTCTTCTTGATTAATAACTTTTTTTACTTTTAATGTTTAACACTAAATATTTTTAATAGTATCGTCGATTTCCTAGTTATAAATAAAAATAACTATATAGGTATATTAAATACGTGAGAGCAGTATTGTTACAGTGCATAAAAGCTGATAACACGTCGTCCAAACAGATATGTGTCGTGTTGATGTTGATGCATTCTCTTTATAGATATTATTATTATAAAATTTCATTTATAAAGTCATTATTAATAATATTTAAGTTAATTTAGCTAGAAATCAGATTTTCTATATACAAGTATAAATTACAAGTAGATTATTTAAAAATTGTAATATGCATCCAGTTTCAAAATAATTGAGACTTAAACAAAACTTACATATTTGTAAATAATGAAATGACGCAATCGTAGTGTAGATAGGACGTATTTAAAATGTCTATAAGTTATATAATGCGACGCTGAGTTCCACAACAAATGAGCGGAAAGCTGAAATGACAGTTAAAGGCATTAAGTTCATTTGGATTTCTCATTCCCATCCGTGGAGGTTGACAGAAGTAAAATAAAAACCTTGAACCTTGAAACTTGTTCAGAAAGCAAAAACAAAAAAAAATGTTTCTTTTACTAAACAGAAAATATTATGTTGTTTCTTACACAATTTAAATGAATTCAGCTTCACGCTGTATCCCGCACACATCAGAGTAGGCAGAGGAAACCTAGTGTTAAGACACTCCGTTCCCCACTTTCTGCCGAATTCTGGAGGCATTGCGTATTGAGGGTCAGAACTCAACGCCGCGCTTTTGCCGCGACACCAGAGCGAAGAAATGAAAATATAAATTTAAGTAAATATTTCATCTCCTCGAGTGGGGATCGAACCAACAACCGGTCGGTTTTACAGTCACACTTTGTGCCGCTGCACCACGGCCTCATATGAATTCAATTGATAAGAATTCACCAACCATAGTCAATGATGCCATGATTAACCAAAAATGACTCATGCCTGTATCAATGTAAAACCGTAAATTAGATAGATGGTCATATTTACATGATTTTTCCTCAATATGATCAAAGTGAAACGACGCTATATATTTACACGATACACGGTAACGACCCGAAAGGGAAAGAAATAAACGCTGCTTTAAAGTAGCCAAAATCAATACTTCACGTGTTTCACTTTCAAGTCACCTATGCGCTTTACCAGACTAGAATAAGTTAAATTATTACCGGTTTATAGATCCTACGGACCGGCCATGAAAGAATTTAAGATTTTTGGAAGTCAAGCCTAGTTAGATTGTGTAGTATGTTATTATTGTAGCTGTTAAAATTACAATTAAATATTAAAACGATTATATTCTGAAATTTGATTTAAATTTAACATTTGTAAAACAGTCTGAATTGGTTTGCACAATTTTCTATAGCTTTTTTTAATATAATTAATAAGTTATGAAAAAAAAAGCATATCTATGGAGTAAAAATAAAAGTGTAAGGGCCAGTTTCACCACTGGCTGATAAAGTCCCGGACAGCCTTATCTCCCAGACAGGCTATAATTTTTTGTTTCACAGGTCTCGAATAGCAATATCTAGTAGATACACATTTGACACATGCATTCATTTTTTACAAACATATTTGTAATTTAAAAATGTAACAAATCTTATGAATTATTATCTACTATTAACGTTTATTAATAAGAAAATTATTCTTGAATGTTATTTAAAATATTTTAAACATGACTTTAAATGATACTCCAATCCTACGATTTCTATTACGTCAATCCTTTACCTTCAAACTTAAATAACCGTTTCAAATTGCAACAAATTTCGACACGGTACTTCGCATACTTTACGCCGTTCCTTACACTATTTCATAGAACATAGTTGTATGTTGACACGACCTCAAATGGCACATGCCTTTACGAATTGGTCGATGCGCACGATTGACATCCAACCTTGGCTTTGACACTAGAATAGAATAATATCAACTATTGTAAATCACTTATTTATGTTGTTAGCATCTCTGTAGTTGTAGCGCGCGTACGCCTGTATAAGAATTTCGACGTAGTTCGATGAGAACGTATGGCTTAGTTGGTCAGAGCGCTTGGACGGTTTTCAAAGAGGCGCGGGTTCAAATCCCGCTACGTTCAAGTTTTATATACGTTTTCTAATTACATAAGTATTTTTCTTTCCTAAATGTGGAATAAAGAAAATACTTTAAAAATGTTTAAAAAAATCTCTTTGTAGTTATCAAATTAAATAAAAATGTAAACAAATATTTAGATATCTTTTCATTATCTCATATTGTACTATATATTATTTGCGAGATAAACAAAAAAAACTGAGATTGATTTGCTTTGATGAAAAATTTCAACACAGCACTTTATAACTGGACCAAAAAATATGTACATGATATAAAAAAGAATTAAATATTGTCGAAATAAATGAAATATTATCGTTTTGTTCGTTCCGGTAACAAGACAAAGCGCGGCGTTGCTTTTTGAGATTAGCGTATTCAAGCAAACAAAATTTAACTTATAATATAAGTATCGATATATATGTATAAAAAATAATATTAATTATTTTATTTTCCAGTTTTCAGTATTCCTGCTATTAATCTTCATAGCGGAACTGGCAGTGGGCATTGCAGGCTATGTGAAGCACACGGACCTAGAAACGTCCATCGTTCGCACTCTCAACGAATCGATCGCCCGGTACTCCTCAGATCCTGATATTAAGAAGAATTATGACATCATCCAGACTGATGTAAGTTTTTATAGTTATTTAAATAACTTTATAATTCATTGAAGTTTTTAATATTACAAATATTATTATTTTAATGTAATAATTTTTATACAAAAAAAAAACTTATTGTCGTCTCGGTGTCAGTTCTTTCCCGAAAGATTTAAAATATTAGAAACGATGAAACCGTAAAAATATTAGTTAGGTATAAATACACATAAATACATCTCAAAAATATGAAAAAAAACATTTGATTCATTGCAATGATTTAGCAAACTATACAGTGATTTGTCCACTGTCCTTGTCAACTTCCTGCAACGACACTTAAAAAAAATACCTTAATTATTATATCATTAAAAATTCACGCCATAACTTTATATAGAATTGATTTTACCGTTCAATAAATAATTTTGTAGTTTTGTAAATAACATTTATACAACGTATTTGAAATCGGGTCTTTTTCATTTAAATTTAAATATTTTGTATCGAATATCATGTGTTCTTGTCATGTTCACAGCAGGACTAGGACACTATATTTGTATGTTCTATTTGGACAAGTGTTTTTTTACATTTTGGTTAGACAAAATTTAGCACTCGAGTTCCACTGTATTTATAAATTGCTCGTTAACTCTGAGATCGATCTTGAGATGCGGTTTCAAAAGCAGTATAGTATTATTATCTGTATTATATTCTGTTAAAACATATCAAAATTGAAAGACATTTCCTTTTTCACGTTCCGCCTATATACAAAGCTACACTTTGTAGATAAGTTAACGAAATGTGAAAACTAGCATATCTATCTAATAAATAAAATAACTGAGTATAGACTGCCTTTGTTAGCCGTTAATAGAAACGGTGCTGAATAGGTGTCATTCAGTCTTATTACATTCAAAGCAACTAGTTTAAAACTCAGACTATTTCGTTATTTACTGTTTTACATTACAAATCTTCGATATTCCTTGCATAGTTCGAAAGATTGAAGCGTACTTTAGAAAACTATTTTAAAACGAAATATCGCTGTTTTGCATTACAACAAAACAGTTATTATGTGTATGAAGAAACACACAGCGTTGATTGAAGAAGCAGAGTCCTAATTTCGCCTATTTTCATATATAAATGGTTCAACTTACCAAATAATCATCGATATACTTTCCTCTTTCACTTCTGCAGTGACGTACGTCATCTATTCTCTGTGGCGACGTGCTGTCATCTATCACTCATAGAAGTCGTCATAACTCACCAGCAAGAACCTTGCTGCAACGCTGTGTGTTTCTTCATACACATAATAACTGTTTTGTTGTAATGCAAAACAGCGATATTATGTTACTTCGAAACACACAGCGTTGATTGAAGACCTGTTTGCTTACTGCTGGTGAAAGAGAATGTATGCCGCTATGTGATCTTAAAGAAAATTAACTTTATATACCTATATTAAAAGTAAATTTTTAATTTACCTATAAAACATCAAAGTTTTTCAAATAAGCCTTAATAAAACATTTCTTACCAATACTGCTTAACAAAATTTTACTGGTGATTTTTCTTTAATTATTTCATCATAAAACCTTTATTTAATGGTATAAGCTCTTTTCTAAGTTAGAACAAAGTATCGTATAATAATATCAAAATATCCTCTCAAATAATTTAGGATGTTTATATAAACACTAGAGGGCGCGCGCGGCTTCGCCCGCTTATTAGCAGTGAATTCAAAAAAAACCACGAAACACGTGTTCAATAAAATATTTTTAACAGTCTGAATTTAAATTTTTATAAAAATCTGTGGCGATTTAACGATTTTTCCATATAAACTTTCAACCCCTTATTTGCACCCTTAGGGGGTGAATTCTTAAAAACCATGAAACACGTGTTCAATGAAATATTTTTAAGAGTCTGAATTTCAAATTTTATAAACATCGGTAAAGATTTTTTTTTTTTCCATACAAACTTTCAGTCCCTATTTCATCCCTATAGGGTTAAAATTTTTCAAATTCCCTTCTTAGTGGATGTCCAGAATATGAATATAAACATCTGCCCAAGTTTCACGTTTCTACCATCAGCGGTTACGGCTCTGCGTGCGTCTTACCTCAGTCAGTCAGCACAAGTCCTTTTATATATATAGACTAGAGGGCGCGCGCGGCTTCGCCCGCTTATTAGTAGTGAAATCTAAAAAAACCACGAAATATATTTTTAACAGTCTGAATTTAAATTTTTATAAAAATCGTTGGCATTTTAAAGATTTTTCCATATAAACTTTCAACCCCTTATTTGAACCCTTAGGGGGTGAATTCTTAAAAACCATGAAACACGTGTTCAATGAAATATTTTTAAGAGTCTGAATTTCAAATTTTATAAAAATCGGTACAGATTAAATTTTTTTTCCATACAAACTTTCAATCCCTATTTCATCCCTTTAGGGTTAAAATTTTTCAAATTCCCTTCTTAGTGGATGTCCAGAATATGAAAATAAACATCTGCCCAAATTTCACGTCTCTACCATCAGCGGTTACGGCTCTGCGTGCGTCTTACCTCAGTCAGTCAGCACAAGTCCTTTTATATATATAGATAATAAATTATACTATATATATAACTTAATAATAGATTATAAACATAATTATCCCATTATATATTAGTAAAATTACTTCACAAAAAACCTCTTTTGTAATTATTAACTTATCTGAAATTTTTAATTCTTTCAATAAGTTTATTACTGTTTATTTATCTGAAACCTTTAATTCTTCCAGTATACCTGAAGTATATCATTATTATATCTTTTTAAAACTTTCTTTTGTTGTCAAAGTAGTTGTCTCTTTGAACCTGTAGCCCATCATTTAATAAATAAATATATTTATCATTATTATTATCAAATGCTGCTGCTGCTTTCTTGCTGACAAGAGAAAAATGTCTCTTTCAGAATTAAGACCATTTAAGTGGTTGAATGTGGTCGGTTTAATAAAATTCATTATTGATATAAAAATGCCTACATAGAAATCAAACCTGATTGGTCCTTCAAACATTTGAACCTAAAATAAAATGAATACTGACTGATATATTAGATGTTCTGATACATCACAATGTGAGAGTACAACAAAATAATATTATGGTGTGCCACAATTTCTTTATGCTTTGGTTCCAGAAAATTATAATTACAATGTATAGTAACCATTGTCCTGTGTACTTTCAGCTGTCACATTAGCACCTTGCCATCAGGTTATAATACATATTTATACATATATAATACATATTCAGTTTTACTTGTCTATATCAAGTCTGATATCTTTTCCAATTTCTATTTTAATAACAATCAAAATATGGTATTTCTTTCAATTCCTAATATTTATTTAAAAAAAATAACATAAATTAGCTTCACGCTATATCCCGCACACAGCAGGGTAGGCAGAGGGAACCTAGTGTTATGACACTCCGTTCCCCACTTTCTGCCGAATTCTGGAGGCATTGCGTGTTGAGTGGCAGAACTCAACGCCGCGCTTAGCCTCGACACCAGAGCGAAGAAATGGAAATATAAATTTAAGTAAATATTTCATCTCCTCGAGTGGGGATCAAACCCACAACCAGTCGATTTTGCAGTCACACCTCGTGCCGCTGCGCCACGATTGGCCTCTATTTTTTTTTAATATTTTATATTATTGATTTACATTATTATATATTTAATTTCATTAAATAAAATTTGCACTGAAACGTTGTCCCCCTTTTCCTTATTATAAATTATCCGTAATGTTTCAAAGGTTGTCTGGCAGAGATTGCTTAAAGTAATAAGACCGCCTTTGCATTCGTGTTTCTTTTCCTTTTGTTTATTTGTTGTTCATTTTATATACGTAAGTTTATTCTACTCTATAACATAAGCTTAAGCTGTCTGTCCCTGGAAGGGCACATATACAATGGGTTGGTTCTTCTCCTTGTCCGGGTTAAGGGAGGTGTACGCGTTGATCATGCGCTCCTGTATCTCCCAACGCCTGCGCTCGTGCTCAGATTTCGCCTTGCGAATCAAACTGGCCAGCGAGAATGAGAATACGATGCCGATTACCTAGAATTTAAAATATGAATATAACTATGACCATCGTGGCGTAGTGTGATTACCTGGCTGCGAAAGAGGTAGTTGTGGGTTTAAATTGCATGGCATTTCTACGCTGTGACAATACAAAGTGAGGTGAGGCGAGGCGTTGCGTTGAGTTTCATCGTTATTTTTATTTTATTTTTGAGCTTTAAGCTATAACCCGCATGTAGCAGGATAGGCCGAGGTAGGTTAAAACACCCCACTCCCTCACTTTTCACCAAATTGTGGAGGCAGTGGTAAGTGGCGGAACTCAACGCGTCACCAGAGCGAATAAATGAAAATATTAAATATTACATTTCCTCGAATGGGTATCGAACCAGCAACACGTCGCGTTCATAGGCTTGTGCCTCTGCGCCACGACCGGCCTCTAAATTGATGATATATATGGATAGGATGTTCAAATTGGATAAAGTACATTTCTGGTTTCTTACACCAACACAACGATTAAGATTTTTCTATCGTCAAATAAGAAGGAAAGCTCAATAACTTAATAATATACAAAATATCAACTGTAAACGAAATAAATAGATTTCAATATTCCACAAAATAGTATAATGAATACAGTCAAGTTATTATTATGATAACTGATGTCTATTAAAATGTATAATACCTGACTGAATGCCATGGTCTTGGCTCTAGCGTCCAGCAAGTCTCCGCTCTGGTAGATCAGGGAAGTGATAGTGATGTGACAGCCGTTGGCGTACAGCTTTACACATTCATCTACTTCTACGTCGCCCATCACCTGAAAATATATGAAAGAAAGTTATTTTAATAATTTCATATATTTAAACTTATTCAACTCGTTAATGTGGCTTAAATGGTTTCTTTTTTAATACATATTTTAATATACAGTTGTATAGAAGTAAATATAAGTATGTTTAAAATTATTTACCATTTTTCTACGACTTAAACAAGAAATTTAACATACAATTTTTTTTTATAATTGTTCTTATCAGTAACAGTCTTAGAGTAGAGATAGATTGTAAAAAATAAATAAATAAAATAATATTATTGTTATGACTGGATATGTAATTGTTTAAATATGTAAGTCTGGACTGGACTCTTTTGTATTATATGGAGACTCAAAGTCAAAGTCAAAGTCAAATAATTTTATTCAAAATAAAAAAGTTACATACTTCATTTTTTGAACGTCAAATAATTTACCACCAGTTCACTAAAATTAGTGCCTCAGCCCTGAGAAGAACCGGCGCAAGAAACTCAGCGGGACTTATTTTTTTTAAAATCAATTATACAAAATCACATTTCAGCGTTTCTGACAATGATACTTTGAAATAGACTGGAGCGAGCATTTCATTCCCAAGGCGTGTTATCATTTATATAATCATTAATTTGGTAATAACCTTTAACACACAAACGTCTTTTCACAACTCTTTTAAATTGTGATATAGAACATTCTCGGACGTTTTCTGGGATCCTATTGTAAAAGCGTACACATTGTCCCATAAAAGAATTACGGACCCGATGTAATCGGGTCACAGGTGCAATAAGTTTACTCCTATTTCTAGTATTGATATTATGTACATCACCAATTTTGGCAAAATCTTTAATATTCTTAATATACATAACATTTTCAAAAATGTATTGAGATGCAACAGTCAAAATATTTATTTCTTTAAATTTTTGCCTTAACGATTCTTTTGGGCCTAAATTATAGATTGCGCGAATAGCTCGCTTCTACAAGACAAAAATTGATTTAATACCGGCTGCATTACCCCAAAGTAGAATGCCGTAGGACATAATATAATAATAATAACTGAATTATATGTTATATTATATAGGTCGTTTTTATTTTTTTTACTGAATCGAAATATCTGAACTACAATGACCACTGCTTATAAATACGAAAACGAATAGATTTTTAATGAAATTTTGTCTTTGCCTTTTTAAAAAATATATTAAGAAACCTGATAGTGAGTTTGCGCGCAGCAAGAGAACGGTACGGTGATATTGGCGACGGAGATGCCGGTCTTATCGGTGGGCACCTCCCCCCAGTCGAGGTAACTGTAGACGCCGCAGCAGTTGAACTGGAAAAAAACAATGTACTTAATTGATTTTCTATAGAAATTGATAAATATAAAAGAATTACTTTTTATAATTAATAACATAAAATTTCTTTACTTTGTGAATAAATTAGTTAAAATGTCTATAATATATATGTCTAAATTTAAACCCAACATGTTCAGTTAGATACTTTTTAAAATTTATATTACAAAATATTCAATAGAATAAATGAATAATTATTGTCATATTTTTTGGGCGATAGATGAGTTATACATTATTCCAGAATAAAAATTTATTTCTTAATAATACTTACTCTGCTCTGAATGAAGTCGAAACCATCAGTCACTTCGGGGTTACTGTAATAAGAGGGGAGAGTTTCACGTAACTTGGTATCAAGCATATCAGAGACTTGTATAAGCGGCGGCGCACAAAGTGTATAAGCGGCGATGGCGACTGATATTTCACATACTAAAACCAAACTAAGGATTATAGTGAACTGAAATAAAAATAATAACGTATTAAATTTTGAACAACGTATAAACATTGAGTGACGGAACTCAATAACGCTCTTTGCCTGTACAGTATATCGAAGAAATGGAACTATAAATTTGAATAAATATTTCATCTCCTCGAGTGGGGATCGAACCCACAACCAATAGGTTTTACAGTCACACTTTGTGCCTGCGACACGACTGGTCCTACTCTTTACTCCCTTTTAGAATATTGAATGTACTTAGTGGCGGAACTTTTTGCTTATCTAAAAAATTTTGCTCTAAAAACTTCCCGAAAGTTTAATATATGTAGATCCCACTTAGAGAAAAATATTAAATAAAATTATTTAATATATTTCTCCAAGTGGAATCCACAATCATCGATTTTAAATCTTAATAACTGCACAACATTTGGTTCAAATAGGGGGTTGAAAGTTTATATGCAAAAATCTTTAAATCGCCACCGATTTTTATAAAAAAAATAATTCAGACTGTTAAAAATATTTTATTGAACACGTGTTTCGTGGATTTTTTACTATTCACCCCTAAGGATACAAATAAGCAGGTGAAGCTGCGCGCGCCCACTACTAGTCAAATAATAAGAAGTTATGGAAAGTGTTAAATAAGCTAAGTATTCGTGATAATAAAACTATCGCTTCTGAACTAATACAGAACTCAAGTTCCCCACAGGATTCAAATGACCTAATTAATGAATATTTCGCCAGCATAGTTGAAAATCTTGCCGAGAAGATAAAAAAAAAATATGCCTAATCACATCAGTGAAATAACATCAAATCGTCGTTCGTTTTACTTGATACTGATGAGATTGAAGTAGCTAGAATTATAAATTCATTAAAAACTGACTGTTCACCTGGTATGATAACATTTCCATGTCTTTCATCAAACATTTTGCTTATCGCACCATTATTACCCATATCTGTAAGTTAAGTCTTGCCGATTCTATTTTCACTAAATGCTTTAAAAAGTCAATAGTTCATCCTATTTACAAAAGTGGTAAAAAAGAGGAAGTGACCAATTATAGACCCATTGCAATTCTCCCAGCCTTATCCAAAATTCTGGAACGTATAATAAATTCTCGACTCATTAATTATCTTGAAAATAACAACCTAATTTCCCAGTGCCAGTATGGATTTCGAGCTAAAAAATGTAAATCGTGCTGTCGACGACTTAATAAACTTTGTAGTTGATTCACTGGATAACGTCAAAAAATGCCTAGGAGTATTTTTGGATTTAGCAAAGGCTTTTGAAACTGTAGCAATTCCTATATTGTTAGACAAATTGGAGAAAATTGGTGTAAGGGGTAGACAATTCAAACTGTTCGAAAGCTATCTTACAGATAGAATGCAATGCACTAAAATAGAAGAATATACCAGTAAAAACCTTCCTATCAAATATGCCATTCCAGAGGGAAGTATATTAGGGCCGACACTATTTTTAATATTTATATAGTTTGTAAAAGTAAGTTTTTAACACCAAATTTAGCAAGAGGTTCGCTGGCTTTCTCGGCTCATTTCTTTGTAATAAATGTAATAAAAATCTAAACATATATCCTGTTCCTTACGCACGCACACACATGCACACACGCAGGCACTCACTCACACACACGCACGCACTCACACACTCACTCACACACTCACTCACACACTCACTCACACACTCACTCACTCACACACTCACTCACTCACACACTCACTCACTCACACACTCACTCACACACTCACTCACACACTCACTCACACTCACACACTCACACACGCACGCACGCACGCACGCACGCGCGCACACACACACACACACACACACACATACATACATACACACACACACTGCCTATTCAGCTTCATACATTATAATAATTAAATGTTCTAATTTAATGTTAGTTATGAATAATTCTAGTTACTTATATTAGTTAGTCTATAAATAATACTAAAAGTGTTATTAATGTTCATGATGTTCGTTAAGGGGAAGGACCTGGCTGGGCTTGAAACACAGGGAATCCTAGTTCAGGCGTCAGTACTTTTTGTTAACTATACAGATGATTTTTGCTAAATATATAAAATTATGATTATTATTAAAACTATCAACTTTACAATCAGACGATGCCCCGCTTCGCCACCAAACGACGACCATTCTAAACATTAAGTTTTAACATATATGTATATTTTTTATTAAAATATAACAAAAACTTAACTCACAATGTTAACTAAGCAGGTGCTTTCCTTCAAAGCGCCGATACATCCAAACAGTGATACAAACAGCGTGATGACTCCGATGACGATGATGAATATAGCTATTGAAAACAGCTGCGTGTCCAGGAAGAACGACACATCGTAGTAGATCGCGTATATTGTGGTACCCACGGAGATTATTAGGGCTGAGGTTAGCTGAAATATAACAAAAAATAATTGGTAATTTATTTATTTCTTCAGCTTCACGCTTTATTCCGCATGTAGCAGAGTCAGGAGTGGGAGCCTAATGTTAATACACTCTGTTCTCTGCATTCCGCCGAATTCTGAAGGCGTTGCGTTTTTAGTGGCGGAACTCAACGATATATTCAATTTGATGTACAAATGCATATTTTAAATTTGAATGAATTACATATTTAAATTAAATTTTAAATTATTAAAAACAAATTTTGATATAGTTCTTCAACAGTGTTCTTAATTGACACTAGGTATCATTAACGACGATCAAATTCAAACAATAGAATTTATCAATTATCTTTTATGGTGAGTCATAATAACTCTACTTAAGTGTAAAACTCAAAATATTTTAGATAAATATTTATTGTTAGCCGTTTACATATAGGATAAATATTTACTTTTCTCTTGTTTTATACTTTTATAGACAAGAATTTAAAGAAGATAAATACAAGAAGGTGATCAAATATAAACATATATAGCTCAAGATCCCAGAAACTGCGTCATTTTAGCAAAGCTAAATTTTTGAGGACTATTAGTCTAATACGATATGTAGTTAAGACAGTGTCTGTATAGGGCCCTTTTAGAGGTAGCGCCGACGTAAGGTAAACTATCACGGTGAGAGTCTCACCTACGAGTACGTTATAGTACCTATTTGTTTAAGTTATATAAAGAGTCCGAATGTGTTATTCAAATGGATGTGAACATAAATCTGTCTAGATCTGTTTTTTTTATTAAATTTCAATATAAGTACACAAAAACATTACTGTAAAACTATATAAAAAAATATCTTCATGCATATATTATATATTTATCTTCATGCTTTATTTACAGGGAACTTAGTATTAACATTTACAGTATCCTCCGCGTACACACACTCCGTTCCCCTCTTTTCCTACTAATTTTAGAAACGTGAAGAAAATGAAAACAAATCATATCGACGAGTGGAAATCGAACCCACAATCGTTACATTTAGCCATCTGCAGTGCAGTACAGTTTTGTAGTATACTTACCTACCGTTTATTTGTAATTCTACTTGTCCTTGTCTATCATTTTTAATGCCAGATGTAAACAGCACTATAAAGCAAATTATTGTAAATATTTACACGAATCTATTGAAGATTAAAATTGAGAATATTTTTTTATATTACACTACATGTTAGGAAATAAAAATTTTGGGTTCCTTTGCATTATTTTGAAATTGTAATTCCAAAATATTATGCCCTCGTACTTTATATAGTAGGTATTCATTTCTATTAAATGTTAACGCTGCGTCTTTAAAATGTTAAATTAACTATACTCGATTCATTATGGCATGACAAAAAATGTAAACAAAAAAATTCTGTTTCTCAAACTTTATTGTATTTTTTTATTTATATTTAATTTATTTAACGTGGAGTTTTATATATATAGCATATTGCTTGTTGTGCTTGAATGTTATATAAAAAATATCTTTGTATGAAATAAGAATAGCAAAAAATAAAATGAAAATGTATAAGTTTTACTAAAGTTACTTAACTATTAGGATAATAAATCTTAATATATCTATTATTCAATTATTTATCAGAATTCGGAGGATTCTGAGGAACTGTCACCAACATTAATGACGAAACGGTCAACCACATTATCTATTAAATTAATTTTATTTTTCATCTTTTGCTCTTCTTTTATCACATGGTGACTACAGCTTTACCAAGCTTCTACTGTTGTATTTTTTATTAGAACAATAATGTTCTAATATAAATATTAATTACGAGATATAATTTATTTTTATAGTACTAAATGTGTCTGAAGTTTGAGAAGAAGTTGACTTTTAGGTGTTTTTACATGTACATGACATATTTAAAAAATATTATTGAAACTAAAAAAAACTGAGTGCATACCAACATTTTTAAATTTTAAGTTAAAATATTCTCGGCTTTAAATATGAAAACAATGTTTATTTTTATTATTGTTGTTTTACTTACTACTTTTCGTTTTCGTTTATTTTAACTTAACTTCTTTTTATTTACTATATATACAGAGTGCAATTTTATAAAATTTGAAAATATAAATATTTAAATTATATTTCGATAATAATAAGAATTTTGTAAAAAAAAATTCTCCCCGCTTTACTGGTATTCTATTTCAATTATAAGATAATATTATAATAAATTTTATGGGTATTTCTATAAATAGCCATAAAATTTATTATAATATTAATTCGCTAATAACACTATTGTTATTAGCGAATTAATACCTAAAATATATATTTTTTAATTAATATAATAACTCCATCAAACCTGTTATGTAAAAGAACCTTTTTTGACATGTTTACCTTTTATGTCATGCCTTCGTGAATCGAGTATATATCTAAGTGACAGTAGTTATGTTCTAACTACCCTATAAAAGCCTAATATAATTCAGAAAAAAAATAATTCCCAAAAATTAAAAAGTTATTTTTTCAAACAAAATAAATAATAAAATTATCGTTTTAAGGTAAAACGCCATTTGTAAAGAATATAATAAACTTCTATCTAAAAAGAATATAACATACGCACACACTTCCTGTCACTACCTGTCAGAGCGGCAACGTCGCACACGCTTCATTCAGAAATCGAGTCGCAGCAACTAGCGTAGATATGTAGCTAACGGCGGCGAAGTGATATTAAATTAAGGCTACACTTAGGAATACACTTTACACACACTTTTATCATATTATGTCTGTCCACTTATTATTTGCTAGGTTTTTAAATTTTCAAAATGTCCCCCTTGCTTATGAATACATAAATTGCATTTTGGTAACCTGCGCGGCTAAGTCTTTAATTTTATCAAAAGCTTGCGTAATTCTTTGCCAGAGCTCGTCTTCTGTATGGACTTATGACGCGTACACTTCATTTTTTACTTGCCCCAACAAAAAAAATCAGGCGGCGTGAGGTCCGGGGAACGGGTAGGCCACCGCCGCGGTCCATACCTTCCAATCCATTGTTCTCCAAATATGCTCGCGAGCGTGTTTCTAGCAAGCACTCCAGAGTGTGCGGGTGCTCTATCTAACTAAAACCACATCTTACGATATACGTCTAGAGGGACATATTCTGTTACGAGTTATGAGTTCTACAAATTTCGTAGTATTTAAAATGCCGTCAATAAAAACTGGCCCTAATATTTCATTTCGATGAATTCCAGCCCATACATCGACAACAAATCTGTATTGATGATTAGCTTCTCGACTTCGATGCAAATTTTTTTCACTCCAATATCTTAAATTTTGCGAGTTATGGCTAAATTTCGTACGTAGCACTTCTTAAACCGAAGTCGGGGTCAATCAGGTAAGTAGGATAGCCAAGTAATAAGAGAAGTAGCACTATTAAAGTCCGAATAACACACTAGAGTCAGAACAAAATAAGTTAAGCGATAAAAAAGCAAAATACAAAAAAGACAAACAATATTCAATAACAGTTGAATATTCAATAACAAAACTTTAAATCTTTTGATATCAACGTTGTCAACAACGTTGACAAAGTTGTCAGTGTTGCAAGCGATCAGCCGTCAGTGTGGCAATTGCAAAAACTTTTAAATAATTTACAACAAGTATGCTATTTTTATATTTTATTTGAATTTAAAAGTCTAATGAATAAATTATAAAATTATTTTTATGTTTATAAAATATTTACGTATTTTACCCCAATATTCGAATACTAGTTTTCATTACAGATTTAAATTTTAATAATTACGTTTATAGTAATAATAAATACCAGCAAAAATAATAAAATATTCATTTGGAATCTGTTGACACTAGTCATTACCTAAAAAGTTACTATTACAAGTCAAATTAGTAATTTTTTATTGTCTTTTTTCACATAATAGCTATAAAAAAAATTAAACAAAAGTTACGTAGGGCTGCTATTGGAGGGTTAAGAAAATACGATTTCTATATACAAAACTTATATTAATAAAATCTTAAATTGAAATACAAATTAAATTTACAACTAAACTATATCTAAGATTACTGCTTTCAGTGTTAGAAATAGAAAAACAGTAATCTGTTTAAACCTAAATTAATCTAATACTTAATTACTCCACGATGGAATAATAAGTGCGGGAAAAGAAGAAATTCCTTCCCCACCGGCGCCGTTCACCCGATCTCTCCCTTGTCAGCATTTTGTGGCGCTCGGCCGCCTATCAGACGGATATATTATAATACTAGCGGCCCGCTCGCGGCTTCGCCCGCTTAAAATACATGATTATTGGTTTAATAAACAGAATTGATTGACAACTATAATGACTTCTAATATAATTTTTTTACTACATTATCGTAATTTCTATAAGATTTTTTTATTGTTTTGAATTGAAAAATACGACCATATAGGTCTCATCATAATTTTAAAACTCTGTTAAATTTGCTGATGTCAGTAAATAATTTAATTTACTCCTTTAGAAACAGCCTTAAATATTAAATTATTGATTTGAAGGATTCATAATATTCTTTGTAAAATAACTGTAATGATTGCATATTAACTCCTGTACAGTTTTTAAATTAGTTAAATGTACAATTGGTAAATATGTCGTTATTACAGAGTACACGTAGAAAGAATGTTTTTAGGCATTTTTATATAGATTTATTTCAAACGAACCAACAAACCAAACAATCTGTGTACTTCCTTGATATTTCCTTGAAGATCGAATCGTTCTTTATCTCTGTGTTGAATTAATTACGACTTAAACTTAACTGTTATGATTTATAAACGTAATCTCCATTAACAATTCAATTTTGTTTACTTTATTGTATAAAATATTGTGTAATAGTGCTTCAAAAATATATATTTTTATCAACAGTCATATAACCAAGACGTTTCAAATGACATTCTTTGGCCAAAAATCTTATCAGCGCGATTGCTACAAAATATTCGCAGGCAAACTAATGCCTGCCAGTTCATTCAAATGACGATAACTTTTCTTTTAATTAACCGATTTTGATGAACCAAACTTTAGTAGTTAAGTTGAGTTAAAACAAAGCAATTGGTAAAATTTTCAAGTAAATCGGTTCAGTACTTTCAGAGAAAAATGTTGACATACATATCGACAGACAGACAAGAAATTCAAAAAAATATATTTTTGCGTTCTATTATTCTTTTTAAGTGTTCCTCTATCCATTTCAGTCAAAATTACTAAATGTACAGACAAAATATTTTTACTGTCTTATTATATAAGAGATTAAACAAATTTTCCGCCTGTGACACCGACCGCTATATAACACAAATGTAAATAATACTAAAAATCTTAATAAAAAAATTAAAAATATTTTCGAAAAGTACTATTACAATGATTCTTAATTATCTGTGACTGTCTTGTTGTTTACTTTATTTTGACGTCTTTAGATTTTGAGTGATTATTAAGTGTTTTAAATTATTTGGATGTTGTTTAATATTAATTTTATCATTGTGACGAATATGGCATGTGATTACTGAGTATATCTCTTAAAAACCACCAAAAATACATTCTTTTAAGACTAGAAACAAATAAATGTGGAGTTTTTAATATTACTTATGATAAAAATATTAGTAGTACTAAAAGGAAAAAGCGACAACGACGATGTAAAACTAATGTTAAATGTAAGTACCTATCTATCGTAGTGACCATATCCAATTGTCTCCATGAAAGACAATTGGCAAGGCAAAACTATGGTAACACTAAGGTTTTCTTCACATTCACAAATACTCCTAAGAAAATCAAATAGGAGTGGAAACATGAATATATTTTTGCATCTCGAAAACTAAAGGATTAGGATGCATCGTAAGCTAAGTTGCCTAGACCTAGAAATACAACATTGTCTTGTTGCTTATACTTGCTATATTTTATAAGAATTGTCATTTATACTATGCCAGCTCGTGACTTCATCTATTTGGACTTCGAAATTATATCTGGAGAGATAAGAGAAATTAGTTTTGAACATAAATAGCATTTGTTTAGTCATGTCTTTTGTCGGATTTAAAATTATCAAGTTTATAAATTAAAGCTACGTTAACGAAATTTAATCGCAATTTTTCTATCTTTGAAATTCATAGGTTCAAATACTAGTCGAAATAGATACTATAGTGTTTATAATACCAACTACTGCAGTAAAAGAAATATTGTTTTTCTATGATTTTAGTTCAAATTAGTAATATTCACTGAAAGAAAAGATAATTTATATCAGCCATTTATATCAAACAGCTACTCGAACTTATTAAACGCAAAAAAATTGCGCACAGCTTATTAAATATGTCGCAAAGACAGGTACGCAGATTAATGACTAATACCAAAATAAGATCTCAGAGACACCAATTAGCATTTTATCGATATTAGTAATATATTAAATAAAAAATTCAGTAAACATTCCTCATTTTTACTGACTGTAATTACTTAAGGAGTTTTTATGGCTATAAAAACTGTAAGTAAAACATTAATAAATGTAAGAAGGCTAATTAAATTCTTATTTTTAAAGACTTCACACTTTATCATGAATTATCACAAGGCAATGTTATCATAGGATGTTTTTATAAGGCTCTATCATACGGGCGGAGACACGGGAACATTTTATTGCTGCCTGTTAAAGTACAGCTGATAAGGCCCTTATGATTAAGTAAATAAGAACAATCCAATAAATCTAGATTTGAACATGTACAATATACATATAAATACTTTAATATCTTATGACGTCACAGACTAATCTATATTTCCTATTATTCATTATCACTAGAATTTGTACTTTATCGCAATTAGTAAAAGCAACAAAGTATTTACATCTAACAGCTATTCTTAGAGAGACCAACCAAAATAGAATACATTGTATATATTAAAATTTATGATTATTTTCATATATTTCATAATAAAATACAATTTTCTATAAAAAACTAGGTTACACTAATGGCTATATGAAGAGGAAACGCAAAATAGAACGCAATACTGAAAACTCACCACAAGTATGGCGGTCACACATAAAAACATATACTTTATGCACCTCATGCCGACTTCCAGATTGTTCTGCGCCATTGTTTTTAACTATTTAACTATACAACACTTTTCTTTCCTGGCAGGTTGTGGTAAACTAAAAAAAAACACATTTCAGTATCGTTATCAAGGTAATGCGATAACGCGCTCCGCGGTGACTACGCGAGCGAGCTGAGTCGATTTTTTAAACAATTAGTGTATGAACGATGTTAATAGTAAATGTGCCGTCACGTCAGGTTCGAGCGGCCTTGTGCTTATTGAATGTGACGTCACATTGCAATACTACCCTCAAAAGAATAATTAATAATTCATGTTTAGGGTAGGTGAATGAGTTTTTATTTGTATAAGCTGATCCAAGATGGCGCTGGTGGTTTATGTCTTATAGTTAGAGGTACGGAATTTTCGCAAAAAAAAATCACCAATTTCGCATTTATATTTTTCAAAATTTTAAAATTTCGCATAAATTTCACATTTATACTTTCGAAATTATAAAATTTGGGTAAATTAGGTATTTATTAAACAAAAATACTTGTTTAGTAATTTTATTACTAAATACGAAAGTTCTTTGTCGTTTGTGCTTATATTGGAAATCCACCGGAAAAGACGCAGCACACTACCGCCACTTAATACAATCGATAATGGAAACAATATCAAATGACGTACTCGTAATTACAGTGACACCTATTACTACACTATATCTTATGCTAACATTAACGTAACGTAACTTATGCTAACATACATTTATTTAAAAAAATAGCCGCCGTTGATATCGCAAACGCGTTTTACGACTCTATAAAGGGAATCAAAATTGATAGGGTACCTACTTCCGGTTGACTTTGAATTATCAAATTTAGCAGCTAGCATTAACAGGTAGTACGAGTTCAAGAAAAAAAATCTTAAAACTATGCATTTATGGTTAAATCCTAAAAATGCCTTAAAAGGGGGCAAAATTTGGTATTAAAGCCGCTAGTTTAAGTCCTGGTTAGGCTAAGCTTGAATTTCAGAAAAAGCTCGAGGCCTCCAATTTTTGCACGGAATCCTCGGTGGGCGAGGTTAGCATGCACTTGTCCAGATTTTTTTATATTTCTTATCTTAGGAGGCCGTCATGTCACAAAGACACAATGGTGTGACTGTAACGCGATGGTTGTGGATTTGATCCCCTCGAGGGGGGAATGAATTATTTATTATTTATTAATATTTTCACTTATCTATTCTGGCACCAAGGTAAAAACCCGCCGTTGAGTACCGCCACTCAACACGCAATGCCCCCATGATTCGGCGGAAAATGGAGAAACAGAGTGTCTTAGCACTATATTCCTTCTGTGTGTTGGGTATAAAGTGAAGCTGATTCAAATTGTTTTCATTTACCGATGTTGAGTTACGCTATTAAATACGTAATGTCTCGAAATAGAGAAAATATCGAAGTTTTTAAAAGAAACTCTTTAACCGGCTTAATCGCTTATATTTAGAACTAGCAAGCCGCCGCTTCACGCGCTTGAACTATACAACTATTTATTAACTACTACTACTATTGCAATATAATTTTAAAGCCAGCATCTACACAACAAGAATTTTCCAGAAAATTCAATTAAACTGTAATTTTGTAACAATTTTGTCTTTCTTTAAAGATACTTTTTATTGATATTTCTTTATTATTCACTAGAGGGCGCGCGCGGCTTCGCCCGCTTATTAGGAGTAAATTGTAAAAAAACCACGAAACACGTGTTCAATAAAATATTTTTAACAGTCTGAATTTAAATTTTTATAAAAATCGGTGGCAATTTAAAGATTTTTCCATATAAACTTTCAACCCCTTATTTGAACCCTTAGGGGGTGAATTCTTAAAAACCATGAAACACGTATTCAATTAAATGTTTTTAAGAGTCTGAATTTCAAATTTTATAAAAATCTGTACAGATTAAAATTTTTTTCCATACAAACTTTCAACCCTTATTTCATCCCTTTAGGAATAAAATTTTTCAAATTCCCTTCTTAGTGGATGTCCAGAATATAAATACATCTACCCAAATTTCACGTTTCTACCATCAGCGGTTACGGCTCTGCGTGCGTCTTACCTCAGTCAGTCAGCACAAGTCCTTTTATATATATAGATTAGAAGATACGAAAAAAATACTAAATGTTTAGGAATGAGGTTATTTTCTTCATTCTTTCATGGGATAGGTGCCTTAAAGTACTCTGTTCTTAATTTTTTTGTTCTTCATTTCTGTTTAAAGAAGGTAAGGTAGATCGGACGAAGAAGTTAAAATAATAAGAAAATGTATGAACACTAATATATTTTTTGTAATCACTTAACCTACAACATAGCTGAACTGTATTGAACAAAATAAGAAAAAACTTTTAAAGAAAAATATAACTAGAAAACAAAATCATCAAATCACCAAACATCGTTCAAATTATACTTGACAGCTTTTAATAAGCTGTCAAGTATAATTTGAACGATGTTTGGTGTAAACTGGTAACTAATATTTACAAAATTATGATATTTTACGAAATAGAGATAATAATCCAATGTAATACGAATAGAATACAAAATATTAACGTTAAAAAACATATTGTTCAATGATTATGATAAAAAAGTAATAAAATTAAAATTTTAAATATTTAAAAAAATCATTACCAAAACTCTGATTTTAAACAAAAAATAATGATTAACAAAACAAAAAATGAAGTCGATAATTTTTAAGTAGATGCGTATCTTAATTTTGTTTTATTAAAAATACTTTATTGTTTATTTTAAAATAGAAAGAACAAAAAATATGTCTTGAGTCAATGAATAACTAGAAATATCAGATAAATTAAGAAATTATTCGAATATTTTACTCACAAAGAAAAAAAATGATTCCAGCTCCAATGCTGTGGTGTGAATGGAGTAAACGATTGGATTTCCCACGGCCTCCCCATACCGTCAACATGTTGTGCCGGACAGGAGATTTCCAACTTCAAGACCGTGGCCTGCACCGTGGACTCCCCCTCCCTCCACACACAGGGCTGTCTCCCACTTATCCTGGCTCGTTTGAAAGATGTGGCTCTAGTTCTGGGCGGTGTAGGACTGGGCATTGCCTTTGTACAGGTTAGTTGAATGTTTATACGTTAAAACATTATAGTGTTCGTGAGTCAAGATATTTCTGCACCATGGACTCTCTCCTACCTACACCTACGGGCAGGGCTACTTATCTATTGGTTCGTTTACGGGTTATATTTCTAACGACAATTCCGTTGCCTGCACAGTGCACTGCCCTCCTGCCACACGCAAGGTACAGGTACTAATAACTAGTACTTATGTCAAGTATCTATTGCCGCCTAATTTAATTATAAATTAAAAAAGTTGAACATCTTCCACTCATAGCTCTTTTTAATTAAGTGATGTTTTTTTTTAATTTCAAACATCAATAAAGAAAAGATATTTGCATTGACAATTTACCATATACATATAGATAATTCGAAATGTATTCAGTATACAGTGCGTGCCGCATGATGCTATTTATTATAGCATTTAAGAAAGAACAATCCTACTAATATTATAAATATGATAGTTTGCAAGGATGGATGTTTGTTACACTTTCACGTAAAAACTACTAAACCAATTTGGGTGAAACTTTACAGAAATATTGAATATATATCAGAATAATGCAATAGTACACAATACACTATACAGTATATATTTATTTGTAATATTTAATAATTATAATATATTTGTGTATTTTCAGCTCCTCGGTGTAGTATTCGCGTGTTGTCTCGCTCGCTCCATACGTAGCCAGTACGAGACAGTGTAAAGCAGCTTCAGTTACCCCCTAGTTACGCCTTATTAATAAACGTGGTATACAACCCTTTAAAACCCTTTTATAAATATATAGAAAAAATATCAATGAAATGCTCTAAATATAACAAGTACAATTCTTTTTTTTTGTAATTTTGTTTATAATTTAATTTATTCTTCGTTTATTAATAAAGCTTATAATTTTAAGTACATAATATTTAATTATTTACACATTTAATTATATACATAAAAAAGTTAAAGTGCAAATGAAATATCACATTTTAGTTATTTTTATATAATTTTGTTTACATAATTAATTAAATATTAATAATTAGTTTCATTATTTTTTGTATATTTGTATGAATCATCCCATCAAACGATGTCAGCGGAGAAGACTGATTTTTTCGAATAGACGGTTAAAATGCCAAATTGTCATCAAATTCACTATTTCCATGTAATTGTTTTAATGATATTTTAATCTTTATAGATTTTAGTGATTATATTCGATCTTATATAACGTATAAGTAGAAGTGCACTATTGTATTGGTCTCTTAGAGGATGTAATTTAGATATATTTTACATTGCATCAAATAATAATATGAATTGTCTATTTTAAAGTGTTTCTTAGTAATTATATTTATAATAAATCTCTGTATATGATGGAATTGGTGTTTTATTTAAATTTTGATAGTTTTAAATATTTTTGTTAGTCAAAAATGAAATTACAATGAATATTTAGGTTCAATTATTTAGTAAATTTCACACTAGTGAAGCTATACTAATATTACTAGGATCCGCTGTATGCTGAGCACTATTTTGCGCAAATATTTCCGAAATTTTCTGTTATATCCGCACGCGCTAGGTTAGGTCAGTCCAAGTTTAATCTGTGCGCGTGAATTTGAAAATGTTCCACAGCTTAACCCTATGAGACATATTTTGATCATTTACTCAAAAACTACAATTATCACCAAAGTACTTGCTGGGATCACTCACAACGTTGTCCACAAAATTCCTACAAAATTTCAGAGCTGTAAGTTTAACGGTCTAGGAGGAGTATCATTACAACGAAACACACTTTTGACTAACAAGAGGTTTGCTTCGCTCAGCTCAATAAAGCTAGTTTGTTTCTTCGAACTTAGGTACTAATATTTGGAACTATTGATCTAATTGAAAAAATATTTTTGTTCTACATAATCTTTTTTATCGAGAAAATCTGTAACATTACGCAATTTTTTTCGATGTAACCCATGGACACTTAGAATAGTTAGAATAGATTTCGACTTAAACGTCAGACATTAATGTATGTATGTATATTGACACTCGTACAGTTTTTTTGTGTAGTGTCAATTTCTATGGTACGTTGTTGTATTTACAAATGTAAAGAAATTGTGTCCGAATTGTTCAACACATGATAATAAATGTGCTTATTGTGTACAAAAATATCAAAGCCGTTCGAAAACTTTTGAACTAGACTAGTTTACACTTCATACAGCGTCTGATGCAGCTTTACGCAGAGGCAGAGGAACCTAGTGTTAAGACACTCCGTTTCCTACTACTCTTTCCGAGAAATGAATATATAAATGTGAATAAATATTTCATTTCCTCGAGTCTCCACTGACACCGAACCCGCAACCAGTCGATTTTACAGTAACATTTTGTGCCCCTGCACCACGACCGGCCTCAACCGGCGTCTGATGACTAAGTAATTGACAATTCATATTACAATAAATTTTTTACTCGTAATTTTAGTTATTTCCATTTGACCACGAGAACGAAGCCACAGGTAGGTAAAATGTAACCAACAATAAAGGCCTTGTTTATTGAAATATGCACAACACCAAAAACGATCTAAATTCTCTATTTATGTATATTTTTCTTTTACAAATATATTATTATAATGATGAATGACATTACACGAGACTGCGTAATTTTTTTTTTCTTGTTAAAAGGTTTTTTTATTGGTAATTGATAGACTCGGTAACTGTTTAACTGATTTAGAAAATTTAGTTTCATAAGCTTTAAAAATAAGTGATAATAAGAAATTTTGTGACATAAAATAACTGAAAATTGTAAGGTGATATTTCAACGTTTTTTTATTGGGCAATGAATTTGGAAACGTACGAGCGATAGTTATTACATCATCAAGGAAATCTTATAAAGAAAATCTTTATATATTTGGACATATATTTCGAGAAAGTATATTTATACTATTTGGACATATATATCGAGAAAATGTAAAATTAAAATAATTCGACACTTCGTTTACGGTCGCAAGCAAAGGCTCGAGTCCCGTAGCCCACCTTTGCATTCTCTCAATTACTTTCTCAAAATTATGAAATGATTGAATGTATAATACAAGATAACAATGCAGCTTCAAAAATAATTTTATTTACTTTAGATCGCGCTGCAAAATATTTATCTACAGTAATAAAAAAATATTTGTAAAAACAAAAACCCCGACTGCATCAAACTAAAAAGAAAATAAACAAACCCAATAGTTTATTAGGATTAGCAGTCGGGACCTCTTTGAATTATGCGGGGTTCCTGGTAAAGATTTTATTGATTGAAGAATTACTTATAGGTCCCGACTGTTAATCCTAATAAACTATTGGGTTTGTTTATTTTCTTTTTAGTTTGATGCAGTCGGGGTTTTTGTTTTTACAAATATTTTTTTTATTTTTAATTTTTTTGTTAGAATTTATTATGGTAATGATAATCATGATATACCTTTTTGAAATTCTTAAATTGAGTTCTTAAATTTGATACCCATATTGTAGTATTCGAAACGATTTCTTTTTTTTCACCACGTACAATGGCGTACCACAGCCGCCATGATTATTTTTTATTAACGTCACCTATTTAAGAACACTTGGGCTGTTAATACAAATCTAACGATACTTCAAATATGTAAATCCGTTCAGCGGTTCTGGATACAAGATACGCGCGAAAAACATAACCCTTCCTTAGCAGTCGGGAAAAAGTAGACAACAAATTGATATTTGCCGAATCCAGGTCATAGGCTGTAAATAGCGTTTACCTATTAGTCGGCATTATTGTCGAAGTTTCTTCGAAATTATTTTTGCAAAATAGGTTTAGTTTATTTCAATTACATGTATTTCTTTCTTATGCAAGTTGTTAAAATTTGCATGAGAAAGAAAAAATGCAGCAACCGTTGTCAAAAGAACGAGCGATCTATACTTATAATAAATGTGTAATTGTTTGTAGTAAATCTGTGTTTTTAACTGTATAAAATGTATTTATTAAAACGTCGTTTTCGATTAATATAATTATATATTAATAGGCCGTGTCTGAACAGTTACAGTGGTCACGGGTAGACACCCCGTCTACCCGTTACCACGGACTACTGCAAAGTATTCGAAATGTTGAGCTTCCAAAAATATAATTTTAAATATACGCGTTTAATCCGGTTAAAAAAAATCATTTAAAAAGTGTAATAATCGTGAAAATCAAAGAACTTATTATATTATTATAAATATCTAGTATCAACATCGGTCGTATTTTTTAATTCAAAACAATCAAAAACCCTTATAGAAATTACGATAATGTAGTAAAAAAATAATGTGAGAAGATTACAAATTAAAGTAATAAAAAATCATATTAGAAGTCCTTATACTTGGCAGTCAATTCTGTTTATTAAATTGATAATCTTGTTATTAATGCGGGCGAAGCCGCGGGCAGGCCGCTAGTAATACATATTTTTTAATTAATAAAAATATCCGTAATAATTGTCCCCCTTCATTATACCATGATGTAATTAATACTTTAGAAGATCGATATATGTTAACATTAATTTCATTAAATAGTTTATTCGTTTTAAAGCAGACTATAGCAATTCAGCAGACTATAGCAATATCATGACTTCAAATTATCCACATTAAGTGACCTGTTCAAACCAGGCAAACCTGGGCTTGCGGCAGACTGAGAGCTAGCAAGCCAAATTCTTTATGCGATTTTCGTTCAAACGATGTTGGACTCACATAAAAAACATATGAGTGCAACTTTTCAACAAAAACGAATTAGTTTAAATTAATTTAAAGACGATTGCGGCAGAATTCTTCTTGACAACCCTAGTGTAATCTATTCTACTATCGTTGTATCATTCTTAAATATAAGTTTCATTAAAAAAACAAATACCTGCAGATTTATACACTGGGATCTTAGGCCATAAATTATGTTGGCAAATGCAGTAAAATTAAAAAAATATAAGTGGTATTCGGGCGAAGCCACGAATAGGCCGCTAATATTGTTATATTTGTTACAATGTTTTTTTCAAATTAATTATTTAAAATAAGGATGAAACACGAAATTAACATTTTTGATTGAAATCAAGGCTCACACGGCGGACTAACGCAGGTAAACCGATACGTGTGCAATAAACAACAATAATTGTATCCAAAAGTAAGTTTCCTTTGTGTAAGCGTTACAGAGATACTTTATGCATTAAACTAGGGAAACAGGGTCAATCCATTTGTTAAAACATAAAATTACTTATATTGCACAGCGCACTAAACAGTGCAACCATAATACACCGCGCTTTGTCTTACGAGTCAGGTATAATAATATAATTATAACCATTTTTTTCAATAACCACTACCATCTCGTTTAAAAATGGAAAGTTCCCAAGTTCACCAAAAAAGAAATGTCAAAAATTAAAACTATAAACAATCTCTATGGCCACAAACAGTAAGTAAACAACAACAGTAACAACAAAAAATAAAACAACCCTTCCGTGTCTAGTTACACACATTTTATTTGTCTATTTTATACCATGATATAAATTTTAACAAAAGATGATTATAAGGGTAGTTTTTACGAACAATCGAGGAACATCAGTCGCGTCTTGTCTGCAAGCATCGTCGAGTCACTGTATTAAAATAATTTAAAATCACATCCATATTACATTATAATAATAACCGTCCGTCACAGCACCACGCGACATACACTATACTAACACTATTATACGATTTAGAAATACATTATACATTACATTACCTAAACAATAAAATAACTTAAACTACTGTGTTTATTCTAAACGGAATATTTTAATACGAAACCAGTGCCTGACGTTTGGCACACACTTGGAAACGGACCAGAGTTCAATGCGCATTGATATGTAACTTTTATAAAAAAAAAACTTTTATATAATAAATTAATTAGAGGTGAATATCAAAAAGCATACATTTTAATATAAATTGGCATTGTTAAAAAGATAATGCTAAAACAGGCGCCATATTACACACTAAAATGAATACAAATTCATATTTATTGTTTTTTTAATTAGTTTAAAAAAGTTGACACAAAATTGTAGAAATAATACACTATTCAGTCCAAAAAAACCACCTCCTTATGAAATCTGTTACAATATTGTCAAGTCACTTGATAGTAAGGCAGATACAATCAAATGTATGAGACATACAAGATATAAAAAAAAAGTTGTTCATTAAATAAATTACATTATACGCTAAGCTTGGCGTCGGTTCTACTGAGCTCATCTACATACATACATACATTTACTTTAACATGTGACACAAAACGTACGACAGTAATTGCACTCTTATATATATTATCAAGAAATTCGATTAGTTTTCAATTTTTTTCAATTTTTACTATCTAAAGAGTACACTGAAACATCCAAAAAAACTAATTTTGACGAATTTTTACTATTCATAATTCATATTATTTGTTTTTGAATTTCTTTATAAGTAAAATAGTGTTCATTATTAGTTAAAGTTCGAACTTTAACTATAGTATCACTAAAAGTCATATGAAATGTAGAATCAAAAATTTAAACAACATAAATTATCTACAATAGAAATCCTTCTGAAATTCAATGACATTTAACAAATAATGCGACAACCAAAAAGAAATTATTACTTACAAAAAATCAACTAAATCACATTCAACAACACAAAATTTGCAAGTTTTTTTTTTTTGCTTATTTTAACAACAAAAGAGCAATCGTAAATCTTGCTCTGAGACTTGGTAAAAAGAAAAAAATATCCTACAATCTGACCAAAAATTAGAAACATAAGTAGACTCATTTCAAGTAATACTATAAAATTCAGCAATTTATAACTGACACAAAATCCATTTTTTATTTAAAATCAATAAAAAGGAAATAAACGTAGAAATAAAATGTATATCTTGCTTTTGAATACAATGACAATTTTCATACAATCAATAAGAACCCAGTAAAATAGAGGCTACCAAAAGCTCTAAACACTGATTATTTTATATACATACCATAATATATAAAAAAAAATATTGCATTCGCAGTTTTACACAGATAAGTACTGATAGGATTCCGGAAACGACTAGACCTTTTGTAACTGGACTATTGTACTCAATTTTTAAAAGTTTATATTATAATATACAGTATGGAGACAATAAAACCGGCGAACAATAAAATTATTCTCTATGAAAGTACAAATAATTGTTTTAGCTTCACGTTGTATTCTGCACATAGCAGTGTTAAGATACTCCCACGCACCGTCCAATTTTTGAAACAATGCTTGCTGAGCGACGATACTTAACACCGCGCTCTGTCTTTTGAACGAAAACAAAATTTATTTCCCCCGAGTGGGAATCGAACCCTCAGTTTACACTCAGAAGCTGTACCAATGCGCCACGACAACAGTAAAAAAATATTTTTTTTGGAAGATAAAAAAAAATATATGAGCACATTCAAAAGAGACTGAATACAAAAAGGAGACATTCGATTGGCAGTTGTAGTTTAATAACCTTATAATTAATCATCACATACTAGTCAGTTTAAGAAATTATTACACACTGGAACAATATATATTTATAATACATAAATTGAGAAAAACAATGTAATTATCATTAAATAAATGATAATGCAAATTACAAAGTTTTAAAGTTATCTTTTTTACATGACAAAAAATATATTTTAGTAAACAAAATAAATTTAAACGTAGGAAACTCGAACCCGCGCCACCTGCGCCGTCAAAGTGCTATATGATCTAGTAGACCTTCTCATCGAGGTACGTTGAAAACCTAAAGCGCGCTTACAACTGATTATTGACTTTGTTAGCAGCTTCTTTCCTTAGTGTAAAAAATTTTAGTCAAATAACAAAAAATATAAGAATAGTGTAATATTATTGTTCCAAATGTGCAATACACCAAAAATCCCTAACAACAAGTGACTAAAACCAAGTAAATATGCTTATTGAGATATCTGAGTATATCATTCTTCATATTACATTAAAAAAATTCTTCATTGGACACAGTATGCGTTATGTATTTACATATTTTATTAATTAATCATAAAAATAAATTGTTATTTCGGAGTTATGTATAGACTTACAGTTAGATGAATATCAAAATATCGTGGGATCTACAAAACCGCGCGGAAGAAACACTTAAGTAGTTATAAACACTTAGTACATACGGCCTCATTTATAAACGGTAGTTTAAGCTTTAGACTTAGTTAAACCACCGTGAAGTTTATGAATAAGGCCGATGAGATCGTCACATTGTAGTGGCATATTTTAAGCCTACATATTATTGTGTAACCCTATGTATACACAGATTAATGGATAACTAAAAAATCGTCACCTAAAAATAATACAGTCATACCGTTCAAGCATTAACAAAAACTCATTAACTGCAACTAGATATACAAGCCATTTTGCATGTATGCACTTTGAGTAATAAAAGATTAAAAAAAAAGTAACATAACTCAGATAAGAGACCAATGTAAAAAAATTAACTGCCTAACAATATAGTGTCATGAGAACACTTAAGGCACTATAAAATTAGGCCTAGATCAAAATAAAAAAAAATATATATTTCCTTATATAAAGGTGCACACATCCAGAGTGGCCTGTGTTACCACATTAGTTGGTATGAACGGGGGGATTGTGGGGGGTGTTGTACGGGGGTAAGGGAGAGTGAAGGCAATCATGTCGCATAGCGCTTGGTCCAGAGGCGCGCGATGCGATCGTGCTCCTCGCGATTCTGAAGATACTGAGTAGCGATGCTCCCTACTAGAGGGTCAGCTGGAATGAAGAAATGTATATTTATTAACTTTTTTGTTGGTATAGTAGTTATAAACTCAATAGTTTGGCAATAACACTGTTGATTTCAAAGTATCGATGTTGAGGCTAATATGCGACAGAATCTCGAGTGACTCTATGGGTAGTGAAAATATATCAATTAGCCATTGAGATCTACAATTTTTCAAATTTCGAATCTGGGTGCAAAGCAGAGCGTGGGGTGTCCTGATACTAGGTTTGCTCTGTTTAGGCCCCTGTTTTACATAGGCTACAGTCTGAAGTTGAAATAATATGTAGCAATAGTGCAACCAACACAAAACTGTGATTCTACGCTTTTGTATGTATGTCAGAAGAGTCCGTGTGAATTGCCAAAAAACAAGTATGATATCTACTTTTATATATTGAATATGATATACATATGTTATCATAACAGATAAAATATTCCTAAGTTTTTTATTTTTTTTTATTTATGTAAATACCACACTTACATACACTTATGATAATTTGATTGATGTTTTACAATCTTTTATTATAAAAGGACAATGGCACATAAATTATGATAATTTAAAAGATCATAAATTATATATGTAAAATTGGATATACATACATATTAAACAAATAACTACAAATGTTATATTCAGTAATATAAATCAGAATATTTGTAATTATAAATAATTATATGTAAAACATTTATTTGCATAAATAAAAATAAATAAAAATGCATGCATAAATAAAAATATGAATATATTACAGTGAATTAAATCAGAACATTGACACCATTGTTGATTGATGGTTGTAGGTTCAATCCTCACTATGAAGAATGTATTTGCTATGTCTTGAACTGACATACAAATTGAAGAACAGAGTGTCTTAACACTAGGTTCTTTTTGCATGGTATGCTCTATTATTTCTTATCGGCTTCATGAAGAATAAACCATGAAGCTAAGATTAAACAGACAATAAAGAACAGTTCCAGATTTCAGAGTGAAATATTTTATTAAAATACTAAAGGGCGCGCGCGGCTTCGCCCGCTTATTAGGAGTGAATTCTAAAAAAACCACGAAACACATGTTCAATAAAATATTTTTAACAATCTGAATTTAAATTTTTATAAAAATCGGTGGCGATTTAAAGATTTTTCCATATAAACTTTCAACTTCTTATTTGAACCCTTAGGACGTGAATTCTTAAAAACCATGAAACACGTGTTCAATGAAATATTTTTAAGAGTCTGAATTTCAAATTTTATAAAAATCGGTACAGATAATTTTTTTTTCCATACAAACCTTCAACCACTATTTCATCCCTTTAGGGTTAATATTTTTCAAATTCCCTTCTTAGTGGATGTCCAGAATATGAAAATAAACATCTGCCCAAATTTTACGTTTCTACCATCAGCGGTTACGGCTCTGCGTGCGTCTTACCTCAGTCAGTCAGCACAAGTCCTTTTATATATATATATTAAAATATAATTTACTTTGCATTATGTATTTTTTTATAATTTCTTTTAAGAAATAACAGCTAAATATATTTTTTCTATACAAAAATAACAGTCAAACATACCTGGATTACAATCAGTCAAAAGTGAGCATATGGACAGTAGCACTTTAGATATGGTCAATGCTGGCGACCAGTTGTCTTTAAGAATATCAAGGCATATAACACCTTGACTGTTTATATTGCAATGGTATATTCTAGTTCGGAATGTTACCTAAAACCAATAAAAATATAATCTGTAATCAATAAAATAGTCAAATTAATGATGACTTCAATAAATGGGGCTGTTGGGCTGCAGCAGCACAACATATGACGGCAATGCAATGGTTGTGGATTCAATTTCCACTGAGAGGAATAAATTATTTTTATTCTCTTACTCTGGTAACAACATGACAAGTGGCATTAACATAACCACAATATATTACATCCACTTAATGCTGTATATAAGATATTTCATGAAATTATCAAAGACTAGAGACCCACTCGTGGCTTCCACCTATATTTAATTTATTATGCTGCGTTTACCAACAGGTTGATCATATAATTTATAAGCAGGCACTACATGGCTGCTTGAGAGGATGTCATCAGCAGCGAGGGTTCCTTTTGCGGCCATAAACAGTTTTTAATTATTTCAATTTTACATTTTCTCGAAAAGTATACATCCAGATTACATGCTATAAAAGTGAAAGCTCAAATTTCCTTCATGATGAATAACTTTCATTGGTAAGTTTCAATATCTTCATCAAATATAAAATGGTGAAATATTACCTTAAAATTTTCAATTATTTTTTGTCACTAAATGTATAATTGTGACTATTTGTAAAAGATGTATATACGGAATCCCATATTATTTTAGAACTAATAAAATTGAATGTTTTTGTGCAATCTTCTTACATATATTTAACTATTCTACAGTGCATGCGGTTAAAGTAACACAATGGTGTTCCTAATTATAGTTATTTCGTTATTTAAGACTAACTAAGAATTAAACCGTAACGTTAGATAATCTATAGCACTCCTGAAGAATGTTTTTCATACAAAACAAAAAAAAAAGTAAATCCGACCACCAGTTCCAGAGATCATAGCATTTAAACAAACAAATTCTAAATTTATTATATTAGTACAAGTTCACTCTCATTTTTTTTATTTTGTAAGTATGAAAACAAATAATATGGGAAAGATAATATTTCCCATGAAGTGTTATAATTTATAATAAATGTGTAAGCAAATTAAAATTTCACTCTAATATATAGTAATAGATTGGAATGCATTTTTATCTTACCTTAGGAGGTTTAAAAGGGTATTCTGCAGAGAAGTGTATGTCTAAGAAGAAAACTCCACCTTCGTACACTGACCCAGGCGGTCCAAGTATTGTGGATACCCATTCATATAGATTATCTCCTTTTGGCCCTGCACTGCAATTAGGAGGTGGGTCTAGTGTAATTTCTGCCAATTCCTTCTGGATCCTCTTAGCTGACGTACCAAGCGCCTTCGACATTTTAGGATTTGGCTTATTTTCTTTTGACTCTGGTTTGCTCTCAACTGCTCCACTGCCCCGACCACGACCTGTTCCACTCCCTGATGAACCAGACGCACCAGACATTATCTAAAACCATCAAAACTTAATCTGCTAAACATAGAAGCAATTGTTAAAAAGCCAACTCAAATTTGTATATGATATGTTACATAACACATGTTGTTTGGGATTATACTTTACATGAGTTACTAATAACATTTCAAAGATAAAATATATATTTAGAAAGCAAAAAATATTATTTATTTAAGCAATGTATCTCAGTAACTCATGGACATAAATATATATCCTTGAAACATTAGAGTAATAATTAAATCTACAAAAATCTACAATAATTCAGATATTTCTTGTAAAAAAGGCAATTTACGATTGTAAAAGTAATGTGTGCAGGTAAATACAAATTTCTATAAAAATAAAATAATAAATGAATTAAGATAACAATATCACAATACTTAGCCATAAACAAAAGACTATCGAATACTAATTTAAATTAAAATAGCCAAATAATGAAATGATCAATAAAAAAAACAATCATATTTTTCAGAAGAATTCATGTTGTATAGAACAAAGGCATTCTTACACAATGTGTTTGATTTACACATTTAAATGCAAACAATTGAAAATAGACAATATAATTTAACTCAAACTAGCAAAGGAAAATAATAAAATTGCTTCAACAGATGTTTTAAGTGTAAAAATATTATTTGTACCTTACGAATAACAGTCGGCCATCTTGTGGGCTAGCGTTATCCGATAATTTACAATTTCTTTTGCCAACCACCGAGATAACTCTAATAAATATATGTATCCAAAAGCACACTCAATAGAAGACAAAGAAATCGATCCAGAATATATACAATTTGTGTGATATGATATTAATTGCGACTCGGTGTTAGATGCTCCGAACTGCAAAGCGCAAATAAGCAGCTTGTTACTTTCCCATGAGATTAAGATTTTTTTTTATTGTCTGTGAAACTTATCAATAAGCTTTAATATACCTTACTGAAACTAAAGCTTGAATTCTCTTGTGGCTGTAAAGATGTTAGAGCTTCAGTCCTCTTCTACCACATTTCGTCCATTTGTAAATCAACCTTACCAGCACAACTGAAAGTCACCAACGCACACACGTTTAAAACAAAAACAATATATTAAATTTTAGAAATTTTTCAACATTGTGACATAGTCACAATAACTACCTTTTTTAAGATTATAATAAGGAAAAATAGTAACTAAATTAATATATCTACACAGTAAATCCAAAGTAAATTTAAACAACTTCACAAAGCACAACCAAATTCCGACATGTTATTATAAATTAAAAAATAACCGGCATGTTGCCATAAATGAAAAAATATTATAATCTATTTCAAATTTATTTATTTCTGTTTATGTATTTAGTAGGTAACATACGGTATAGTTATTGTTACTTAAGCGATGAATAAATTATAAAACATTTCCGTTTTCATACCATAATAAAATATTTTTTTACATTACTAAAACTAATATTGATAAAACAATGTTTCTTTTACTGTGGAAACAAGAAATATTTTATTAAGGTTCTTAACTTTCAATTTTAATTATTAACATAATTATTTTACCATTTTTTTTTACAAAACCGGACCGTACCGTACGAAACTATATTTTGGTACGTTACGATATTTTCATAATATATAAAAAAACCTATTTTATTATCTGTGATGTGTCAGAACTCAAAATTGAATTATGTTTATTTTATAGCTTGTATTTTACAAAATTTACATTTCACAGAGTTGAATTCTGACTATTAGAAATTAGAAAATATTGATATTAATTTCATTTATTATTGTTATAATAAAATTGACAATAAAAAACTTACAAAATGGGGAAACGACAACATCAAAAAGATAAAATGTAGCTTAAAAACTTTGTAAAACACTTGTACTTTAATAAAATACGCATTAAAACGTATTTGAAAAAATTATATATCTTATATTCTTTCTACATTACAAATTACAGGTACCTTACATATACAGAGTGGACAACTTTATATGGTGGTAAAAGATCGGGAACTGCAGTAGAAGAAGATACTTCATTCCGAAGACTACCTTATGATCATTGTTCTTTGTGTCTACAACCATTTGAAGATCCTTATTGTGATAACGTTGGAAATTTATTTGAGTTACAAGCTATTATTGAGTTTGTCAAAAAGTTTAAAATAAATCCAGTTACTGGAAAGGTAAGATAAGTGTTAATAATTAATGCTTATATTCTTTACAATTTCATATTTTTCAGATTATCTTAAATCCTTTTAGATAAACATTTCATATAGATTTTGATAGACATGTGTATCAGCAAACACTGAATTCTTTTAATAATATTATTAAATTACTTTAAATATATTATCTTTGTTTGTGGCTAATGTAGCTTAATAAAAGAGTATGTATGTGAACATAAGGATTGGGGGTCTAATCTCTGCAAGGTGGATGTCCGCAAAATGGAGTTGAAAAAATAAATTATAATAATTTTATGTAATACAAAATATTTTTTCTTTACAGAAACTGGATATAAAAAGTCTTACTAAGCTTAATTTCTTCAAAAATGCTCAAGATGATTATCATTGTCCTGTTCTATTTAAACCTTTTACTAAAAATTCACACATTGTTGCGATACAAACCAGTGGTAATGTATACTGCTATGAAGCTGTGGAACAACTTAATATTAAAGGCAAGAATTACAAGGACCTCATCAATGATACTCCTTTTGTTAGATCTGATATCATTACAATACAGGACCCTAACAATTTGGGAAAATTCAATATATCTAATTTTCATCATATTAAAAATAATTTAAGGGTGGAAACTGAAGGTAAATTTAATAAGTATAATACAAATAATAAAAAAGCAGACTTAAAGTAAAAATTTCCAACTAAGTTGTTTTGGTTAAATATAGTTTAAAACAGTTTTACCTAACTTAGTATTAAGACATACTTTTGCACTAAATTCTTGAGGTATCCATATTGAGTAATGGAAATCAAATTTACTATTAAAAATATATATTTTAATTTGAGGCTGTTGTGGTTCCCTCTGCCTACTCTGCTGTATGCGGGATGCAGAGTGAAGCTGATTATTGTTACTTAATGTATAATATGAAAAATAGCTGCTTTACACATCAAATCTGAGTAATCTGTTTATACCATTGTATACATCACAAAATGTGAATTAGTTTGTGTACAAAGATGTGACGTGATATTTTTATTCTTAAGTAGATGAATTGGCCAACACAGTCTATGCCTTGCCCTTCAATTGGTGTTTGGGTTTGGGTGGGTAGTCGTCACAACTTTAGTTTTTGAGGTGTTCACATGTAGGCCAACCAAACACCAAATAAAACATAAAAAAAAAAACATTATTATTTAATATAATTATTATTAAGAACATGTAATATTATATTAATACATTATATTAAAATATAATATTAATAACTTGATTTGTAGAGGAAATTGCTTTGAAAAAAGATCCACATGCGAGATTAAAGACAGTGTCAGCTGAAACAAAAGATATTTTAGAAGAATTAGAAAAGGAGTATAAAGCACCAGAAGTGAAGGAAGTTAAAAAAGAGGTATTAAAGTTTTTATTAAAATACATTTTTAATACACATCAGGGTTGATGTTTATTTATCATTACAGCATGCATTCAGGGTGATGGAGATTTCCTTCCTGTGGGCCTGTATTCGGGGTACGGGGGTTTCCAACTCAACTAATGAATTTCCTTACTTTCCAAATGCTATATAACTACTAAGTTAACAAAAATCCAATCAAATCAGGTTCACACTATATCCCGCGCACAGCCAGAAAACCTAGTGTTAAGACACCATTCCCCACTTTCTGGTGAATTCTGGAAGCATTGCATGTTCAGCGGCGGAACTCAACGTTGTGCTTTGCCTCGACTCCAGAGTGAAGAAATGGAAATATAAATTTAAATGAATATGTAATTTCTCCAAGTTGTGATCGAACCCACAATCAGTCGCGTTTACGGTCACATTTTGTGCCCCTGCGCCATCTGGCCTCTCTTTACTGAGTCAAACCAACACTAATAATGAGCCCTTAAGGTGCAATTTATTTTCCTCTTCATTATCCCACATCTAGCAGGGTATACAGAGAAAATCCAGTGCTAAGACAATATGCACTTTGCTTTTCTCCCAAATTTTATGTAATGTTGCCACAAACTCGACACACAATGTCTTGAAAATTGGAGAAAAGGTAAGGAATGGAGTGCGTTAACCCTAAGTCTCCTCCACCTACCCTGCTATATGAAGCCAAACACTTTCCTTTAATTCTAGTATATAATTCTACAGGTTGCAGATAAGTTCAATGCCGCACATTATTCAACTGGTAAAGTGGCAGCCAGCTTCACATCGACAGCAATGGTTCCTGAGACTGTGCATGAAGCTGCAATTATATCTGATGATGATATCAAATATGAAAGGGTTAAGAAAAAAGGTAAAAATTTGTAATGAATTTTATGACTCACGCAATGGTTGTGGGTTTGACTTTCATTTCCTCGTTCTGGTATTACTTAATATTTACATCTCTACCATTTCTATTGTAGTGGGTATCTGATCAACTGCCCTTTGTTTACATAAAGCACGATATGCGACCCCGCATGGAAAAGCTACACTACAGTGCTTTTATCCGAAATTGTAACACCATTTTTTTTGTCTCCAAGCATTACAGTAAGGAAGTTATGGTGGTGAAAACCCTTTACGTTAAAATGTATTTTCTCGGTATCTATTAAAGATATCTTTACGAAATTCTTTATTATATACATATATTTTTAGAAAATTATAAGTTGTAAAAGATTTTAAGTTTATATTTATGCAAGATACAATGTGAAGCTAAAAAAATATATTTTTCTTACAGGTTACGTGAGACTAGCCACAAATTTTGGCCAATTAAATTTTGAGCTATACTGTGACGTAACTCCTAAAACGTGTGACAACTTCATAAAACATTGCCTCAGTGGATACTACAATGGTACAAAATTCCACAGATCTATTAGAAATTTTATGGTTAGTAAAATTCTTACTTATGGAAAGAAGAGGATTATTTTTTAGATCATGTTAGTTTTGTATTTGCTGCTTCACTCTTTTTCCCCACATAGTAAAATGTAGGTAGACGTAATCTATTCTTAAAATATTGCATTTCTCATTTTCGTTTTTAATAATTTGTTTCCTTACCATAACAAGGAAATTCAAATTATTCATTCACTGTATCACTGGAGCAATTTTATATGTCTTCTTCACTCACTGTATCAGGAATTAATTGTATAATTATTTCTTTAAAATTGTTTAAATTTATAGATGTGTGTGTATTGTTACCTATAATTACATTTTTTAAAATAATTCAACTATATATTACATGGTAGCAGAATTTACTACTACTAATATTATGATTTACGTTTACTTATTGTAAACAGATTCAAGGTGGAGACCCCACTGGAACAGGTCTAGGTGGTGAGTCAATATGGAAGAAACCATTTGAAGATGAAATCAAACCAAATTTACACCACACTGGCCGAGGAATATTATCTATGGCGAATTCTGGTCCTAACACAAATGGATCACAATTGTAAGTAAAGTGCATTTAAGTGCAGTAACTCTAAAAATCGGGTATTTTTGATGATTACCTTTACCTATCAAGGGAGGATGCAGTATTTCAGGTAGATTGGATAGGATATCCTGGGATAGAGAATGTAAAGGTGTGTTACCTATTAGAAATACCCAATATTCAGAGCTATACACCATACATGTAAATGAAAGATTTATTAAATTATTAATAAAATATTTATTTCTTTAATCTTTTTTAAATTATCTAATGTTTTTGAGATTTTGATAGGAGAGTGTGACTGCAAGCACAATGGTTGTTATGTAGATTCCCACTTAGTACTGGATTATTTTTATTTTTTCAATTGGGTAACAATATCTAAAACTCGAGCGGAAAGTGTCTTAACACTAGATTCTTATTGCCTGCTCTGATGTACATATACAAAATCCAGCATAAACATAAATAAATTCTTCTATTTTGAAGCTTCATCACATTTCGCTCCTGTAAACAACTGGATGGCAAGCACACCATATTTGGCAAAGTTGTTGGAGGCCTTGACACACTAAATGCAATAGAACATGTAGAAGTAGATAACAAGGACAGACCTATTGAAGATATTATTATAGAAGTTGCTCAGGTGTTTGTTGATCCTTTTGCTGAAGCTGAGGAACAGGTATGGAATGTTTTGTATTTTAAAGCTAGATAAGTATTCAATATTGGAAATTGTTTTGTGTAAGAATTGTATTCTTTACTTAATTTTTTAGCATATTTTCGAAGCATTACATATTTAGTTACAGTCAGACAGTTAAGAAAATATAATGTATTATAAGAAATATGATTTTTTTTTAAGTAATTAATTTTAAAGCTGTCATACAAATGAATAAATGTACTTTCAGACACAGTACAGCTTTTATATATTCTTTTTTTTTACAGATAGCAGCTGAAAGAGCAGAGGAATTAAAGAAACAGGCACAATCTGGTGTGAAACCTAAGAAAGCAAATAAACAACCACTCACAGTATTCAGAGATGGAGTGGGAAAATATCTTAACTTACAAGAACATTCCTCTACCAGCAAAACTAAAAACCCACAAGAAGTGCCCACAAAGAAAGCAAAAAAGGACAGCAAATATAACTTTGGTACTTTTGATGCATGGTAATATTAAAAAAATAATATATTTGTAAATATGAACTTGGTAAATAAAAAATATATTTAGAATTTAATTAGAATTTATTTCATCCCTTGTGAAGAGTTAACAAAAAATATTACTCTAAATGAATATATTGAATTTTATTGTATTTAATTAATTATATAATTGTGATTACAAAATGAACTACTAATTTATTTACATTGCATATTAAGTAAATAATGTGCATGTTGTGTTGGTCAAATACAATGTAAAAATATTTTAAAAAATTGATCCACAATTAAACAGGCTTAAATAATATCATACAGATTAACACTTAACTAACTAATAAATCTACAGAGCTAGCATCCAATTTTATCTACATAGTTAATTTATTAATTTACTTTTCCAATCATATTTTATATTCATAACAGCACAAACTTTTATTCACATAAATAATTATACACAGAATATCAAGAGGTTTTTTTAAATATTTGTTAAATTTTGAATCTAATTAAAGTTAGTACGCCTTCTAGCTGTTCTTTGCTTATCAAATCTCATTTCCATCTCTTCCAAAACCTTTGGTGTATAACGGACAACAAGCTTAACAGATCCTACTGCTTGTTTTAATAATTCCACAGCCTTTTCATGATTCTCTCCTTCGACAGACACTCCATTTACAGAAAGTAATTGATCACCTCTTTTTAGTCCTCCGTGACGATCAGCAACCCCTCCAGGTATTATCCTAGATATGTATATAGGAGAGTTTTGTTCCTTCCCTCCCATCACATTGAATCCTAAACCTTCCTCAGTCTTGGGTAGTTCAACGACTCGAGGATGAGCATGGCCTTCTGCAGCAGCGAAGGCTGCTACGGTAGCTTTAGCCGTAGCTGACGCCCGAATGTCAGCTGACCCCTGAATGTCTACTGTTTCGTAAACGTGCTCATATACTTCTCTAACGGCGTTTAAAAAATCACTTTGTAATACTTTTTGTAATGCAGCTAATTTTGTTGCTGGCACTTCACCACTTTGTTGAAGTTTTTCTAATAATTCTATAGCTCTCTTTATATCTCTTGCCAAAGTCAGTTGTTCTCCTGTGTTACTCATCTTAGTTAAAAAGTTTTATGTAAGAAATGTATAATAAAACAAGAACTGGGCGTATTTATCGCCTAAAAATTTTACTAATCGATAGTAAATACCAATATACAAGTTTCTCTTGTCATTAGACTGTTACCACAGATTAAAAAAATAAAGATACTTGTACTGTATCTTGCTAACACTATATATAAAACTGAGACTTTAATTTAAAGATCAATAGGAACTACCATAGTAAAAAATGTTCTGTAATTTTGTATTGAAGTGATTTTAGAGAAAAAAAAAATCAATGAATGCACGTTTTTAAAATATTTTAATACATTTAAACGTCTAATATTTTAGGAGCACCTATTCCTCTTTGATCCATGAATCTTAAAACTTTCAGCTTATGCGATAATTCGATTACAAGTTTGGACGTCTCGTGCGGCTGCCTCAAAACGAAGACGGACCCCTTGTTCTAGCAACGACTACATATTGGTCTGTTATCAGGACAGTATCATAAGCTCTCGCGTGTTCACAACTTAACCTTAAATATACTGATCCGCTAAGAATAAGTCAATCATACTTTTCACGGTAAGATTGTAGAAGAATGTGTGAATTGATTGGTGATGAAGGAATAATAAAAAAGATTTATGAAGGAAAAGTGAGCGGTAGCAAAGATGAGGGGAAGACCTCGGTTGACCTTCGAAAACACAGCGTCAAAGATACTGGAGGAAGCTCATTTAAAAACTTTGAGGACGCCCCAGAGGGCAAGTACGAAGATGTTGATGACAATGGACGAAGTGAAAGACTATACTGTAGCGTCAATTTTTCAATTCTTTGCATATATATATATCATTGTTGGTACCACATCATCATTTTTCTTCAGTTGCTCCTATCATAATTCTACACTAATTGTCATTGTCGGTATTCATACAATTGTTGCGATTTTATTTTAAATAAATAAGGGTAGTTCATAGACCACTTTTATAAAGGTGCTTTATAATATCCAAGCTTATATCCCACAGCAAATTTTCAGCTTTACAATTTTAGGAGAACGCTTAAATAACAGGAATTTTAGGAAAAGCTAAAATAACAATTTTAGGAGAACTGCAGCACAGTATTATTTTCTTTTAGATGCTTATCATTATTCTCACCAATTGTAATGTCCGTATATGTTTATACGGACAATTATTACGGACATTTTTAGTTAATTCCATTTTTTTAAATGAATAAGAGGTAGTTCATTGATTCCTTCAAGAAATGTGCATTATAATGTGTAAGCTTATATCTCACAACCAAATTTCAGCTTTACAAGCGGGTTTTAAAAATACATAATTTTTTGATTAAAAATAATAATTTTGATGCCACTGCAGTAAACCGGCAATTTAATAAACACTGATGTCAAAAAGCCCCAAATTCGTAGCTGTGACATTTTGACAATTGTGCCAACTTCAAATAATTTGCCATATTTGGGTTATATTTTATAGTTTATTTTTCATTAATTAGGTGTAAAATCTTATCAAAATAATTATTGAAAACGATCTGTGTTTCTGCGTTATGTTATAATACATTTTGTGTTGATATTCCGATTTAATAAAGTGTCTTGAAACATTACAATGGATGACTTAGGTAAGTGACTTGTTATCATCATATAACCTGTTTGGTTTGCTACGTAATGACGTGTGTTATTTAGAAATGAAATCATTTTTGTTTGCTATAAATAGATATCAATACATTATTTTTTTTAATATTTATTTGGTATTATTCCTATTATTTACTAATTGGTATTATTTATTTTATTTTTAATTTAATCCATATAAGATTTAATTTTTTTGCTTAATAAATATTTCTAATACATTTGTGATATATTTCTGATGGTACATTAACTAAATAGTAATTTACTGGAAGACTTATTTAAATGATAACTTAGATATGTTATCATGTTGTGTGATATCATATACCTAATCATTTTGAAGGTATTTTTTGTTTGAATCTGAAAAACAAAATTAATTTCAATGAAGATTATTGTTATTAGATTTTTTACTAAGCCTTTTATAATATTAAGTTTTATTTTGTTGGCATCAATTGAAAACCTATCACCATTAAGCCATATGTTATCATCAAACTATGTCTAAATTCTTATAAGTGTATTACAACTTATTTGTGTTCTGAGCATCTCTGTAGGATTAGTAGTAAGAGTTTTTACAAATTTCTGCTATCCAAAGATACTTAATTACTTAGAATTATCATTTGGCAAGATACAATGCTACTTATTACATATTTTTAACAATTTTTAAGCTATTCCACACTTAAGAAAGAAAAATACTTTTTTAGTATTATATTAAAAACAATCATATAATTATTAAAGAAAATTCAAATCATATAATTATTAATTAATTAATTATAGTTAGGATTGCATAAAAAGTATTCTAAATTGAATCTTTAAGTTATATTTTGCTTATTAGTAACACAGTTTTTTTTTTTTTAAGTTTTTAATATAGATTGTTTTGTAAACTGCAGTAGGATTTTTCTGGATTAGATCATAGCTTATGTTGTTCTTTAATGTCACACATTAAATAGTAATTAGTTTAGCTATTGTCTACTTAAAAATCTAACAAATACACCACCTGGTTCTGCATTGGGGACTTTGTACCATTTTAATTATTACTTAGACCACATGATGACAAAGCAGTCCAAAAAATACAAAAATTGCGACTTAAATTATAGGTAATTTTAGTCATGTTTAAAAAATAATTTAATTATTTTATGAAATAATACAAATTTTCTAAAAAAAACCACTTTTATTTTTTTCTTTTCTTATTTTTTTTAACTTTTTTGATACACATATATTTTTAGTCAGCACAAAACAATAGGCTAAATGTGGGAAAAATATGTTGGACATTTTCTTTATTATTCTTTACTGTAACCATATCAAATTTTATGAATGTTTCTATATAAAAAAATATCAAATACAGAAGCTTTCAGTATAGCAGCTTCACAGCAGCTGCAAAATAGGGTAATTGGAGACAAACCTGGAGTCAAAAGATTCCATTCCTCTTTTTATGTCTGAATTTGAGATTAATACCTGTGTGGAGAAATGAAAATTTTTGTACTCTGATTGAATATGTTAAGGAATAAATCCATAGTTTATTTTCCATAACATATTCCAAATATTTTTTATTTCTTGGTCAATATATCTCAGATTACTATTAGAGCTTTCTTCTTCATAAATGTATTTCTAGTACTTAAATTATGAGTCTATAAATATTATGATTACAGTTCATTAATTTACAAGAGTTTCTTAAATACTTGCTTCATTTAAAAATATTTTAATTAAGGTTGTCTTTAATGAAGTTCTTGTTTTTAAATTATCTTGAGGTCTTATCATACTTTTGCTAAAGATTTAGTTACATTAATTAAACTTAATGTAACTAACTTAACTTAAAATACACAATAAATATTTTTAACATTTTTTAAGTGTTATTCCATACTTAGGAAAGAAAAATACTCACTTAGAAACTATGGTGCTACATTCAATTTTTTTATATGTTTTCTAAATAAATATTACACAATAAATGTCTTTATGGACAGTGAAATATCACACTGTTGTCAATTTTTAATAATATTTGTTATTAAAAGTAAAATGAGGCCAGTCGTGGCGCAGTGGCATGAAGTGTGACTGTAAAACCGACTGGTTGTGAGTTCGATCCTCACTCGAGGAGATGAACTATTTACATAAATTTATATTTCCATATCTTCACTTTGGTGTCGAGGGCGGCGTTGAGTTCTGCTACTCAACACGCAATGCCTCCAGAATTCGGCAAAAAGTGGGGAACGGAGTGTCTTAACACTAGGTTCCCTCTGCCTACCCTGCTGTGCGAGGGACAGTGTGAAGCTAAAAAAAAAGAAAGTAAAATGAAAATATATGTTACAATATTAAACATATACAAAAACATATTTTTACATCACTCGTCTTTGCTGCATTTATCATTATTACCTGGATATCTGTTATATTGACATGATTAATGACCACCGTCAAATCTACCCCACCTTACTAGCAATATCATAAAAAGCCTTAATGACCCAACTACAAGAATAAATAAGTATAAAACACAAGAAATAAGATATTTACCGTATTCATTTAAATTAATAGATATTCGTTAATTGAATTTTGGAAGTAAAAATTAACGAAGATAAACTGTAGAAAAAAATAGAAGTAAAAATTAACTAGGAAACCCAGAATATGATGGTTTAATTATAGCATTCCAAGCATAAAAACAAAACAATCATTGATATTTTTTTTTATAATTATCAATTTGCAGTGGGAGTAATTGTCATTTTAATAGACATATCATATATATATATATATATATATATATATATATATATATATATATATATATATATATAAGAGATTATGTCACATGAAGAACTTTTACTTAAAAGATACTACTGGAAGAAAGATAGATTACTAAACAGTAGAAAGCAAGAGTTAATATGAGTAGAAACTACAAATGCAAAGCCATACATTGTACTTTTTTAATTCGGCGGAAATTGGGAACGCAATTGTTTTAATAGGTTCCCTTGGCCTACCCTGCTATGTGCGGGACCCAGCATGAAGCTAAACGAACAAACAGACTTTACAGGCGAATAACCAATAGAACGCAGTAGTTAAATAAAAGTTTTGTCTTGTATAATATTCCACTAAAATGTATAAGAAAAATCGTGTGACTTTGTCAATAGAAATATTTTAAAATATTTTAAGTACTTATTACATTATTGATGCACTGTGGACAAAATATTTAAACAATACACGTACAAATGGTTTTGTATTTTCCGAATAATAAAATTATATAAATGTTTACGCGTCCAATATCACGTTTGCCTGTACAAAAAGCTTGTGGTATTAAAGTTCAATTAAAGTAAAAATAATGGTTAGGTACATATAGACATATATTTTTTGCAGTCGTGACTCAGCGGCACACTAAATTCGACGATTGTGGGTCGATTCCCATTTGAGGTAATAAATTATTTAAATTTCTTCACAATACATAACACAGCGGCATTTGGGCAGTGCGTGAAGTTATAAAAAATATCAAGCAAATTAAATTTGACACGTGTCATCAAACGTGTATTACGTTTAAATTTTATTTCAAGCTTTAATTGATTTTCCACACTTAGTATCTACTCCACCCCCATGTCCTCTAAATCCGTGACATACGATGATAATATTAGTTATTAGTCCCTTGGCTCAATTAGCTTGATTATCTTCCGTTCGCCTTCGTTAGACCGCGTTGAAATATATGCGACACGCCTATCTCATTTTCTTATCCTTTCTAGTACTATGTCTGTACTGTATCTGTAATATTATGTTTATTATATATTTTGCTTTTTGGACACTATTTCAATTATATGCACTGGCTTGGTGTAAAAACATAACTTTATTATAATTAAGTTTAATGCCTTATTCGTCAAAGGAAAGTATAAAAAAACTAAGAATAAATTACTCCGTTCTTACTATCTTTTAAGAGGAGGAGGCCAGTCGTGGTTTTGAGGCCAGTGGTGGCGCAGTGGTTCGATCCCCACTCGAGGAGATGAAATATTTACTTAAATTTATATTTCCATTTCTTCGCTCTGGTGTCGAGGTTAAGCGCGGCGTTGAGTTCTGCCACTCAACACGCAATGCCTCCAGAAATCGGCAGAAAGTGGGGAACGAAGTGTCTTAACACTAGGTTCCCTCTGCCTACCCTGCTGTGTGCGGGATACAGCGTGAAGCTGATTTTTTTGTTTACTTTCTTTTAAATTCCCAAATATTCCCTGAGTGGAAATTACAATCCTAGTTATTGCGTATGACAGATACTTTCACACGTCACCGTGGCGTCATCGATTTAAGGACTTAGGAAAAATATGAAAGAATTTGTTATCATGGTTCTTATACTGTTTTTTAGAAGCTATCCTGAAAAAACGTATATAAATGCTCCAAATTATTTTCCTCGATTTTCTCGTATATATTCCAAGTACAGATGTCGATGAGTTACAATTTGATTTAAGGTATAGATTAATATATTATAAATTTTTATTCGGCCAGATTACTTAATGTAAAAGACAACTTGTAACTCCAACGGCTTAATCTAATTAATAACGATACATGCCATGTGTTGTTATATCACGCATAAAATTACATAAAATCATCACAAATTGTAGCTTATATGTTATTCTGATGTATAACCTAAATTACTGTAAAGTTTCCTCTAAATCCGTCCAGTAGTTTTCTCGCGAGAGAGTAACAAACATACATATGTACAATAAATATATCCTTTCTCACAAATTTTCCCCTTTTTAATATTAGAACGATATTTATTAAATGATCTTATGAAATTATTTTATTGCATTTCGATATAGAAAACTTTATAAATATGTTTATATGTATATTCTAGTTTTGTAATCATTCTTCTTAATAGTAAAACATATATGTCGGAATGACATCAGTCTGTTTAGCGAGATAATAGAAATTCTATTTTAAACTCACCTGAATCATCGGTACAGAATTGCCTGGTATTCTTCTAGAAACAGTAGTACCTAAGCTTATTTTTTTTGACTTCATTTTGAATTATAATTCTTAAAACATAAAAAAATATGTTGCTAAAATACATCAGCTTCACGCTGTATTCCGCACACAGCAGGATGTGAAGAGGGAACCTAGTGTTAAGAAACATCGTTCCCCATTTTCCGCCGAATTCTGGAGGCATTGCGTGTTGATCGGCGGAACTCAACGCCGCGCTTTACCTCGACATCACAGAGAAGAAACGGAAATAAATATTTCATTTCTTCAAGTGGAATCAAACCCACAACCACTCGCTTTTACAGTTACACTTTGTGCACCTGCGCCACGGAGGCGCATAACTGAAATACATTTTAAGAAGATTTTTTTTTTGTCTAAAGAGCGAAAAATTCTTGAAACTTCATGAAACTGTGAACAATAAAATCAAGATACTACATTCTCCGCTTTCCACCTGATTCCGTGACATTTGCGTGTTAAGTGGTGGGACTTGCCACCACACTTTATGTAACCAGGACGGCGGAATAAAGATAATATATTCCCCTTAATAGGCACCAAACCTACAATCATCACGCTTACGTTATATAATTTAAGTTCTATATCCTCATCTTTATATAAAACCTTATCGTTTATAAAATATTTTAAGTAAGAATTTTATTTATATTATTTATGTAAACTCATTTATCAGATTTTTTTTATTTTATAGCCAGCATACCTGCAAATATCCATTGCGTCACGTCACGTCACAGGCCATTTTCCGATGAGTTACATTCTATGTTCTTTGTCAGTTAGACGCGTGCCACGCGCAAGTAAATCGTAAATACAATATTTAATAAAAAAAATCGGTAAAAAAAAAATCTTTGTTAAATTTCTTTAGTGATGTGTAAACAATTGTTAGCACTAAAAGTGTTTAAAGGGAACAACACTAATTGTTTACCGTACAGATAAAATATTATCTTTTTTTTTAATATTATTATTTACGATATTTCAATCCGATTTACAAATGTTAATCAGTATTTAGTATGTTAATCAGTAATGTAACAACTACCCTTGATCGTTGTTTTGGGTATTCTTGGCAGCACTTCAAAGACACTCCATCTGTAAGTCTAGACTGCATTTCGCCACATTGACCTGTTAAGTAGCTCGTTAAATAAATAATAATTGATATTATTAATAAAAGAACTAATTCTTTTTAATTTAATTAATTACAAAATCTTTATTTTCATTTAAATTAACTGCAATGGAGGTTTTGTAAGGTAAAGTTCTATGTTTAAAAGTAGTCTCTAGTTTAAAATACATGAGTACAAAATACTATATTTCATTTAATTTTTTTTATTGTTTATTATCAAGAATTAAGTATATTAACAAGATATTTTTAAAGTTACTATACGAAATGTTACTCGACACGAAATTAAAATATAAATTTACATTTCTTCGCTCTGGTGTCGAGGCAAAGCGTGGTGTTGAGTTCCGCTACTCAAGCAATGCCTCCAGATTTCGGCGGAAAGTGGGGAATGGAGTGTCTTAACACTGGGTTCCCTCTGCCTACCCTGCTGTGTGCGGGATACAGTGTGAAGCTGATTTAATTTGTCATATTTAAAAAGTTTATTTGAATTCCGTACTTAAATAAAAAAAACAACGTAATTTGTTACTCTGTAACTTCACTGCGGAGGTGAAAATTGCATCCACTCGCCCATTTTCCTATTTGCCTCACAAGTGGGTTGTGTTAGCACCGGCCGCTCCACGAGCCCACAAATATTGACTTCCTTATTAAAGCCCCGTGAACAATGGCCGTCTCGTAAACTAACGCATCGTAAAGTTTCTATCTGTTGTTTCAATTAGCTACGTTCACGTTGATATAATGGATTCTGGAAAGTATTTTCTGTATGTGTAATGTTTGTTGCTAAAATATTTTTCTTGTTTTGTTGCTTAAATGAAAATATGTATATGTATTTATTTGAGGAATATTTTTGTATAAGCTTTACAAATGCATGCCTTACGTGGCCAGACATGCTGTTTTGTATGGAACCGTCTCGTTTTCCTATTGTGTGCCCTGGTGTACCGAAGCATATAACCGGGACCGGCACCGTACAATGTCTCATTTTTCTATTATAAATGGCACATAATTCTGGTTGTACGAATCACGTTTCACCGCGCTTATCACGGTACGCTATTGTCAAAAGATAAGTTAACGCACTCAATTTTTTTTATCAAATAAACGAAAAATACACGGTAGGTACACCAACAACTATTACCTTTTTAATATTATACAATAGTCAAAAACAATTCAAATTATAGTCCAGTCGTGGCGCAGCGGCACGAGGTGTGACTGTAAAACCGACTGGTTGTGGGTTTGGAGATGGAATATTTACTTAAATTTATATTTCCATTTCTTCGCTCTGGTGTCGAGGTTAAGCGCGGCGTTGAGTTCTGCCACCCAACACGCAATGCCTCCAGAATTCCGCAGAAAATGGGGAACGGAGTGTCTTAACACTAGGTTCCCTCTGCCTATCCTGCTGTGTGCGGGATACAGCGTGAAGCTAAAAAAAATCAAATTATGAATAAAAAAACTGACGTCCCGGTATGAGCCGAACAAAGTATGGTCAGGTCACGCATGCCGCATATAGCAGAATAGGCAGAGAGAATCTACTGTTAAGTCACTTTATTTACCACATTCCGCTCAATTTTCAAAACGTTTGCGTCCCATCAGGCCTTTTATTTTATTATAAAAGCAAGGAAATGAAAATAGTTTATTTCCCCGAGTGCGAATCTGACCCACAACTTCTGCGTTTACAGTCAGATGCTGTACCACTGTACCATCACGGTCTTATTCATAGTGTAGTTCGTATTATATTGACACGCATATCAATACGAACAATCCTGAATCCTGACTTGTAGCTATATCTAAACACACCTTTTTCAATAATTTTTATGTTATAAAAAAACGCAATTTTAACATTTTAGTCAACGCTATATTTAAAAGTCTAAGCAATGTATGAAGTAATTATTCGCGTGTCCTAATGAATACATATATAATAAATAATTCAATATTGTTCTCATATTGTTAGGTATACACGAGCTCGAGCGTCAGCTGGTTCTTATTTAAATACTAAACTACTATTGTATGGCATTACATAACTTGTAATGCCATCATCATTTATCTAACGTGAAAATAAAATAATATTGCTTAAATATGAGGCCGGTCGTGGCGCAGAGGCACAAAGTGTGACTGTAAAATCAACTGGTTGTGGGTTCGATTCCCACTCGAGGAGGTGAAATATTTATTTACATTTATATTTTCATTTCTTCGCTCTGGTGTCCGGGCAAAGCGCGGCTTTGAGTTCCACCACTTAGCACGCAATGCCTCCAGAATTCGACGGAAAGTGGGGAACGTAGTGTTTTAACACTAGGTTCCCGCTGCCTACCCTGCTGTGTGCGGGATACAGCGTGAAGCTCATTTATTTATTTTATTTAGATACTTATATTTAGATAAATCGTACGTCAGTTTTAGTTAACGGATATCATAGACAGATCCAAAATGGTAATAAACTAATCTAAAACACAAGTAGGTCGTTAGTGTCGATTTAATGATCAAAGTATCTAGTATCCAGAGCGCGCGAGTGGTTATAAAGCTATCAATCTATAAGGGAATTCTAAAAATTGAAGCCCTCTCTCTATATTTCATGAAACAGGGCCCGGTATAGTTGTGAAACGCATTCCTTTACGGCAAAGAGATAAATTTAGTTTAGTGTGTTTAAAAAGGAAAATTTGAAATATAAAATGTTTAAAAATATTATTGATTGCAATTGTACAATGTACATGAAGACTTTATGTGAATTTTAATAAAACCGATACTTACCTATTCTTAGAGTAGGTACTGTGTATATACTAAAGTAAATTCTCGGATTATAATTGTGACGATTGTGGGTTTGATTCCCACTAGGGGCAATAAAATCTGTTTATTTTTCCTAGCTCTGGTAACAAGATAAAGTAGTACGGCGGCGTTGCGTTCCGCCACTCAAATTGCAATGTCTTTTGATACTCAAAATTAGATAGAAACTGGGGACGGTGTATCACGTAACACTAAGTTCGGTGCGTGAAAAAGAGTGAAGCTGCTTTTTTTTTAATTTCACGGTTATCGCTAAATCTTTCTATGTCAAACACATCCGTCTACACTCTACACGGTGTGCACGAGTCCGACGCTTCCGCGCTTCCCTACTCGTGACATTTCTCAATTTCTCCCCAACTTTACGACGTTCATTAGAACGAAAGCTACGCCACTTTGATCTATAGCTTGACTAAATGACTTCTCATAAACGTTTTTAATTACTTACCACCACCAGGTGGAACTAAATTAATTAAATACTCATATTTCGTATAAAATTTGACGATAAAATATAAAAAGGGGCGTGCATGTAACATATCGATGTTTTAAATTATTTTTGTTTTATAAGACTGCTTCGGAATAAAACGACCCTTAACTGACATAAGTTTGTATAAATATTTTGACGGAGGCATCTGATTTGTGGTCAAGTCCACTATAAATAATCTTCAGCCGGTATGGCTGGAGTGGCCTGCGCATACGCCGGCACCGCGGCCACGACTCTTTAGTTGTGGCTGGGACGCGTTGACGAATACTCTGCTAGTGCGCGGTGCACGCCGCGACCTCGCCCTCTTGACACTGTCACTCACTTATCACACAACTTATCGACAGGTGATACGAATATATTGATAATATTTCATATCATTAAAATTGCTTCAGTTCCATTTACGGCATTCATATAATCAATTTGAATAGTGTTGTCAAAGTTTTAGGGATTTTTTCCATTTTTGTTTTCACTAGTATTTTGTTTATATTAATTAGTAGTAGGCTGTGATTATGGTGCGCTAACGTAGTGTTGTTCCCGTGGGTGTCTCAATTTAATAATCGGCTACGCGATTGGTCCAAGATGGATCGGACAATGTACGGCAAGGTGATGCCAGGCACTTATTATCCGTTTCGCTGCGCTATGAAGGAGAACGGAATATCGCCGGGCTGTGAGTATTTTTTTTTATTTATTAATTTTATATTAATACAGTGTTTTGAGCTGGAATGGATGGATCACAAGATAGTGTTTGTTTACTACGATATGTACAGTAGCGCACGTGTTCGAGATACTAAAGATTGCATTCACTCACCGTTTCATTTAACCATCCGGCGGGTTTATTTTTATTATAAGTATGTATGTATGTACGGTACGGAAGAGTATAGTATCAATTAATGAATAGAGCACCTCTATGTTTATTTATTTTATATCGAATGAGCTGTTGTAGCTGTTGTTTTTGTGTACGGTGTATACTGTTGTTTTATTTTAGATGTTATGTTTTATTATATTATCTAACTTGGCACGAGTGTATGGTGTATATTTGACGAGTCGTTAAAAATATTTTCGTAATAGCTTTTATTAAAGTGAAATATATTGAAAATCTGAAATTAAAAAGGGTTTTTATACAATAAATATAATTAGAAACATTTGGGATTATTGTGAAAAAGTAAAAAAATTAAGATGATGATTCTTAACTTTTATATTGTTGTGTAGGTAGGTACATTAACTTGGTTTCATTAGCATTAGTAGTAGTGGTAAATGTTTTTTATACCTTTATTTAAATATTTTTTTAATATTTAATTCTTGGATCGAAGATTTCTTCTTCTTTCACTTCGCCTCTTCACTGAAAACGGTAAGAGCAACGTAATAACTAAGTTTATGTAGAAAACTCAATAGACTATTAAATATTTATTATGTAAACATAAATTTTTGTTTAACACTTAACATAAATTTTATGTATATAACACACGCTAATTTTATAGTCTTTAATGTTTAAAGCCCATACATACCTGTATGCACTGAGGTGTGTTATCCATACTAAAGAAACGTCTAAATTGTAAACAATTTTATTTACAGTATAATTTGTTAAATGTTGAAAATATTTGCGTAAAACAACATTAACCCAAAAAAAAAACATAAACTTTATAAATAAACTAAGCTGTATCTATAACTTCCTCATACTTAGCTTATTACATTTTAAATATTTTGTTTTAAAGAAAAAAAAAACTAAGTAGATATGTATATGTAGGTATTACTTTTTTTCTCACTTTTATACATTTTAATCAGCTACCTAATGTCAAATTAATTAATAATTCCTGGTTTGTGTTTTTTTTTAAAGCAAAAATACCAAGCAAAATATAATCAATGAAATGCTAGCATAAGTGGTTGTTATCTAACTCACATGTCAACACATGTGGTCTTGGCAGCTACGTCAGCTAATTGAATTGATCTCTATTATTTATTTACACAAAACAATTTCTATTTTAATAATAATATTTAATTATCTCGATGAGACCATCGTGGTGCAATGGAACAGCGTTTCACTGTAAGCAACTCGACGGCTGTAGGTTCGTTCTCCATTCGTAGTAATTAATTGTTTTCATTACTCCGCTCTAACAAGACGAACGGCAGCGTTGAGTTCCGCCGCTCAACACACATTGTATTGAATTCGTGCGAAAAGCGGAGTGCGGAGTATCTTAACACTAATTTCTCTCCGAATACCTTGCAATTTGCGGGATAAAACGTGAAGTTGATATTATCTGGATGTTTTATTTAGATCAAGTTGTATTTATAACCTGTTTGATTTCTCGTTTCAAGAGCGCATTTGTAATTGCTTTACCCATGTTTACTTAAATGGACAGCTAGGTCGTTCTCAACATTGTATCAGCATTATTAATGGAATAACTGACAAGATCTTGACCAATTTTACGTTATTGGTATAAAAAACATCGATTTGCTATATAATAGTAACGAAAAAAAGAATCAAATTAAATCAGCTTCCGCTGTATCCCGCACACAGCAGGATAGGCAGAGGGAACCTAGTCTATTAAGACACTTCCACCATTCCTAGTGTTACTTAGTTTGTTTCTTAGAAATTTCGTTTTCATCATAATAAGCATTTATATGTAAGTTACTATTGACCCTGCTGCAAGGTTTGCCTTATACAGTGATTCACAACAAGTTAAGGACGTACAGCACATGTTACCATCGTATTACTCGGAATTTTAAAAATACAGTTTATTCATATTTTACGCCTTCTGTTCATAATTTATAGTATTAATTACAGCAATTACGTATGTCGCTGCAAGGTTGAACAGTGTTTGTTTATTGCTTTGTTCTATGACCTAATATGAACATGAATATTTATTTAAATTTATATTTCCATTTCTTTGCTCTGGAGTGAAGAAGAAAGCGCGGCGTTGAGTTCCGCCAACACGCAATGCCTCCAGAATTCAGCAGATTGTGGGGAACGGAGTGTCTTAACAATAAGTTTACTCTGCCTGCCCTGCTTTGTGCGAGATACATTGTAAAGTTAATTTAATATTTCTTTTGTGAATATTATTTTGTGTTAATACTTTTTTTTTATGTAACCCGCCTTTCACATTTTTTGAAATTGGAAATATTTATCCAAATAACACTACACTACAGGCTTTTACAATTTAATTTTCTCAGCTGAGTGCATACTGCAGGAAGAAATGCAGCTCTTTTTTTATACCTTCGTATATTCTTGCGCATGAATATAAAGCACTTTTTTAACCGAAACCCAAACGTAAACGTACGCAAAGTATTGTTTTAAATTCTATTATTTTATTTATTATACATTGTAGAGTTGTAAATAATTATAAAGAAAATTTTACATATTTTTTATTTTATACTTAAAATATATCACACATTAATTTTTACTATAAGTTTGGAAAGAATTTGAAAAATTCTGGTTATAATGGAAAACTTGTTTTCATTGACTTTAAATGTGTTAATTGTAAATGACCTTTGTAAGGTCGCGTTATATAACAGATGGTTTAGCATTGTTGTCATCGCTACGAATGTGATAAATACGATGTGCTATAATATATTTTTGTAAAGCTAATATCTAAACTTCTACTTATAGTAAAATTATAGAGTTTAAAATTTTGTTGGGTTGAACGCGCTAATCTTAAGAACTGTTGTTCGAAATGTTGTCCTAAAATTGTTGTCTTTGATTTCATTTAACGAAGAAGACATAAGCATAGGAATAGGATTTCTTTAGGTAAAATATTTTATCCTATATCTTTATAATACTTTTAATAATTTACAACTAATAAATATTAATATTTACAATATATTACTTTATTATTGGATTGTACCAGAATTTAATTAAAAACGTCAATAATTATCCTCTATTATTGACGGTTTAATCAAATTCTCGATTGATACGTAGAAAGATATCTGAAATGAAAGATCGGTAAATCTTTTTCGTTTCAATTAAGATCTGAACCAACAACCGTCGCGTAAAATCAATGACTAGTTCTAAGCACAAGCTCACAATAATATAATTAATATGATGTGCAGGTACTTAAATATGGCAGCTCCGTTAATATTCTTGCTCCTATAACCCAATTAATATATTGATTGACATATAAATTATGTATTCCTAGATCATCATCAGATATTGTATGTAAGGCTCTGTCCTTTAAGTACTCTGTATTAATAAGGTACACGCCGTTTATTAGTTATCCTTGCCGCCATCTATAGATGTTCTATATATAAATATTTTACAGTTTATGTAGTAATGCTCTCAGACAGCTTAGCGTTTAACATGTTTAAATATACTATTTGTATAATGGGGAACTGAGTATCTTAACACTAGGTTCCCATTGCCTACCCTGCTGTGTGCGGAATACAGCGTGAAGCCAAAAAAAAATCTATATGTTTTGACGTTTTTTCCGATAGGTAGAGAATTCAATCAGTGTTGAGTCTGCAATCTGCGTGCGTACTTATAATACCAGGATGCAGAGACCACCCTGTGGAATTATGCAGCCGAGAACAAAGAGTAAAATGTATTGTAATATTCTAGTATGTGCATTGAGTTACAATTACTAGCACTCTTACTTCCTTAAAGAGTTAGCTATGTCGGTGTGCTTAAGATCTTTTATAATCTATTAGACGTCGCACTATGGATAATGGTAGAACAACGGCAGATCAAAATTCATTTTTACTAAAGTCGTCCCTGACGCACTTTTTATTTTTTTTTAAATAGTATAATAGTGGACCTTTAATGTAATGAATTATTTTTTCGTGAATTACATTTGGAATATATTTTTTTTAATTGTGAAAAATTGTAATACGTAAGAATGTCTATTTCAGGTTGTTCGCATCGATACTTTAAACTTAATTTCCTTAAAAAAAATGTGTAAATAGATATAAGGTGTTATATATTTTTAAAAAGCCTATAGTATGTAGATTTTAAAACAATTATTATATTGTGGATTTTGTGATTATATTCTTATAAAAAATATTAACAATAAGTGAAGAGAAAAAAAGTACGTACTTAAAGTTCATCGAGACTTTTGACAGTTACCGACGTCTACCGACGCGTTATATTTGATGTTGTTTTATAGTCCAGATATTCATAAATAACATTTATAAAAATCAGCTGCGGAAACGTGCGGTTTTAGAAGTTATCACGAAAACTACGACACAAGTCAGGGAACAAGAAAACTCTATCTATTGAAATTTCTAATGTTGTACTATTTAATTAATTAGATTGCAGTAAATTTCAATTAAATTATTGTTATTTATTAATAAAAGAACGTTTTATTTTCATTTTGCACACATTTTGCGGAATAACTAATTAATAAAATGCACGCTACCCTCATTTATGAAATTATATAAATAGAGTGAATTAATTTAATAAACTCTTACAAATTAGTAATAAAATTACTAACAGACGTTTGATTGTTAAGTAACTTTACTAAATTTCAAATGGCTAATACTTTCAAGTGTTCCACGCGTGAATTATACCTATACATTGAAGGAGGAAAAATACTTGAAGCAATCAATATTAGCTATTAATATTTTGTTAAAGAAAAGTATCATGTTTCTGTAGACAACATATGTTTTATTATCAGCGACATTCAAAGGAATCTTATTCGTTCCTTTAATAAACAATGGCCAGAAGCGTCCCACTAAAAAGATTAGTTTTTTTAAAAAAACAACGAAAATTAGTTTGATTCTGAATATTTGTTAACCTTACCAATCATTAAAGAAGTAGCATCTGAGAACTTACAATCGACATCTTCTGGAAAATGCGGAAGACCCTGTGTCCCTATGGGGACTCATCAGAATCAATGAAGAGGCGAAAAAATACCGCGTAATTTAGTGAATATGGCTTTGAACACACACATTTGCAATGCCTACGTCCAGGGCTTACGTCCAATAGGAGGAGAAATAGAAGCAAAACTTTGCTCTGGCTTGCGTTTTCTATGAGATTCAAATATAGAGAAATACAATGTCTCTATATTTGAAACTCATAGAAAACGCAAGCCAGAGCAAAATGCTATCAGATCAAGAGGCATTAAATGTTTTTATTTATTTTGATTTAACAAAAGCGCAATACATATATTTAAGGAATTTAACAAAGGAATGAGATCCCAAGAATGCACAAGGTGCACAAGAATCCCATAATAAGGATTATCAAAAATTTCGCCTACATCATGCCAGAAAATGCTCTCGATCAGCTACAAATGAGGATGTATTTCATACTCTTCTCTACACATCAGATCCGTACATTTCCAGTCATAGTAAAACACACGAGTATAGCAAAAGTGTGAAGGCACTTGATGAAGATACTCTAGATCTTTTAAAATTGAATGAACTTTTTATGGATCCCGAAGTTCACCAAGTATAATTAAATATAATATACTCATCATATAATATACATTCATTTCTAATATTATTCTACTTGTAAATCAGTTTTTGTAAATTTTATATTTTATTAAATAAGTATATGTGTACGCGTAATTTCTTACTTAAATAGATAACAGCTTAAGAAACATTGTTTTTTAATAAACTAATTTAATGATACATTTTTATTACTACTATAAGTAGTGTAGACTAAGGAAATTATTATTTTATTCTTTTCTTTTTTTTTTTTTTAATATATATATACTCCAATAAAAGTATAATATCTGAACGTTACCTAAAGCGCTATTTTATAATTTATGCTTGTGCAAAAATTCAATTGTTTATCTTAACAAATAAAAAAGTTATCGATTTTTGATCTGATACAGACCTCAATTGCCCATAGTGCATCGCCCACATTGTTTGTATGGTCTTTAAAAAATAGAAACTCCCGTTTTTCCTGATTCCGTAGGAATCCTCTCTTAGCGCTCCCCCAAATATCCTAACCAACTTTCTAAGTCCAGTAGTTCTGTCAGTCGCTCAGTACCAGAAGAGCTTTATATGTAGAGATGTTGCATTTCATAGGTTATATTGATAAATAAATTTACGATACAATTAATGTAAATGGTTATATACCCATTTTATACTAATTCCTTGCTTTGTTTTTTTATTCACAATATTTGTTACTACACCTTTTGCAGGCTGCCTATCACCTATTGTTTCATTCTTATGTGCAAATAAAATGTCAAATTTGTTTACTGTATATATAAGTAATGATCTGGTCGAAACATTAAGAAAATAGATTTTTCTCTATAGATACATCCAAAAGAATAATTTAATTTAGAATAATTTTTATTTATTTTTCAACGTGAAGCTTTTATATACAATATCTCTGAGTGTTGATCTTTTAAGTCTCCTTTAGCTTATTATAAGTTCTATTTGAATTGTGGTGAACATTTTAAATACAGATGAAATATAAAGATTACGTGTTATCTTAATCTCGCTACTATATCAGTTCACAATGAGTAAAATGCTATCACCCAAAAAGGCCGGCTGACTCATTCAACTGCGGAAGGTCAATCGAAAACATACCATACATGGACATGGACATGTGGTATATGTTGTACAAGACTCAGTGAAATATGACATTTTTTATAAAATTATTAATCTTTTGACATTTATGAAGAGATAAAATCCATTCCTATTATATTTTTTATGTACGTTATTGTGTTATGTAGACTTTCAGACGAAAAATAAAAAAAATCGTGTATTTCCCTAGAAATTTCGAGGATCTCTTAGTGCTCCTCTACACTCTAACCTATTAATTAGTCGCTTATATTTCAGTACAACCATTTTACAGGTTTTTCCATTTTTTTACTTCTTACTGGAAACTTTTCTCTGTAATATTATTTAATATTTAAAACACAAGAAATAACGGGAAAAATTCTAAATCCGTTTCGTATGTTGAAATGAGATATATAAATGTACAGCTATAATAATAATAAACACAATTTGATAAAAAAGAACATCCTAATGGCGGTAAAAATATTCAATAAAATCTGTATAGCAGCTTATAAACTGGAACAATAACGATAACAATTTATATTATTGAACTCGAAGTGAAATAATTTCCAATTTTTACCCCGAAACTTTTTTTTATTATATTTGTTCGAGGCCAGTCGTGGCGCAGCGGCACAAAGTGTGACTGTAAAACCGACCGGTTGTGGGTTCGATCCCCACTCGAGGAGATAAAATATTTACTTAAATTTATATTTCCATCAAGCGCGGCGTGAGTTCTGCCACTTAACACGCAATGATTCCAGAATTCGGCAGAAAGTGGGGAACGGAGTGTTGTGTGTGAGTCCTGCTGTGTGTGTGATACAGCGTGAAGCTGATTTATTTGATTTTATTTATTTCATTGTCTTCTGTATTACAAACATTTGCTTTGGGTAACATATACAAGTTTAACCTTTATAGTATGATAGAGAAAACACAGTGTCACAAAACTGCTCTCCAATTTTTACCCGAATTCGGTAATTACGTATTGAGCGACAACTCAATGTCACACTTCACTTTACCAGAACGGGGAAATGAAAATAATTCATGCCCCGAGATGGAGTTGATCCCACGACCTAGCCTACAGTCAAATGATGATCTACTGCGCCACTACGACGTAACATTGGAGACGTGATGTATCATTATTTTCTACTGTATTTTATTCAGATTTTTATAACTAAAGGATAAAATTAACTAGTCCCGTTCTCTAGATTGAAACAATAAAATAAGATATGCTTAAAAATGTTTACGTTTCGTTCTACATAATTTAGTATATCATTAATTGTGTTTATAGTCGTCGGTTTCGATACAAAGATTTCCGTGATGATATTTCATTGGACCGTAACAAATACATTTTAAGGATTCTTCTTAATGACTTTAAAAAATGATGTGGAATAATTTAAATGAGCGTCTATAGACTATTTTACCTTTTATTTTTTAAATCAAATCAAATCAGCTTTACGCTGTATCCCACACACAGTAGCTTTTATTTGAAATTACTTTTTTCATATACGGTGGTAATTTTTTATATGTATGAATTATTTCTTTTAAATATCTTATAGATAAAACATCTTAGCTTATTATAAATTCAACTTGGGCCAAGCTTAGGGCCAAGCTCAACGTATTGAGACTCGGTGCAGTAAGTGGAACTTGTGACCTAAGTATAGGCCTGAGAGGCCCTTTTAAAATGTTCATAATGTATCAAATGTTCATTATTACCTAATATTTGTCTTTATTTCACTAATTTGTGGAATATCTAAATTATATAATTATCTATAGGATTTATTGGAGGACGTCGTGGCACTGAGGCACAAGGATGTGACTAACGCATCGGTGTTGGGTTCGATCTCCACTTGACGAAATGAATAATTATTTATTAATATATTTTGTTCTTTTCGGCGTTGATTTCCGCCATTCATTTTGAAAACACGCAGTGCCTTGAAAAATGCGACTTAAAGCGCGAAATGCGCGCGGCAAACAGTGTGTCTTAACACTAGGTTCCCTCTGCCTACCTAGGTTCGGGATACAACGTGCTAAAAAAACAAAAAAAAAAGATGTATGTTGACATATTATGAAATAATTAATGGTTATGGCATATGATAGTCGTGATAATGTCAGTATAGCGTATTTAGGCGCCCTGTAATTTACATATTATATAAGTAGCTTATAAGGTCAATCTAGAGCAGTTAACGTGTTTCATTAATTCTTTGGCCATGTATGTAATGCAAGTTGCCTTTTAGATGCTTTAAATATATATCTCCACACGTCCTCCTCGTCGTCCTATATCATATTGTTAACAAAAAAAAACTTTGAAAATATTCTTTTATGGAAGTAATGTCACACCTTACTTTAAATATACATTCCAATGTCATATGTTTGGATGTGAAATACAATACGTTATGTGTAATTTGAACCCGTAACCTCAACAACGGTTTTGTAAACTGCTGTACCTAATAGAAATAGTATTAATAGAAAAAATATTTATTCTTTAATACAAACAAAAAGAAAAAAAACATGCAATTCTATAATTTAAAAAAAAAAAAACCCACTTTTTTGCTGTCCACGATCAAGATACATTAAAGAAGGTCAATAACATCGAGTACAATAATTTACTGTATTGGATCTCGGCCAATTAGTATTTCATTTACATTAATACATTTAGTAGGTTAATTTCGACTACTTTGTTCTAATTTTTTGCACTAAATCGATGACTCAAACTCGGTATTATGTTTTTTGAGTAATTGTTTACAAAATGAAACTTATTTTTTTTGCCTGTTTATATGTAAACATTTTGAAGACTCTAAAATCTAATACTAAATTAATTACGCATGATGCTTTGAACTGGCGGCCTCCGACATTATGCAGTAGGCAGGCACCAGATGTTATGAAAGAAGGAAGAACTTATAAGTTATAATTTATTAATCAAATATTCATTGTACATACTCTTAAGCCTTTGATACGAGTATATCCGTTAACCTTTTTTAGTGTATTCAGGAAGTGCTTGAAATATTACTTAAGTAGTAATAGGGAAGCTACTCGAAGAAAGTTGACTATTGTTGTGACTATAATTATGTTTTTATATTCATATTAGAAAACATGTAATCGGGAGTCTAAATACATTATAAGCGAGTCTATTTTTTGTATAGGAAATTGTATTTCTCACGTAATATTACACCATTCTAGTCATTAAGAGATTTGTCGTCTTAAAAAAAAACACTAACTCTCTTCCTCCTAACATAAAGAAGATTTCATTGATTATTATCATTTTAATGTTTATTTCTATATTACAAACAAGACTAAAAATCCGCCACTCAACCCGCAATGACTCTGTAATTCGTCGGATAATAGGAAACGGAGTGTTTCTACACTAGCTTCCCTCTGCCTGTCTGCTGTAAGCTGGATACAACGTGAAGATGACTTATTTTTATATTTAAAATTAAACGATTTTTTTCAGCAATTTTAACATTATTTAAATTTCTTAATCTATGTAATTACATATCATTACGTAGGTATAATTAGAGACTACTGACTAACGTTATGGTTGTTTTAAAACCAGATGTTTAATAGGTCTCTTTATATTACATACTTATATATCTTCATCCCTGACCTTATAATGTAAAACATATAAATGGAGAGTCCAATGTCATTTTGTTGACTATATCGTCGTTGCTGCCTTTCAGTGTTTTGCGGTTGTTGTGATAGTTTCAAGGTACATTATAAATAGAAGTAAACAGATGTTAAGTTAAATAATATATTTTTTTCTTTTTTCTTTTCTCTCATAGTAATATTTTGACGGATATACAGAAAAATTCTTGTACTAAGTTATACTGGTTTCTACTTTTTATTATTTTGTTATTTATTATTTGTCCATTTTCGACAGGTGGGTTCACAATAGCCCAATAAATATTCCCCATAAGAAGGAATTAAACATCCAATCCTTTATCCTCCATCTATACAAAAGTTGCGGTACTATAATATAATAAAAAATTATGATATTTATTTCTCTGAAATTTCAATCCGTACTGCAGTTATAATATTAATCTTAATTTTTTTTTGATATACAAACATTACGAATTTAATAAGTTAATCATATTGACATTAGCTTAAGTAGCTTTTCATATGAAAGAGACAAATATTATTAAAGCCAAAATAAAGTAAAAAAAAATCTTAAAATTTAATAATAATATTGTAATATTATCTCGTATTCGTCTACTATTTAAGTAATTTTAAAGGACCACTATATAGATTTATTATGCATGTTATTGTGAGCAGCAGAATATTTACAGTGATTCTTAGAACAGTGGTTTAAACTATATACATTCTCTATACCTACTCCGCAATACTTGTGTAAAGCTCCTTAAAAAAAGATTATTGATCTTAAAACAATTTTACGTAATTTACGAAAATCTGGGTGCAAGTAAAAACTTGATATTTGGGTACCATATGATCTCACTAAGAGAAACCTAATGCGACGTGTTCGATTTGCGATTCTTTGTTGAAACGTAACAATTCTGAACCATTTCGTACACAGTTGATTACGGGTGATGAAAAGTACGTGACTTACTTAAGAATGTGCGAAAAACGTCATGGTCGAAGCATGGACAAGCCCCACAAACCGTGGCAAAGTGTATGGTGGATTTGGAAAGGAATCGTCTGAAAAATCATAGTAATTTCTGTTTCGGTCATTGCAGAACTCTTTAGGAAGCATAAAGTTAACCACAAAATAACGAAGAAGAAGTAATCAAAATTTCTATAGGAATGTGACCATGGACTACCCATAAGATGGCAACAAAACATCGATCAAATTGCACATACATATTATAAATAAATAAAAAAATATACCTAAAAAAACCCGACCCCGACCTTATATTATATTAGTTAAAGTTACATTTTAAATATTTTAACATTATTTCACGGTCAGCTATCCTGCTTGTGATACAATTGATATTAAATCCATATTGTATCCTGTAGATACTGTAAATTAGGATAGTTCGTATCCTAATGAACAATATGTATCCAGTGTCAGAGGATGTGAACATCAAAAAGTAATCATTCAACATCACAGTCCAGGAAACGGTTGACGAGTTTTCTTCTCGAAATAAGAATTCGTCTAAACCACTGAAATCTGTGGACGGCCTCATTAAGTGTTGTCTCTCTCGCCAAATACTTTTCCACTTCGCCCTTTATTTTTGTCGTCGTGTTGTATTATTAGTTTGTTGAAAAGTTCACTTTATCATATTTTTAACACATTCTTCCTGGCGACTTTTATTTGTTGTGTATATACTTTTTGTTCCATTTTATGTTTTCATTTTATTTTTTTCCACATTTTTTTTTAATTAGCCACTTGAAATAAATTTATGGTTAGACATTTTTTATCTAGTCTACATTTTTTTGGGTAGTCTAGTCTATATTTTCTTTAGTCTATTTTTTATTTTAATTTAAATATAAACAGTTCTTTATTTACCTTATAAATATTTCATCTCCTCGAGTGGGGTTCTCACTCACAACCAACCGCGTTTATAGTCACATTTGTGCCCGGCACTAATAAATTTATTTAAATTTATATTTTCTTTTTTTTTCTTTGGTGTCGAGGCAAAGCGCGGTGTTGAGTTCCGCCACTCAACACGGAATGGTCGAAAATGGGGAACGGAGTATCTTACCACTAGTTTCCCTCTGCCGCCTACCCGATTATACAGCGTGCAGTGATCAGCGTGAAGCTGATCTTATGTTTATGCATGTTGTACAACTTTTTTCTATTAAAATGTAATGATAACTAATGAAATAGTCTTTATTATATTTTTAATAAAAAAAACATTAACAGAATGTGTTTTGTTACATATATAAAAAAAAATATTTTTTGAACGCCATCTATTAGTCGATGGTGTCATGCGCGGCACGCGCCATGGCGCCCACATTTATCGCCTTGAATTTATATGTAACAGTAACTTCAGCAGCGAAACGTAGGATGGCGTTTTTTTACATGTATTATTTTATCATAAAAGAAAGTAATTTTATTTTACTCTAACTAAATAATTTAAAGTTATAAATAATTAAAAATGGAGGTATTCTATTTTTTTTCCTTACTGAAAGGATGTTTCTTTTTTTTTTTATTTTTACCTCATTATTGCGAACCCAGTGACGTAATACGGTCATTACACCTTGCGGCGCAACCCCCGGGAAAACTGCAGTCCATAGCAACGAAGCAGATCGTTAGTGCTGATTTTAATTAATAAAGAAATAAATAATATTAAGTTAAATAAAATTATGAATAATATTGATGATATAAATTGATGAAAAACTTCTGCTGAGTAAAATTTCCTAGAACACCAATAGTGCGGTAAAAACTAAAACCGCATACAGAATTTCCAATCATTTCTTGTTATCCCGACATTGAAATACAAAACATATGGCGAGAGAACATTCCAGTGCGAATATTCTGGAAGATTTATTCAGTTTCGTTTCTAATCTTTGAGGAATAACAAGTGTGCTAATTTTAAAGTGGTTGTTTGGAATTTTGTGTTTTAAAATGGCAGGTGAGCTATTTTCGGTTTTATTATTTATTTGAATTGATAGATGAATGTATTGTGAAAATGACAGAAAAATTGTTTTCTGAAAGTGTCTATTAATTATTAATTGAATAATTTATCATTTTACTTTATTGTGCACTTAGAGATTTAATTGTACAATAAAATAAATTGATATTTAAAATTGAAATAATGGACAATTTCGAAACATAGTGTAATTTAATTTATTGTATAAACTTTTTAATAATATAAACTTTTCTGCTAAATTAATTTAACTGCGTACTTACTACTCATACAAACGTCTTACTTATTTTATCTTATCGTTTGCATTTATCTCATAGTACTTTTACTGAGCAACGTTCTTGTATAAGATGCTGTTAGCCCTCTTGTTAGTAAACAGGCGCGGCACACATTCCTTATGCGAGTTCTTTAAAGGAAATTATAAGAAAAAATCTATGCGGGGTTAAATGACGAAAAACGACTCGTCAGTGAGTGTCGGCTTTTTTTAAAAATAATTACAGTTTAAAGTTACATATTATATACAAGGATTATTATGCATCTCTCAAGGATTATTATACAGAATGATATCATAATTTATATGCAAACAGAATCCAGTGTTCTTGTTCTCTATTTATAGAATAGAATATAAACAATTTTTTAAATATAACAAAAATTAATAGATACATTTTGAAATTATTTGGATTTTCTTTAAGCTTTAATTTCCGTCATTACGATTTACAAACGACGTTTTGTTTTTCACTTCTTGAATGTCAATATGAATTAAGGAAAATAATTAAAAACGAGTCATTCCTGTTTACAATATTTTACAAAATTATCTTAAACATATTGCAGTATGACTTTATGATATTTAATTTACTGTACATGATGTGCCAATTGACACCGATGGGGATCATCATGAAGCTGTAAAAAAAGCGGGAAAAAGGATGAAGCTGTAAAAAAATTTTGACAGTTAATACAGAGAATTTAATATGGGCTTATACATCAAAAGCATTACATGATTATGTTATATATTTAATATTATAAAGCTGAAAAAAATCTTGGTATAACTCGTTAATCTTAGTAACGGAAGGTTTAAATTGAAAATTCTTTTAATGCTGGATGGTACACACAAAGTTACATCTCGTTAAACATTTCATTTTCGATGTAACCCATTGTACCTGCGGTCAGAGTTACCTCGAACACTCAGAATACGACTCTTAGCTATAATCACAACACGTAGTTCCTTCTACTCTCAGATATATTATTTTATTTCACGGCGGGGACGAAGCTGCGAATAATAATTTAACGTTTGATAATATTAAACATGTAAAACAAATATTACTGGTAAGGAAATATTATTAACATTTATTAATATAGAATTAAATGCATTTGCATGCATTTAATTCTATTTTCGTATCGTTATTGCATATTTTGGTATTTTTTCGTTGATAGTGCTTATTTCAGTACTTACGTGTATGTGTATACGCGTTGTGGAGGAGGAGGAGTTGCAGAAGAGATCAGAAACGAGTTCAAGATAGTCAACAAATTGATTTCTTCTACAAAAAAAAGTTTTTAAAAGCATCATCGCGAGTACAAGTATATAAAGAGCAACTACCCCCAGAACCAATAGCACGATGGGGAACTTAGTTAAAAGCTGTTGTTTTATGCTGAGAATTTTGAGGCAATAAAAAATTTGACAGATGCTATTGAAATCAATTCAGGTCAGTTCGCATTTGAGGATCCTTCAATCATAGAAAATATTGTCCTTACTGCAATAATACATTTCAGTGATATACTCGACACAATTGAAAAGCTTAAAACTAAAAATCTTTTTCTATGTAAGTCTTTGGAAATTAAAAAAAAATAATAGAGTTTAGTGCTCTCCTAAACTCTCCAAGGAACCGTCATTTCTAATTTCAGCGTTCTAAATCGCGGGTATCTTGATGTGCGATGTCTGTCAGTCAATTAGTAACGGATAAAAATTATATATATCATATAGATTGTCCATTGCTCCTCTTCTGCACACTAGGAAATACGTAAAAATTAGAGTAGTATCATTCCGTTCTTTACTCCATTAGAGCTTTTCCCATTGAGTAGCTCAATACAATTCTGCCTTTTGCTTAAATTCCACCGAATTCTGGAGGTGTTGAATGGCGGAACTCAACGCCGCACTTAGCCTTGTTACCAGAGCAAAAAAAACTAAAAATACTTCACGCAAACATGTGCCTCTGCTCTGTATTCTGATTTTCCTATATATGTGAATTCACATATTAGTACTTCCCTGAGTGGACCATAAAGCTTAATTTCGTAGAGATCGGTGTCCCAATTGCTCTTCAATAATAAAGATTTCTGCTAATAGATTTACATAGAGCCAAATTTAACCTTTTCTATGTTTCGATAAGAATCTTTAATTAATTTCGTCGACATTCTTCTTTGAGATATCAATATTAAATGTTCAATAATGTGGTAAGTATAATGAATTGATTTGTGAGGCCCTACCGACGGGTACAAGCCAACATTCCGTAGTTGGTCCTCGCCCACTGACCATTTTTGACCCGGATAAAACTACATATACATACATTGAATTTTTTTAGTCAAGCTATGCTAACAATTTTCTTGATATTTTTTATTCTCGATATACATAGGCTTAATACTTATTTAGAAAACGTATAAAAATTTCAACGTAGCGGGGCTTGAACTCGCGCCTCCTGGAAACCGACCAGGCGCTCTGACCACTGAGCCATACGTTCAAATGTACGGCACGTTCGGAACGTATGGCTCAGTGATCAGAGCGCCTGGTCGATTTCCAGGAGGCGCGGGTTCGATTCCCGCTACGTTCAAATTTTTATACGTTTTCTAAATAAGTATTTTTCTTTCCTAAGTGTGGAATAACACTTTAAAAAAATGTTTAAAAATACATAGGCTTGTTTTAGGTATAAATATTTATAAATATTTCGGTTATTACCAGGGTATGGGCAGAACGTGTCAGCTAATCTGTGCCATCTGCCTCTTAGGCGTATTTAGTTTCTTCACGCTTAGTTGGACATGGGAGCGGCAATGACCATGATTCGCTACGGTTTGTTCTTCGTCATCGTCATTAGAGTGCTTTGTTTGGTCGTTTTGGTTACGCGTTTTAAATTACCTTTTGTGGGAAATGTTGTATATATTTGTGAAATTGATATATTTTTAGAGTATCCTTGAAATTCAATAAGTTTTCGCTGTATAATGTTGTTTATTAAATTTTATAAATAAATGACGTTATTGTAGAGCACCTGAAAAGTAGTTGAATGCTGTCGATTTCCTCTAGGTTCCCTTAGTTTACCTTTATTTTCTAAAATTCAATAAACAAAGAGAAAGAATAGGGAATAGCGGAATATACGTCACTGGAGTCCTTATAGTATGCCCTAAATGGCCGTCCATTTATGTACTTTTATTTTGGCATTAACACAACAGAGTGAACAGAAAATAACATGGTCACTAAAAGTTAAATTACCTTCAATTTTCGGCTCATAATATTTGTTTTATGTTGATATCGTTCAGTTGATTGGTAATCTGCAATAATTAAAATCATTTGTATATTTGTATGAAATATGAAATACTACACAAGTCCAATTAGAAGTGCAACATAGATTTTTTTATGTAATGCGATTTATCTGTTCAAGAAAATAGTCGGTGAGTGTCCGTCAACGAGTCAATTCTGCAAGCACCTATATAAATTTATATATAGAAAATTTTGAATTGATTAGAAACACGCATTGCACGCACATCAGAATGAATAAAGTGTAACTTAAACGTAAATAAGAGTAAGCGCTCCGGCCTATCGACTGCGTTTCCACCAATATAGGAACACAGCAAAATTCCTTGAAGTACCGACCGCGTCCCGCATTCCCTTTCGCGGTGGTTTCCGAGAAAATTCGTTCAAGATCCGCTATGGACCTTCCAGCATCGGACCATAGTAACTGGTCGCCCACTCGCTCCCATTACACGTAATTCCGCACCACAATGAATCGAAGATCGCTTGAACCTTGTCAGTCGCAGCGACGACATCAATCTGTTAACGCTGCATACGCGCGCGTCTCTATCTCTACATTCTACATATACTCTACATCTTAAATGTACGATAGGTTCCCATTGAAAATTGTGCTGTGAAATTTGTTTTGTTTAGTTTTGTAATACCTCGTGGATACGTGAGACGAATTAGGTAACTGTGTGACAGTGTGCTGACACTACGGCTGGCATTTTCAACAACTAGAAAAAAAAACATTCTGAAATTTGAATGCGGGGCCACTTTAGTAATTTATCATGGTTTTATATTTTAACAAACGTTTATTTACGGTCGTTTAAATGGTTTGACATTTAGACAATTCAGTGTCCCATAAAGAGTGCAAAGCTCTTTGATGTTGCTGAATGTCAACATTTAGCGTAAGCTCTTGAAAATCGTAGCATTTGAACACTCAATAGATTCCGTATTTGCATTCATGAACAAGAAATGTATAATCTGAAAATCACTATATATGAAACAACCTACCTTATATTATATCTATAGGGATAATTTTTCATGTTTTATGATAGTAATTATAAAAAATAACTTATTTTATATGAAGTTTTTGCTATTTGCAATAGTTGTTCTAAATATAGCAGTGTATTATTAAAACTTAAATAAATATATAATATTGCATATTTGTGTTCTTATCAGTGCAGATAATAGGACAGACGTAAAACATTTGTTTACTCTCCGTTCAGCCTTCTCAATACCGTGTTAAATTTGACGTAGATCCTTGTACCTCTATAATGGCTTCGTAGATTGTTTATTGTTAACGTTGTCAATACGTAATGATTACTGTTTTGTTTTGTTTTAGATACTATTGCATCGTTTAAAGTAAAAAAGTAACTTTTACTTTTATATTTAAATAATTGATTTTGCTATATCTAGACATTAATAGTTTATTTCTTACAAGGGATTCATTATTTTTATATCTTAAGAAGTTATTACTTGTTTTTAATATAGCAAAGGCCTTGAAACCCACTCAAATGATCATGATTTACCACCCACGGATAGCTTTTGATGTTTAAATAATGATTTATTTTTCAATGTGTTGAACGTTTTAATATTTTTTATTATTATTTAAAAAATATAAATTAAAAATTATTGTAGTACGTAGGTTTTTATTATTGTAGTATTATTGTAGTAAGTAGTACTATTTTGTTCAATATAAAATTATTGTTCAAATTAGAAATACTGAACAAATTTAAGTTAAGAAACTAGGAATAGCTCACATTGAAAATAAATTTAAAAAAAAATCAACAAAAAACTTTTTTAGAACATATTTTTTTATTTTGTGTATTCGGGACCACATAACTTTCACTGATTTTGTAGGGCGTCGCCCGCCCACTACAGTGTACACAAAGGCTTTCCTTATGTAACTCAACATAATGGTTAATTACAAGTGTAGGACAGCATTTTATTTGCTAAATGAATTTTAGGATATTTTTTTGTTTATCTTTCTATCTTTCCTTTAGATCTCTTTTGCTATGAAACATACATTCCTGTTACTATATTTACTATAAAGAAACATATGATATACTATATAATCTCTATTTAATCAGCAAATATTTTATTTTATTTATCTTTATCGCCATATTGCTAGGTGACCAGGTAAATATTAATTTGACAATCACATCTAAGAAATTTTAGTTAATGAAGTCTGCGATATTATGAAATATAACGTCAATGGCATCAACCTGACGGGAATAGATCGTCGCGTAACTCCGTCGCCAGCTGTAGTGTGACCGCGCTATCATCCGGCATCACTAGCGCCGATAACCCTTCGTCTCACTAAAATAACCAGTCTGCTCGAAACCACAGTCGCAAAACGACTGCCTCCAAATTTAATTTCCACCGCCATTTATACCCTCGTGAGGGATGTCTTCTGTGCGCACGCGCTCCGCATCCCCAAAGTCTGTTTCCTTCTCCCCCGTGCTAGAACGGAAGTACAGTGTCGAACGAAATGCGGAAAGACCTGAGTTGAATTCAACGGATTGGCGGAAATATTTTACCGATTTCAGTTCATACCTAGGTAAGTGTACGAAACTTTGAGACCTGAAATGAGTCAAGATTCTTTTATTATACGGCCTTGTTCTATATCGGTGGCGTGTTACTGGAGCGTTTGGGAAACGATGCCGTAAACAAACTGCGCAATCGCAGCTAATAGACTGTAAATCTTTTGTTCGAATTTCTTGATAATGTGCTATTGTCGAATTTTATGCAAATTAGTATGGGGATTGTTGTCTGGCTAAAAACATAACGGCTGTGAGTTGTGAGAGTGAGTTCGATTTCTATTTAAGGAAATTTATTATTTCATATCTTCGCTCTGGTAAGAAGGCAAGCGTAGAGTTCGTCACTCAACATCGATGAAACACAAAGTCTCGACAATTGAGCGAAAACTGGTGAAGGAGTGTTGTAATATTACATTCTATCGACCTGTCCTCCTACATTCGGAATACAGCGAGAAGCTAAAAAGAAACTACATATAAGATCTCAGTACCCAATCGATTGACAAGGACAAAATTGGAAAGACAAGTTCTTTAGAACAATTTTAATGTTATTATTATAATACATAAATATATACCGTATTTAGAGAATTTATTTAATTAATCTTGTATCTCATATAATATTATAAACATAATTTCACGACGTTTTCTATTTCTTATAGGCAATACTCATACACTCTGTGTTACAATTATCGTCATACATTACAAAATGCTTTTACTCTACATACAAGGCACATGGCCGCCTCTGCAGTTCACCACTTAAAGAGTTGAAAACCCATTAATGTATGGAGCACTTATATAAGATGCATTAATTTATTACTTTTACGAACCCAACAGTTAAAACCTGATGAGAAAATATATACTTAAAAAGCAATAGATTAAAGAGAATTTATAAGCTAATTTATGAATTATTTTTTAGGATATTTGAAATTGTAAAGATTTTACCATGTTTTAGTAAAATTAAATGATACCAATGCTTAATCCATTACTTTTGTGGTTTGCTTTTAAAAAGTATCTTTGTTACATATTGTCGCATCCTTCCTAGTGTTTTTTGATTAATAATTCGAATAAGTATAATTGAGCCTCTACTGGTGCAGGCGTGATTGTAAACCCAACAAGTTGTGGGTTTGATTGTAATTCGATGAAATTAAATATTTAATATTTTTGGTCCGCCGCTCTGGTTCGGCTATGAGTTCCGCCACCCAACACGGAATGCCTGCAGCCTGCAGTTTTCGGCGGAAAGTGGGGAAACGAAGTGTCTCAATGGATACGGAGTATCTGAACGTTAAGTTCCCACGTTTCTTCTACCTACTCTGCTGTGTACGGCGTGAGATTAATATAAAAAAAAAAGATTATTATTCACAAAATGAATTCCTAGACTTTCCTATTAACTATTTATTATTAGTAACAAATTAAATGATGTAGTGTGACTATTGATGTATTGCCTAATGAAATAATGCACGATGTATCAAGTAGTGTCAACTTGCAGATAACCTTGCGGTTAGCGTTCACGCCGCGGACAGTTCAATTTAACATTGTTTACATATTTGCCTAAATTTGAGAATAGTGGCGCAGGCGCGTGTGACTGTAAACTTGACTGGTTGTGGGATCGATTCCCATTCAAAGAAAATAAAATATTAATATTTTCATTTGATAGCTCAAAACGCGGCGTTGAGTTCCTCAACTTAACACACGAAAATAGGGAGAGGTGTCTTAACACTCGGATCCTTCTGCATACCTGCAAGCTGAAGCTAAAAAAAATATTACTAATATTAACAAATACTTATCCATGTCTGCTTGTCTCAGTGACAGTAATCAGGAATATTTCCCGAATTACTATTAATGAGATGGCAAATTAAATTTTGTAATGCTATCTGTATAGCAATTATTATCATTATACTCCCTGACTCCCTGATTGCAAACTTGTGACAAATATAGTTTATGTATAGAATAATACACTAAGTTTTTTTTTTGCATCTTTTCCACCAGTGGAACACGTTGGTCGGATTTCGCTCGGGGATTAAAAATATTTTAATAATATTTCAACTAATTGTTGAAATATTATTAAAATATTTCCAACTCAGCTGTTTGATGTTTTGTTTCTACATCAAATTTTCTTAATGTATTTAGTTTTTCACAAATATACTTCTAAAGAAATATATGATGATAAATTGAAGCTTCAAAATGCAATCTCACTGCCTCGTTACATTGCTATTCACACATAAACAGGCGCTCTATCATTATTCTTATATCTTAAGAAATATATTAACTAGGTCATGCCTCTACAAAGACTCTTCTAATAAAATCATAATTTTGTATTTATACTATATAGTTATTTAAAATTATAGATCATAATAATTTTATGCATTTTTAGAAATATTGGTAAAAGTTGTTATATAAAACATTGTTTGATAACTTATTTTAGTTATTGCAAACGATTCTTACTCTACTCATTAAGTTACTTAGAACGAATAAATTATTCTAAAACTTTCATAAAATTTTTCAAACATTATTAGTTATTTCGTATTACGCTTTTGTTTATTTTCATGCTTGATTAGTTAGCTCTCAATATCAGGATATTAAAAGGAAATACAGCATTAATTTTATTTAAAATTTCCAAAAACAAGTAAATCTTTTGTAGTGTGAAATGATGCACTTTTGTGTGTAACGTTAATTGGTCATTTATTAGCAGAAATAAATATATAGATATACAAGATAGAAAGAAACTAATATATTGAATACATTAGGGATTTTCATCAGCTACGCCAGACCATAAATTGCACATGAAACAGAAAGATATTTAAATGTTTTGGTATATAAAGGTAAATAGAATATTACAGAAACAATATTTTTCTAAATTGTATTGTAGTTAGTAAGTTGAATATATTTCCAAAAGCTTCATCGAAAGTCTTAATTTATATCGACTAGCACTAGTAGAGGTGACCATTCGATACACAGTAAACATACTAATTCTATAGTCAAAGCCTGAGAGAGCAAGCGAGACAAATTCCGCAAAGTACGCGTCATCCTATGACGCCTCTTCATTATCAAGACGGCGTCAGCGTCCATTGATTGCTATACCTTTAAGCATATAAAACGATATAATATAATGTTTATATGCTAATTAATACGATTAGTAAGAAGATTACAATACAAAGCTTGTATTAAGCACTTCTAGAAAAGTTTAAAGCTAGATTCGTGACATATTTTAAGAAATAACTTAGATACTAGAGATAAGTGATGCGTGGGATAGATTGCTTTAGAAATAATGTGTGGGTCAATAACCTTACAATTTAAACTCACAGATAAAAAAGATAACACGATAAATGCCCAAATTAGCGCTTTCATTCAATTTAAAACAGGAATACCAAATATTTATGTGAACAATGTGTTAGGCCGTGCGCGATTTTTGCGGTCTGCGCCCGAGGTGAATCAGTACTGCATTAGTCCATAAGACAGTCGCTCGCGCCTTTAGTTTGGTTGCGATTTCTTGTATAAAGTAAAACAGTTCTTTTTTTTATTGTTATTTAATTTTGCGACAGATATCGATTTTTCTTAAGTAACTTAGTGTTAAAAAAACGGTTAATCAAAAGTGGTACATAATGTCTAAAGCTCATTATTCGGTCAACGATGATGTTTATGGTAAAATATTAAAAACCCATACCAATTTAAAACCACAAACGGATTACGCCGATGTCTACGAAGCTGTTGAAGGGCTAGGTTTTTTTTTTGTTTAATTATCTTTAATTTTAACATCACAAAGAATAGTTAAACGAAATTTAACTATCTCGTTTATCTCTTAGCCTAATTTCAGTTTCGTAAGATTAGAATGACGTCTTTGATAGTTTTAGTTGCAGAGACTATAAAATTTTAAGTCGGCGACAACTGAGAGCTCTCTGTGGTATTTCATGAATAACTCGGTTCTCTGCGAGTTGACTGATAACGCCTTACACCTTAAGCGCCTTACAACTCTGAATTTATTACGTTTGTATTTAGTTGCTAACTGTTTTTAAGGATATTTTAAGGCCGTTGAACTCACTCGAAATAAAACTTGTTTTTGGTAAACATGACATCAAGGCCGGCTCAAATCAAGAACATATTCAAATTTAACATTATTGCATCTATTTGGGAATGGTTCTTAAGTTTTATAAAAGAAAACATCATTTTATTTTATAAAACAGAAAACATTTTTTTCATACGACCGATGTGTTAGTTTAAACAATTTGAAATGTTTGCGTTAATTATGAGTAACAGCGACCTCCAGTGCTATAGTCAATTAGAAGATACTCGATTTATTTTACTTATGTGACATCACTAGTTAAATGGTCCATGTTTACTTTGCGACTTGCGTAAATTACTTTCAGGACAACTTTGTTAATATTGTCAATCAACACAATTTACATTAATATAATCTTTAGCAGCCTGACATTTTAAATTAATTAATGGAGTTTAAAAAATTTATTATCTGTTTAATGTCGAAGCTATATATTCCAATCATAAAGATGTCAGTCCCGTTTAAATAAGTATCTAGATTATAATTGTTGGATCATTAGAGGGTAAACTATTAGTTATTTTAATCATGATATCTAATTGTCATCCTTATCAATTTCAGACGCCCTACTCGCAGATCTTCAGAACTCGATCAATCCTGGTCGAGTTAACAGTCCGGGTGCCAGGACTAATTCACCAGGGGCTAGAACACACTCCCCCGGAAGAACAGCGTCTCCACTAGGCCGTGGAGGCTCACCAGGTCGCCTGAGCTCACCCGGAGGCAGTCTCAGCTCTCCCACGTCAACCGGATACGGCTCAATTAATGGCTCCAGAAATATTGGTTCGGATTACGCAAAACCTGCTTCAGTAAGTATAATAACGGTGTATTAAATATATTACAAAGATAGTTGTTCTCAGTTTTGTTGCTCTCTTTCGGAAGTTGAAAGGAAAATGTGTTCTTGGTATGGAATTTAAAAATAATGATATATTAATCACAACTAGGGTTTTTTTAGTCGCTCATTTTATTATTATTTTCTAGGTAGGGATACTTCTAACCAATTTTTATTACAATAAAGTTGAGATATATAACTTTTAGAGTTGAATTATAAAGTATAAATGAATAATAGTGTAAATATGTCAATTAATAAATACTTAAATTAGTAATAAATATGTTCATTAAGACAATCATAATTTCCGAGTAAGATTTCAAGTTTGTTTATGTTTTAATAATTTTAAAATCAATCTGGTTACTTTTCGTATATTTAAAATAGAAAGTTCGACTTAGATGGCGCCTATTTTATCATATAATTTTGTTAAGTAAGTTGATATGAAATGATAACTAACTATAGGTTAAAAACATACTTCGGTCAGGTCATTAATATGATAATAAATACAGTATAACAAGCTGTATTTACTTATAAGTTATTAAGATTATCACGAATGACATCATACGTATTGAAATTAGTCAACGTTGCGTGTAATTTGTCCACGAGGTCTTTCATAACTTATCCACATTTGTTAACATAAAATCCATATACATATTAAATATGTTAATATTTTAACCTATAGTATTATGTATCTACACACTTTTATTTGAACCTGTAACCCACTAAATGTGATCGAAAATAAGACTAAAATTGTCTACTCTGTTTTACTATGTTACAATAAAAAAAATCATTTGAAAAAACATTCTAAACTACTAAAAAAAATATGATTTTATGATTAAACGTTATAAATATAAAATAAATGACAATATTTTGACAATTATTTGATTGTAAATTGTAGATCGTAAAGATGTTATAAAAAATATTAACCTTATAAAACAATGCGACAGAGGCCAGCCATGGCGCAGCGGCACAAAGTGTGACTGTAAAACCGACTTCGTTCGATCCCCACTCGAGGAGATGAAATATTTACTTAAATTTATATTTCCATTTCTTCGCTCTGGTGTCGAGGCAAAACGCGGCGTTGAGTTCTACCACTTAACACGCGATACCTCCAGAATTCGGCAAAAAGTGGGGAACGGAGTGTCTTAACATTAGGTTCCCTCTGCCTACCCTGCTGTGTGCGGGATACAGCGTATAGTTATTTTCATTATAAAAAAAATTATTTAAACATTTTAGTTAGAATCAATAATATATTTTTCATGTAATATTTTCAATTATTTGTTTTAAGTATGATGTGCGTTCCATCAAACAAACATTATTTAAAAGAAATGAGTTATAACTTTGTAGGAATAACGCTATGACTAATCATAAACTTATTGTATCTACCTACTTTTTTGATAAAGTTAGTCATTGTGTTTATAGGCAATGTTTACTATTTTATTGAATATATAGGTAATTTAATTTCATAAAAATCTATAAAGGTTATAACAAGCCGTCGCCCACAACTTTGGTTGTGAGGAGAGGACTATGTCTCGTATGAATTTTGACAAATCCTCTCATTGCTCTTCTTATCCTTAGCCTATCTACAATAATAATTTCAAGTTTTTAAGTCTTGTATTTCATTTGCGCGTGGTCTGTCACTTAGCAATGGTCCAAGATTCCAGGGCCAGACCTAAATAAAGGTACATCTCTGTTTGGAAGGATGATTGCGCTATTGGAATGGTCTGGGTGCTTATAAGGGATCTTGAAAAACTCCCCTAAATAATATATGTAAAATTTAGGATTGCTAGTATAGTATAGTAAATGTAGGATTGTGTATGTAAATTTAATGTATATACTTTACCCCAATTTTGAACAGCCTTTAGGACGTCTGGTGAGTGTAAAGGCTCGCGTAACGGATCTGGAAATAATAAATGTACATTCTTTACATTCTTCTTAAAATATATTTAAATACGAGCGTTTCTACTTTAACGTAGATGAGAGTGTACTTTTAGTTGGCGCTACCTCTGAAAGGCCCCTTTCAAGTTAGTAACTACATATACCGTCTTAACTACATATTAGACTATTAATCCTTAAAATTTCCTCTTTGTTTAAATGACGTAGCTCGGCGGGCCCTCGCATCTCAGTCTATAACGGTTAATTTATTTATTAAATTTTGTTTGAAAAGATCGTGTAATGATATTTTTACAGGTATAACAGAGGTTGCTTTAGTTTTTAATTCCTAACAAAAAATTATTGAATAAAATTTTAACACGTAAACGATTTAGATTGTCCTACATGCATCGCATCTCTTTGAAATTTGCGATAAGTTTAGAAATAAATAGAGACTGAAACCAAATAGGACATTGTCGAATATTGCCTATATTGTATTCATTTAACTACGTTTCTTTTATCATGCTTTTAACAATATAATATATTTCTACTCTAGATTTAGACACGATGGGCATCGAGCAAATTTTTTTATTAGGTCGGCGTCGATAAAATTTATGTTCTTTAAAAATAGCAATCTCCCTTAGGCGGAGCTTCGAAGAATTCCAAAGCGATGCAATCACTGATATTAAATTCTAAGTAATAAAATGCATAGATTGTTCTATAGATAGACGGTTTGACCCTTTTCAATTTTAACTTCTAAGCTCGCTTATAATTTTATATCAAAGATTTAAAATATTAATAAAATTATAAATTAACTGAATTAAATTTTTATATTAAGGAGTTTGACTTTAGGAGTGACTTATAATTTATGGATATATTATGGTCCCCTATATATCTTGAGAAATGGTAGACCTGAAATAAAGGCAAGCGCTCCATATTAAAGAATATTAAACAGATGCTATTTTTTGTTTTATTTCAGCATTGCCAGATATCCCAATTTTTAGGCTAAAATGGCCTTAGCCGGACAGACATAATCCCGATTTTCGTTAATTATTCCACGCTCTTTGAGTTTTTTTTTTATAAGGAATAAATATTTTAATAAATGACTAACAATTCCAGGGATAAAAGTCCCGCTTTACCCCACGGCAAATCTGGCAACGCTGTGCTATTAATTGAATACTGTATTTAACATTCACATAACCCACCTAGTCCATACTTATGTTAATTACATTTATATAATTGCTTATATTCCAAGTACAATAAATTAGTAAGTTTGACTTCGTTTATTTGATAAATAAATATGCAACTTTAATTGGATACTTTTACTAGGGATGTCCTAGTAAAAGTATCTGAACCGGTCCCTACGTAAAGTATCAAAAGTGAAAAATTGAAAATTTCTTTTACTGCCTCAATTCCTTTTGAATTAATACTAATAAATTAAGGATAGATTTAGATTTTATACACGTTTACAAAATGCATAAATAATTATTTTTTCTGAAATTTTGAAAATATCTCATCTTTCTTAATATAATATCTCATCTCTTCTTCAACCCTTCTTAGTAGTTCAAAAGAGCAATAAAAACATTGCGATTTTTCACTTTCGAAAATGACGTAAAGCTCTATACACATACTCTCTATACACATCTAATAATTTGTAGATTGACAGTGAAAACCGTTGTTGCGTGTATAATTAACAGAAATGGCATTGTAAAATTTAAACAATATATACTACAGTAAATAATGTTTATTTTCGTAGGAAATGCCACCTAGTGTGGCAAAATAGTATTAGCTAGCACCAGTTCCGCCCCAGGAAATTCTAATAGACGATTTGGAGTTCGGCCAATGATAGACGTATCATTTTAACCTAGATGTCGCTTTACGTATGAATGACGATTGCTTTTTATACACTTTTATGAATGGTGTTGCCTTATAATAAAAACAAAAAACATACTACGTCTAGGTTGCTAAAAAGCAAAAAAAAAATTTTTATATTCCACATATTTACGACAATTTTGGAGTAACGGGGAAAATTTATTTTTAATCGAAGATACATTGCTACGTAACGTTCCAATTTTTGTTCAAAGTTTAATTAATAAAAAGTATGCTAGAAAACTATACATACCTTATAATGAATACAATATATGTACATTTTTATTTAAATTGTAAGCGCATATATTAATATTAGAAGAAATTCGTACAAAAAAATTATAATTTAAATTAAAAGTTGATATCAAAAATATAATAATATTAAAAAAACTATTATTGTCCACAGCCTACATACCAAAACACAACAACGGTGCACGAAAAAATAACACCTTCAAAATATACCAGCTACGGTCATTCCCCTGCATATATAAGCCAGTCATCAAGCTACACTGCTCAGTCCCCTGGCTACACGAGTCAGTCCCCTGGCTATACAAGTCAGTCCACTGGCTACGGAAGAACCACAGGGCGAGGAAATCTATCAGAATTAGACACCCTATTAGATGATCTTAGCAATGCAAGATATGGAAATTATGCTGAGAAGACGTCGACGTATAATGAAAGGACAGGTGAGCTAATACTCTACTAATTTTTAGTCTATGGCTCAGTTGAGATTGTTTATCGTAACAAGTGAATTATAAACAAAAAATTAGACTGCATAAATTAAATAAATGTATCCAATAACACTCGCGTCATCGAAATTCAAGGACGTATGATTTATAAAAATCGATTCACTGATTTAATATTGACAAGGGAACAAAAGAACAGACTAAACACATAACCCTGCTTCTAGACTTCGCCTTAATCGGGTAAAAAACATTTAATTTTTGCCGCCTGATCAAATAATGTTCAATATTGAGTTCCGTCGTCTAACACGAAATATCTGAAGCTATCACTGCTATAAATATTACATTTAGTATCAATTTTTCACATTATTAAAATTTTTAATTACTTTAACATTCTTTGTAATTTATTATTTTGTACATAATAAACAATATGTATTTATAAAAAAATAACAAATACATATTGGTTATTAAATACAAAGACTGTCTAATATAGATCGACTTTCAAAAAATTATCAAATAACTGATGTTAGACAGTAATAAATAATTCAATTATAACGTCATACCTCCTCCAATAAGCATATGAAACCAATTTAGAATTATTGAGGTCATAATCCCATTAAATTGCACTCGGGCAATATCTATCACATATTTATCGTGTTCAATAGTACTCCAAAAGCTTCAAATAAAATGGTTGTTCTTCTCATTTCGGTTTTATAATAATGCAAATAACAAATTGCAGCTATTGATATATAGATTATTGTACATTTAAAATGTTGTTTCGTCTCTTTCTTTTGCAATAAAAATACTCCTTAACCTAATAGGGTTTCTACTACTCTCTAAGTCAGTCGTGGATCCTCACTCGAGAATAATAATATTCTTTATTGTACACCACAAAAATATAAAATAAATAAAAAAAAAACATAAAGAAATAGAAGAAAATGTACAGCAGGCGGCCATAATTATAAGCGATCTCTTCCAGGCAACCTTAAAGCGTAGAAGTAATTAGAACGGTAGAACATGAGAGAAAATGAATACTGACCATTTTTTCCTATACTTTACCCTCTGTTTCCTCTGTATTTGCGGAAAATGTGAGAAGCTATTAAATACTTTTTACAGAAAATAATGATACCTTTTATTTAGCTTCACGTTGTATCTTACACATAACAGGATAGTAGTAAGCCTGGTAGTAATAGGACATTCCATTGCTATTAAGACACTTCTGTGCCCAACTTTCAGCCGAATTCCGAAGCGGAATTAATTTACCAAAATCAACGCCGCATTTTGTCTCGTTACCAGAGCGAGGAAATGAAAATATTCAATATTTTCATTTTCATTTCCTCGAGCGGAAATCAGACCCATCCAAGTTATACTACCTCTATAAAGTCCTATCTATAGTCATGTTTTAATAGACTACTGTATCAATTTATTACAATGTTTTATCTTGGAACTAGATTCGTAGAATAACGTTTGTGTGATCATCAATTAAAATTAAAACATATTAAAATGTTTAGTTTACTTTGCTTTTATTAATATTTTCTTGGGCATCGTTAGCAAATGTCAAGCTTGTCTCTGGCAAGGTCGTCGTTTCCTTCCATATCAAAGTGTACGCTGAAATAGATTACGTTACAGATAGTTAACCGTTTGAGTTATAACATGTTACGTTGAAACGGTTATTATTATGTAGATGAAGGAACGGTTATTAACATATGTTTTAGTATAATTATTCTTGGTTTGCGTTGTTTTTATTTGCTAGGTCAACCTTAAAAGTGAATAATAGATTATATTTGCCCTTTAGCAAAACAAATATTCTATACAGACCTATATTTTGTTATTAGATTGCTTTGAATTTAAAATTAAAAAGGTTCTTCGTTTTTTCGAGTTCATCGTCAATAGAAAACAGCCTTTACTTTAGAGAAAAATAAAAAACTAAAAAAAATAGCGTAGCGGAATTTGAACACGCTCTAGCCGTTATTTTACTTATCCAAGACATCTTATCACAAAAAATATGTCAATTCAAACTGTTAATAATCAACTTAATGAATTTCATTGATCTAGGTTTATTGGATAACGAAATAGATGTAAATGTAAATATTAATATAACAGTTACACTACCGTAATGATCGTGATATCTTTAAAAAGAGAGTCTTTTCTGCAACAAACTCTTCTCAAAATGATACTTATTATAACTAATTATACTAATTATATATTATAATAAAATTTATTGATAATATGTATATGTACAAATAATAATCAAAAAAATATTCAATGTTATTATAACTACTTAGTTTTCAATTATTCATGGTAGAAAACTATAACTTCACGCTGTATCCCGTATACAGCTGAGTGGTATGTTAAGACACACCGTCCCTTCTTTTTATTCGAAGTATTGAGTGCGGGACTTAACGCCGTGCTTTTGCCACAGCAAATAAATTATAATATTCATAAATTATAATTCCCTCGAGTGATACAGTCACACCTTTGTGCTCGCCCCGACCGCCTCAATGGTAGAAAAATATCTACTTATTAATTTAAACACGGTACATATGACTGGATTCCCACCATCATTCGCTTAATAATTTATCTTTGGTATGTTATGACAATTGGTACATTGAAAATGTTATTTGAAGTTTTTTTTTTATCGTCAAGCATCTTTCGTCAAACTTCGTCACTTCGTTCTCTTTTCAAAGCGGTACTAAAATAGAGTTTGAATTGTTTAGATTTTGAACTAATGGATGTTCAGCTGTGAAGTATTTATAAATAGGTTTTTTAATTTTCTTGAATATATACTATAGGTACGTATGTTTACTTGTGTAGAGTCAGTCATATTGTATATCTTCTGTTGTTAATAATCCTGTTAATATGATAACAACTTATTTTTCATAGTATTTTCCAGTTTTATCATTTTAAAGATACTGCTAGCCCAAGTTAACGCTACTCTTTGTCTAACAATTGGGACGTGATAACGATAATAATTTTACATTTATCAGCTTCACGCTGTATCCCGCACGCAGCGGGGTAGGCAGAGGGAACCTAGTGGTAAGACACTCCGTTCCCCACTTTCTGCGGAATCTGGAGGCATTGCATGTTGAGTGGCAGAACTCAACGCCGCGACTGTCCTCGACACTAGAGCGAAGAAACGGAAATATAAATTTAAGTAAATATTTCATCTCCTCGAATGGGGATCGAACCCACAACCAGTCGGTTTTACAGTCACACTTTGTGCCCCTGCGCTACGACTTGCCTCCATTTGCTAAAGATATATTTAAAATAATCGAATACCTTATACAAATCGCTTATATATAGTTAAAGTTTTAAAAAAATAAATCTATAAAACTTATACATTTTGGTGGTAAGCTAAAAAAAATTTAGTAAATGTAATTTATTGGTCCACAAATTTTATTATATGGACACTATAAGTACTTCTGGCACAAGTCTGACCGCGTTTCAGTGTAATATGACATTGAGGTGGTGAAAGCTATCTCATCGAACATGTCTTAAAAAATCAGTCAAGATAATTTTCTTAATATTTTACGCTGATTTTTTTTTATAGATTGAAAATAAAAATAGTATTGTATTAATAAATTAGTAATATTATTAAGAATTCGTTCTTAGTATCTTATGGCACAGTTACAAATTGTGTAAGTCAACGTAATCGTTGTACCTAGATACAAATACCACTTCAGGTTATATCACGCATATTGTCACTTATGTGCGGGATATAGCGTGAAACTAAAAAAAACTGTTCTATTAGATAGAACCTAAGTTACCTAATTATTATTTCTTCATTCTCTAAACTTACTAACTTTTGACCTAAATATGAAAGAAAATAGAGAAATTAAATAGAAACCCATGTAATTATAGCAAATATACGATCATTATTTCACAGCAGTGACGCAGAATCCATATATCAATTAGATATAGACTGCAGTTTTTACAAGCGAGCTCTATTTATAAAGCAAGTCTCTGATTAGCCATCACATCGTTACTGACATCACCGCTAAATTGCTTGTTCGACACGCTTCTTATGCACTTATTTGTGATATTTTGTGGTTTTGTTTACAATCCATACCTATATTATAAATTCGAAAGTAACTCTGTCTGTCTGTCTGTCTGTCTGTGCCGCAATCAGGGCCAAACCGCTAATTCAATTGTAAAAAAATACTCATACAGAGATACTTGAGGGTCTTCGGATGAACATAGGTTACTTTTTTTTCTCATATTTGTAATATTGTCGATATATACTAATATATTAAAATATTTTTCAATTTGACAGGCAATTTATTCCGCCATGTTAATAACAACCGACCGTTGCTAAGCAACGGTTTGCAAAGTTTATTTGTTGTTATAAGCAAACGTCACCCATGATGAGCTTGCTTAACGCATACATGGCGTGCGCCGACTCAACCTTATGAGATACGTAAAAATAATATTTTTACCTTTAAATAATGTTTAAAAAAGTACGCGATACATGTTGATACGATGTTTGTCTCTGAAGCTTGAGCAAAGTAACAGAGTAAGAACAAGTAACCATTTTAATTAATTTACTTTATATTTATCGGGTTTTTGTTGTATGTATTTTCTATAATTTGATATTGATCCTTATGAAAATCCAGATGCAATGCTAAAAGTGACTATTATTATAGTCACTTTTAGCATTTCATCTGGATTGAAATTACAGTTTACTGTATAACATTATAATAAATAATTAAGGAGATGTCACTGATTCGAAATGACCTAGCCTACGAGCGGCATAGTATGACCGACGCGAACGGACAGATGACTTTGACAATTTTGTAAATTTTCATACATTTTCGAACTACTGTTAATTTTAATGTAATTATTTGCTGTTTATAATTAATTTATACTTTTCTTTGGTTCTTCGCTTATTCGAGGAGCAGATTAGTTAGATTTTCATAAATTTCTTGGTGTGGTGTAAGTTGCGGCCCTGCGCGGCATCGGTGTAGTATTATTTAAGTATTAAGGAGAGAATTGTTAGTTATTTCATCTTGGTTGGATGGTTATCTACACCGTTGTTATACACTTAATAAATTGTGGTTTTAGTTTTATATACTGGGATTTTATTTGATATTGCTCGCAAAACTTATCATATTTAATGTAGAAAGGACTTTAGTTATTTCATATAGTATCTACGTACGCGCGCAAGGAAAACGAGTAAAAATATTATTCCTGGGTAAATCAGTAAAATCGATCACTGAAAGTCCAATAAAAATTAGTTCAGTTATTCTGGATATTAGCTCGGGGAAATAGAAAGACAGAAAGAGATAAAATTATTAATAATGTAGCTGGTTTTGTTTAGTTTTTTTATTAATATTTACTATGGTTACGTTTACTTATATTTTTTATATTTAAATTAGTTACATATTTTCACAAACAATTTCCTAAATATATCTATAAGCATTCGTAAAGTTTAAGCGGGCGAAGCCGCGTCCGGGTCCGCTAGTTACATATATAAATATGAAGAAATATTTTTTAAATAATAACATTTTTAATTCGATTATTTCGATTCTCCACTCGAGGAAAACAAAACACCGGTGTAAAAATTCATAATATTTTTGAACAGGTGTCGAGGAAAAGCGCGGCGTTGAGTTGCGCCACTTAACACGCAATGCCTCCAGAATTCAGCGAAAAGTGGGGAGCGGAGTGTCTTAACACTAGTCTCCCTCTGTCTACCCTACCACATGTGGGATACAGCTTACTAATACCACAAATATTATTCGTCTATAATGACCTCTTTTAGTTTTGGTAGCTCTGAAATTTCAGTTTGCATTTTACTAATATTAAATTGAGAAAACATGTACTGATTTAATGACTATTAAGCTCTAAGTAAAGTTTCTTTTGTACAGATACACTTCGAAATATATACATATTATATTATATATCAATTGTCAACAAGCAATATAGATTAAAAAATCATAATCAGCTTCACGCTGTAACTCGCACACAGCAGGGTAGGCAGAGGGAACCTAATGTTAAAACACTCCGTACCCCACTTTCTGACGAATTCTGGATGCATTGCGTGTTGAGTGGCAGAACTCAACGCCGTGCTTAACCTCGACACCAGAACGAAGAAAAGTAGTAGGGAGAGGTGCGTTCTGGCTCATTAAATTGATCGCCTTATCAATCAAAATTTTCCGCGGATTTTCTCGCGGGTCGCGGTTTTGATTAATTAATTGACCGCGGATTAAGTTGATTACCCCAGATCCGCGGCTTTTTTCGCGGTTAGTACCCGCCATAATTTCGAGTCTTTTCATAGAGTAGTAGGGATTGGTGCGTTCTGGCTCATTAAATTGATCGCCTTATCAATCAAAATTTTCCGCGGATTTTCTCGCGGGCCGCGGTTTTGATGAATTCATTGACCGCGGATTAAGTTGATTACCCCAGATCCGCGGCTTTTTTCGCGGTTAGTACCCGCCATAATTTCGAGTCTTTTCATAGAGTAGTAGGGATTGGTGCGTTCTGGCTCATTAAATTGATCGCCTTATCAATCAAAATTTTCCGCGGATTTTCTCGCGGGTCGCGGTTTTGATTAATTAATTGACCGCGGATTAAGTTCATTACCCCAGATCCGCGGCTTTTTTCGCGGTTAGTACCCGCCATTATTTTTTGGGTGCGTTCTGGCTCAAAGAGAGCCTGCAATGATATTAGTGGTTTCTTTGAGAAGCCAAAGAAGCAAAAGAAAATAATATTATCATCATGTGTTGCTCAATCGAATCCTGAGGGAACATCGTATATTTCTACAAACTCGGACGATGGTTCGCAGGCAAGCCATTTCATAAAAATCGAACTATATGACACAAAGAAACTAAACGGATTGCCTGCCACCGAGTACTGGAAGAATGCAGAAGTACGCCTTAAATACTATGTGCAATCTGAGCGTAATGAACTTTATGAAAGCTTGCGTGATATTATATACAACATTACCAAAGAAATCGCAGGAAGTAGCCAGTGTAAAAAGTCTTACTTTGCAGCTACGAAGCGATAATCTTATTACCATCAATCTATCATCCATCATGTTATGAGCCATCGTTATAAAATATTATCCTAATAAATTAAATATGTCATGAATTCGTTTGTTTTATTTTGTATTTAATAGTTTATTCACTATTACTCAAATCAAACACATTTGTACAATAAAAAAATATTTTATTTAGAAAATAGTTTTAAACATTTCATCCACAATTAAATCATTGTACAAAGTATTATTAGAAAAAACTTTCTTCACTCATATTTTTTTAAGCTTGCCGCTTTTATCCAACTATTAAATTTATCTGGATATCCTCTCCACTTTACTAACAACTCTTTTCTATGACCCGAATACCGTGAACGTATTATTTTATCAATTTTATATTCTAGGGTGGGGGTATATTCTACTTTCTGTAACTCTCTTTCATAGAAAGTCCCAACGATTGGTTCATTTTGCAAGTCTTTAATGCTATATACAACGAAAGGGGATCTGTAAATTATCGATGAAAATACAAAAATTTCATCACTCCAGTTGGTTTCGTAACCTTTTTGAAATATATGTTTATACTTGGTTATTCTTACATAATCTCCAATGCGAAATCTTGCTCTTATTTCAGTTGTATACTTCGAATTGGTTTGTTTATCATACAAATTGCACCAAACAGTCATAATATTGCTAGAGTTTACATCACATGGACACATTTTTATGCTTCTATGATAGCTGTGATTATAGGAATATAATAAATCTTGTAATATATCAATAAATTTATACGTGTTGTTATGGGTGAAGTAACGCCACATTTTCATTTTTAAAGTCCTTTGAAACCTTTCCACTATACTTGCTTTTATATCAGGATTATTAGTAGTATAATAATTAATGTCTCTACTTTTGAAATACGTTCTAACATCTTTGGAAACAAATTCAGTTCCTTTGTCTGATTGTATATCTCTAGGAGTACTGTTAGCTTCACTAAAAATACTTTCAAAACATGTTTTCACAGTTTGAGAATCTTTCTTTTTCATGGCTCTCGCAAACGCATATTTACTAAATACATCTATAACACAAAGTATATAATTAAAACCATCATTATAGTTACTATACGTCCTCATATCACTCAAATCAGCCTGCCAAAGCTCGTTAAAGTTTGATAATATGTATTTATTCCGAGGGAATCGTCTCTGTACGGGTTTATGCAGTGTGTAAGTTTCTTGAGATTGTAACCATTAAAAACTTTAACATTAATAAAAATTAATTTTATCTTGCACGCTGATTTGGTCCAGGAAAGTAAAAGCTTAGAAAATTCATTCGATTTTCAAACCGTCAATAATTCTATATGTATCGGTGATGATTATGAAGCAACTTACCAAATAATAATGAATGACATTTGTAATAAAATAAGTGAGTTTGAGAAAAAAGATAGTGGATGGAGTCTTAAAAAAATAAGAAATATTGATTTGAATGTTAATAAATTTAATCCTTTGAGGGGGTCTTCGTATATTGACTTACCAATTGACATAAAACATAAAAAGGCAATTATAAACGTCAAAAATAATGATGTGCAGTGTTTCAAATGGGCGGTACTCTCTGCTTTATATCCAGTTACAAAAAATTCAGATAGAGTGAGTTCATATATTCATAATCAAAATAAACTTAAATTTGAAAAAATA